>CM055280.1:7216873-7263716 GCA_029237695.1 Conchocele bisecta | reverse complement strand
TGGTCACAAACCATATAAGCGTCATTTCTCCAGTCGTAGCTACATACTATTGTTCCTAGCGCTCCGTTGCCCAGATAAATATTGATTGTTCAGACAGTTGTACGGAAGCCCATTAGGGCCACTTCACTTTTTTTTTATCTTTTCTTGAATTTTCGAGATGTTTTCTTGAATTTTCAAGATGTTTTCTTGAATTTTCGAGATCTTTTCTTGAATTTTCAAGATGTTTTCTTTTCTTGAATTTTCAAGATGTTTTCTTGAATTTTCGAGATCTTTTCTTGAATTTTCAAGATGTTTTCTTGAATTTTCAAGTTCTTTTCTTGAATTTTCAAGTTCTTTTCTTGAATTTTCAAGATCTTTTCTTGAAAATTCAAGAAAAGATCTTGAAAATTCTTGAAAATTCAAGAAATGATCTTGAAAATTCAAGAAAACATCTTGAATAAATGGAAATTAAAAAAAAGTGAAGTGGCCCTAATGGGCTTCCGTACAGTTGTGACAGTCTGTACAGACAGAAGTGTTTGCAGATAACAACTTGTTAAATAATAACTATAATTGATATTCTTGGTTAAAAAAAAAATTGTATTGTTATATTAAACTCCTTACAATGCATTGCGTGCATACGTACGAATACACTTAACCCACGTCAGCCTAAGGACATATTATTTCAGTTGAAACAATCGCAATAATTTGTTTATTATAGGAATGAATGGCCTTTTTGTGGAATTTATCGGGGTATAAACTTGGAAAAGTCGCGGGAATACTGAACGAATGCCGGAAGGCCTCGTCCAGTATTCCCGCGACTTTTTCAAGTTTATATCCCCGATAAATTCCACAAAAAGGCCATTAATTCCTTATGATTCCAGCATTTGAAATAAATTCATCAACAAAAATGTGTATATTTTCCGTTTTCTTAAGAATTATTTTAACTGCGCCTCACGGTTACGGAAAGTAGTTCGGCGTGGGAGTTTACTGGGATATACATTTTGGACAGAGACTTGCTACGGGCCAATCAAATGTTAAGGATTTGTGTAAATATTTGTGTGCTGGAATTATTACTCCATATTATAAGTTATTGTGATTCTACACAGGCTATATGGTGTAATATTGCCCGTCTGGAGGTATGTTCACCCGAGGCGATACCGCAGATCCGTTATTTGGCCGTATAAACATATCTCTTCTTTTGATCTTTGCGTTTTTTCGGGAAGAAAAATAATCCGAGATTCGATTTTCTACCGTCAGTCTTAATATAAAGGCGTAAATGAACATTTTGTTTTTTTATTAAACGGAAACAAACTAAATATGGAGCAAGAAATCCATCGAAAACGACTTTATGACAGTTTTTTTTATATCGTGTAATTTAATTTATATTCCACTGCTCTATCGATCTGCTCTCCCTTTGGCGCCTCTACAAGAATGCGACTGGTTCTCAAATATTCGCTGTCATTGCTACGCAGCGTTTCGGAACCCATAGTTTATGACCTAAATATAGCCGTGTCACGAAGCCAATTGTGTTGAGATTTGAAAACACTAAACGGGACAGTTTGTGGCATTTTTCGCTCATATTTTGATGAGCGAAGAATATTTATGGAAAAATAAACAATAAAGACTGGTTTTGAGTGTATAATTTGTTACTTTTATTGATCAAAATCGGGGTTTTATTGTGTTTAGTGAGGAATACAATTCGCAATCGGTAGACGCTTGCAAAATGTGTCTTCATTGGACGCGAAGCGCCGGAGGGGAATCGCAATTTCTGTATGTCTGACGGCCTTGGCAGGTCATATAATATATATAACCAGGCAGCTAGCCAATCAAAAGCCGAGAAACTTATCTACGGTATGACAAAGGTATATGTTGTTACCACTCATTTGAACCGTCTCGTCGAGACGGTTCAAATGAGTGGTAACAACATATACATCTGAGATGAAATAAAGAAAACAGGAAATTTTTTCCTCAAAAGTTTCATACTACTATAAATGTATCCCGTCGCTAATGGGTTAATGATGGGCGTCACCTGGTGTTGACGCAATGCGATTTCGGCCCAGTTCTCTGAAAGTCACCAGTCGCCGTGTCCTAATGGATAAGGCACCCGCCTCGCAACTAGGAGGTCCTGTCGGGTTCCTGGTATAAAGGGTAGTATTTGGGAAGTATGGATTGTTCGATAGAGTGTCTCATAAGTTAAATATAAAAGGCCCTAATGACACTATTGTGACATATGGGAGACTAGAAGCAGATGGCGTCTCAAGACACCCCTATTGTTATGTGCAAGTCTACAAAATACTGACTGTGGTCTAGTCTAAATTGGTATAGCTAGTCAGCCTGTTCCTACATGTAATTTGATCCGCCTGGGTGTGTCTTGTTCTGGGACGGCCATAAACTATTTTAGTCAACCTTTTAAAGTCTTGCGTTCTTTCCCTTCCAACAGGTAAGAAATTATCTGAAACGCATAGACAAAGTCCCACACATCGTGCATGAATGTTTCTTGTATCATATTGCATAAGTAATACCGCTCGAAAAGATACCAGAGTCGTGCGATAGATGGATTAAATGTCCAGCACCGTGACCCACTTAATCGAACTGTCCCGGCATTTGGCATGTATTGTATAGTACTGTATATACATGTCGCTCTACTAGAGAGATAAATAGCCGTGATTAGCGTGTGATCGATAATCATATCATCAATTTTGTGATAAGCGATATGTTCACTTGTATTGATTTGTTGCGATTTCATATTAGAATATTAATATGTATGCTTTGTGAGCCGTGATTCGCTCTACTAGAGAGATAAATAGCCGTGATTAGCGTGTGATCGATAATCATATCATCGATTTTGTGATAAGCGATATGTTCACTTGTATTGATTTGTTGCGATTTCATATTAGAATATTAATTTGTATGCTTTGTGAGCCGTGATTAGAGAAACTGGGTCAGTGGAAATTTCTTGGAAGTTCCCATAATGCATTAGTGCAAATGGCGGCGTCCATAGGAACGCACGTGGTGGGAACCAACTGATGCTGGGTTTCATCCCGTAAATCGCTCACTGAGACGCTTATTAATTATATAGAATGAATCCGTCTGAATGATGTTGAGCAGCCGCAATGTTTCATTAAGGTAGAAGCGAACATGGAGTTTTACTAGTTAATGCAATGAATAGAGTAGTAGTAAGGGAGTCAAAATGATACCACCTACCGTGGTATCGTTTATAACCCTCTATAATACCCCCACCACCCCCGAAAATCAAAAAATTGGTTAACGAGGAAAATTGGGTCTCCCGACAGCAAATTTATGAATTTTTGGAGAAAATAATTTTGAGAAGAGGGAGTCCCAATTATATTGGTAATTGACTTTTGAAAAAAGTCGAAATCATTCATGCAAGTATTATCGTTTATATTCCTCATTTTTCTTCTCCGATATAGCTAATTTATTTCGCAGATCAGCAACTAATTCTACCAGCTCTATTCTACCACGTTCACCTTTAGCCACCTGACAGCGTAGTTGCTTATGTCTACAAAGAGTTTGGGCACTAACGAATTTACAAGGGCATCTAGGGCATTGAAATTGTGGGGGGACACAAGGAAACTTTCTACGTCTCGCTAGATGCCTTCGTAGATAGTCTTTACGCGTAAACGTCTTACAACAAGTCTCACACTCCATTATATATGTATATAAAATTTATCTGTTCAATTGGACGTCAAAAAAACATTATGTAAATTTTTGACGTCCAATTGAACAGATAAATTTTATAGGTTATACAAAAGTATATATACAAAAGTATAATACAGAAAATATGATAACGCCAGAAACTAGAGCAGTAATAGAAAGTTTGAGAAGAGAAGCCGAATCTCTAGGGATTACTTATAGTACACGGTTGAGAGTTAGGGGGTTGATTATAGGAGTGTAAAAAATCTTCTAGCAACCTAGTTTTCGGCAACCATTCTATCTCTACAAAAAGTGGATACCACGAAAGAAGAACTAGAAAACATCGCAAGAGGTCTGTGGGATCTGCCAAATTTCTACTCGTTTTTGTGCACAATCGGTTCCAAAACTGCTTCCAGCATGGAAAAATAGTCCAATTGAACATATAAAAATGTAGCTGTATACAACCACGGCAACAAAAATTTCAAAATGTCTATTCGAGCAACTTTCCAAACAATGGGAATACGAGCGAAGAACAGTGTTTCTAGGCACTTGCTTCTAGAGAACACGTACGAGAACAATCTAGTCTCGGACATAGCAAAAGTAGACTACTTGTTCGGCCACGAGGGGCAAACACGACTCCAACCTCTAGATGGTCTGCCTGCTTTCGTCGACGATCTGTACGTTTTTGGCTATTTGTCTAGAGAAGAGTGCGTAGCAGTAGGAAACAAAGTCTCTTGCACGACCGGCGATACAGGGTCTGCAAAAAAATTGCGTAGGAAAGATAGCGATAGCAGCTAGAGAAACAATAGGTTCTGGGGCATAAGCCACTGCATACAACAATACTGCACACAGTCCGAGAATGTGGAGAATACGGAAATAGTACCATACGAAACACGATAGATAGAATAGAAGAATGTAGTGGGAGAAAGCGCAAAAGAATTGACCCAGCAACACAATGGACTGTACCCATACGCGGAATTTGTAGCAAAGATAGCGGTGTCCGAAATTCCGATAGAACTTCTAGAACAGCAATTGCCAACAATGCAGGCTAGATTGCAAGCAGTAGGCATGGACATCTACTGTGTAGACTACACGCAAGACTTTTCTGGGGTCCTAGATAGAAAAGCGCTAGTAGAACATCTCGAAAACGACCAAGGATTTGTTCTACAGGGTAGTAGTACTGGTTGGGGAGGGATAGAAGAAAGAGGAGGCACAATTCTAGACAATACTAGTTCTGTTGGGAACCACGTTTGTAGCTGGATACAGACACACGACAGCAAAACAACTAGAACAAAGGTGTACAACAAGGTAGTCTCCAATTTCGAAGCCGGAGAGATCCGAGATCCAGTAGGTGGCCATCTAGCAGACTACGCGGATTGCACCAACGAACACCTACGAAAAACTTTTGTACACCCAGATGTGCAGCGTAGGGGTTGCACGAGAATAGAAGTTTCTGTGTACGCTAGTTCTGCACTCTCTAGAGAAAATGCAGAGGGACGTTCTAGCACAAGCAAGAGACACTGTTTCCCTAGGTGGAGACATCTTCGTAGTACAGCCTCCACGCAGACAGTGGGAGAATCTAGCAAAGAGTCTGGATAGATGTTTTGTACTAGGAGACAAGCCATGTGGACAAATATTTGTAGCATGGTACGCACATACAGGAACAGGTAGGATATCTGGAGTACGCATACGTCCGACTCCAGCAACACTAGAATGTCCGCAAAAATGGAAGCGAGCAATGGAATGGGCTGCAGCAGATTTTGGCTTCCGAGCATGTCGATATTTGTATCCGAGATTCTGTCTGTAGAAGACGAAGAAATAGAAATGGCTCCACTACAGTGCTACGCAAAAGCAAGCGATTCCGCAACAATACTCTGTGCGAGCAAGAAGCCAACCGAAATACGCGCTAGAGGTCCAGATGTAGATCTTGCAGAGGTCTTGCCATCCACAGACTACGTTTGCTGGAAATGGAGAGACAAGAAAGCGCAACGTGTAGGTGTAGAAAAATCTATGTACGATCTTGTAGAAGTTCCAGAGATAGCAGCCGCTAGAGAGGTTTCCACACTGTCTCCACGAAATAGAGCAGAAAGATTGCTACAATTTCGAGATGCCGAACAAGCCGAAGTTTGGAGAAGAGAAACACTAGAAAGAGAAACACCAGCAGAGTCTACGCCCGAGTACACAGAAGATTCCTCGAACTAGAAAGACTAGCTGTAGCAGCCGCCGAACACGTAGAATACACCGAAGAGAAAGAACGCCTCCGAAAAACTATTTGGTCCATGCTAGGAGGCCATGCAACAGAAAAGATCTCCTCGATTGCCAACAGCAATGTACTCTGGGACATTGTAGGGTTTCGACGAGGTCCAACAGTATGTACCAATACGGTGGCACTAGAGCAGTCTTGTGGAGTGCAGAAGGTGGCCAGATGTGCGTTTGGCCTACCAACGCGCTTTCCAAAATTCTAGATAGCTGCGAAGATATGTTCGAGAAGCAAGTTTGCGGCGCCAAGACAACATTCTGGTTGCCCCAACGTGTAGCTCTCCGCATACGAATTTGTCCGACAAGGTTGTTCCAAGCAAACGGACGTACAATCCAGTGGAACCCGATAGAAGTAGAGGAAACACCAAATCCAGAAGAGCTCGAAAGAATACAAAATCTTGCAACAGCTGCAGAGGAGTACGGGTCTGTAGAGAGGCTCTGCCTAGAGGAAACAACATTGGGAAAGACGAAGCCACAGAGAGATCTAGATCTAGAACCAGTTTGTACAGTTGTAGTAGATACGCCAATACAACATACAGGGGAGCAGATAGAACAATACTATTTCTAGTAGCTACAGACGAGGATGGCACACCTACAACAGGAGAGGAGATTCCAACATACGGATACTTCCTCCAACAAGAAGTAGAAAAGATATCTACTCCACTGTGCGAGCTGCAGAACCCACTTCGATGTAGAATGGGGGATGTCCGCACAACCAAAAGCAAGAAGAAATCTAGAACATTTGTAGTGTGCCCAGTGGTAGCTACAGTGCCAGACAGAGTCTAGAATAGAAAGCATACATATTTCCACTATTTTCTTTCCAAAGGGCTACTCCATGTAGAAAGGGTCGCCAGGGCGTATGGACTCGCTAGGAGTTTTCTTTTTTTCCTCCGGTTTGGCGGACTGTTTGGCGGGGTGCGCGAACTGGGCGTCGGGATCTCCATTCTTCCAGATTCTACAAGACTCTAGGGACACGAATGGGAACAGTGGTTTGCAGACCGCGTACGCCACCACGAGAACCCCGAGCCACCACTTCGCATTCTCTACGGTTTTCCAAAAGTCGTGCACCTCCCGCTCGTCTTTCTTCGGACACTCGGAATCGATAGTTTTTCCAAAACTGCTGGCATCGTCGGAAATCGCGTCCAACAACAGTCTACGTTCCAGCGTGTCCAATCGTCTCTCCATGTCGGACAGGCGCGTCGATTCTTCGAACGAGCTGGCGTTTCGTACATCTTCGAGTAGATCCCGAGGGAACTCGGTGGGACCAGGCGCGGTCGCCCTTTGTACTACGGGGGTAGGGGTTTCTTGTTCTTCCGGTTTTGTACTACGTTCCGCATCGACGGCGTCCCATATTCTTCGAAGACGAGTTGTACCGATCCTATATTTTTTCTTCGTGTCGTCCGCAGACTCGACACCTCGAAGATTGCGAATATCTTCTATATCCTGCGCAGACAAATTTTGTTTTTGTGGCATTTTGTTGGTACAAAATATGCAAGCAAATGTATATATATATATATATATTTGCCCACTGTACAACAGGAAAAACTAGGCAAAACCTAGGCAAAACTTGCCAAATAGAAGTCGACCTGGGCCAAATAGAAGTCGACCTGGGCCAACTAGTAGTCGACCTAGGCCAACTGCCGGTATGCCCGGGCAGACGGTAGAAAATACAAAACTGAAAATGGCAAGTTTTCGAAATAGTAGTCCAAAATATTCTAGAATGTCTATACACGGTTTTGTATTTTCTACCGTCTGCCCGGGCATACCGGCAGTTGGCCTAGGTCGACTACTAGTTGGCCCAGGTCGACTTCTATTTGGCCCAGGTCGACTTCTATTGGCAAGTTTTGCCTAGGTTTGCCTAGTTTTTCCTGTTGTACAGTGGGCAAATATATATATATATATACATTTGCTTGCATATTTTGTACCAACAAAATGCCACAAAAACAAAATTTGTCTGCGCAGGATATAGAAGATATTCGCAATCTTCGAGGTGTCGAGTCTGCGGACGACACAAAGAAAAAATATAGGATCGGTACAACTCGTCTTTCGAAGAATATGGGACGCCGTCGATGCGGAACGTAGTACAAAACCGGAAGAACAAGAAACCCCTACCCCCGTAGTACAAAGGGCGACCGCGCCTGGTCCCACCGAGTTCCCTCGGGATCTACTCGAAGATGTACGAAACGCCAGCTCGTTCGAAGAATCGACGCGCCTGTCCGACATGAGAGACGATTGGACGCGCTGGAACGTAGACTGTTGTTGGACGCGATTTCCGACGATGCCAGCAGTTTTGGAAAAAACTATCGATTCCGAGTGTCGAAGAAAGACGAGCGGGAGGTGCACGACTTTTGGAAAACCGTTAGAGAAATGCGAAGTGGTGGCTCGGGGTTCTCGTGGTGGCGTACGCGGTCTGCAAACCACTGTTCCCATTCGTGTCCCTAGAGTCTTGTAGAAATCTGGAAGAATGGAGATCCCGACGCCCAGTTCGCGCACCCCGCCAAACAGTCCGCCAAACCGGAGGAAAAAAAGAAAACTCCTAGCGAGTCCATACGCCCTGGCGACCCTTTCTACATGGAGTAGCCCTTTGGAAAGAAAATAGTGGAAATATGTATGCTTTCTATTCTAGACTCTGTCTGGCACTGTAGCTACCACTGGGCACACTACAAATGTTCTAGATTTCTTCTTGCTTTTGGTTGTGCGGACATCCCCCATTCTACATCGAAGTGGGTTCTGCAGCTCGCACAGTGGAGTAGATATCTTTTCTACTTCTTGTTGGAGGAAGTATCCGTATGTTGGAATCTCCTCTCCTGTTGTAGGTGTGCCATCCTCGTCTGTAGCTACTAGAAATAGTATTGTTCTATCTGCTCCCTGTATGTTGTATTGGCGTATCTACTACAACTGTACAAACCTGGTTCTAGATCTAGATCTCTCTGTGGCTTCGTCTTTCCAATGTTGTTTCCTCTAGGCAGAGCCTCTCTACAGACCCGTACTCCTCTGCAGCTGTTGCAAGATTTTGTATTCTTTCGAGCTCTTCTGGAGTTGGTGTTTCCTCTACTTCTATCGGGTTCCACTGGATTGTACGTCCGTTTGCTTGGAACAACCTTGTCGGACAAATTCGTATGCGGAGAGCTACACGTTGGGGCAACCAGAATGTTGTCTTGGCGCCGCAAACTTGCTTCTCGAACATATCTTCGCAGCTATCTAGAATTTTGGAAAGCGCGTTGGTAGGCCAAACGCACATCTGGCCACCTTCTGCACTCCACAAGACTGCTCTAGTGCCACCGTATTGGTACATACTTGTTGGACCTCGTCGAAACCCTACAATGTCCCAGAGTACATGCTGTTGGCAATCGAGGAGATCTTTTCTGTTGCATGGCCTCCTAGCATGGACCAAATAGTTTTTCGGAGGCGTTCTTTCTCTTCGGTGTATTCTACGTGTTCGGCGGCTGCTACAGCTAGTCTTTCAGTTCGAGGAATCTTCTGGTGTACTCGGGCGTAGACTCTGCTGGTGTTTCTTTCTTTCTAGTGTTTCTCTTCTCCAAACTTCGGCTTGTTCGGCATCTCGAAATTGTAGCAATCTTTCTGCTCTATTTCGTGGAGACAGTGTGGAAACCTCTCTAGCGGCTGCTATCTCTGGAACTTCTACAAGATCGTACATAGATTTTTCTACACCTACACGTTGCGCTTTCTTGTCTCTCCATTTCCAGCAAACGTAGTCTGTGGATGGCGGCAAGACCTCTGCAAGATCTACATCTGGACCTCTAGCGCGTATTTCGGTTGGCTTCTTGCTCGCACAGAGTATTGTTGCGGAATCGCTTGCTTTTGCGTAGCACTGTAGTGGAGCCATTTCTATTTCTTCGTCTTCTACAGACAGAATCTCGGATACAAATATCGGACATGCTCGGAAGCCAAAATCTGCTGCAGCCCATTCCATTGCTCGCTTCCATTTTTGCGGACATTCTAGTGTTGCTGGAGTCGGACGTATGCGTACTCCAGATATCCTACCTGTTCCTGTATGTGCGTACCATGCTCAAATATTTGTCCACATGGCTTGTCTCCTAGTACAAAAACATCTATCCAGCTCTTTGCTAGATTCTCCCACTGTCTGCGTGGAGGCTGTACTACGAAGATGTCTCCACCTAGGGAAACAGTGTCTCTTGCTTGTGCTAGAACGTCCTCTGCATTTTTCTCTAGAGAGTGCAGAACTAGCGTACACAGAAAACTTCTATTCTCGTGCAACCCCTACGCTGCACATCTGGTGTACAAAAGTTTTTCGTAGGTGTTCGTTGGTGCAATCCGCGTAGTCTGCTAGAATGGCCACCTACTGGATCTCGGATCTCTCCGGCTTCGAAATTGGAGACTACCTTGTTGTACACCTTTGTTCTAGTTGTTTTGCTGTCGTGTGTCCGTATCCAGCTACAAACTGGTTCCCAACAGAACTAGTATTGTCTAGAATTGTGCCTCCTCTTTCTTCTATCCCTCCCCAACCAGTACTACTACCCTGTAGAACAAATCCTTGGTCGTTTTCGAGATGTTCTACTAGCGCTTTTCTATCTAGGACCCCAGAAAAGTCTTGCGTGTAGTCTACACAGTAGATGTCCATGCCTACTGCTTGCAATCTAGCCTGCATTGTTGGCAATTGCTGTTCTAGAAGTTCTATCGGAATTTCGGACACCGCTATCTTTGCTACAAATTCCGCGTATGGGTACAGTCCATTGTGTTGCTGGGTCCAATTCTTTTGCGCTTTCTCCCCACTACATTCTTCTATTCTATCTATCGTGTTTCGTATGGTACTATTTCCGTATTCTCCACATTCTCGGACTGTGTGCAGTATTGTTGTATGCAGTGGCTTTTGCCCCAGACCTATTGTTTCTCTAGCTGCTATCGCTATCTTTCCTACGCAATTTTTTGCAGACCCTGTATCGCCGGTCGTGCAAGAGACTTTGTTTCCTACTGCTACGCACTCTTCTCTAGACAAATAGCCAAAAACGTACAGATCGTCGACGAAAGCAGGCAGACCATCTAGAGGTTGGAGTCGTGATTTGCCCCTCGTGGCCGAACAAGTAGTCTACTTTTGCTATGTCCGAGACTAGATTGTTCTCGTACGTGTTCTCTAGAAGCAAGTGCCTAGAAACATGTTCTTCGCTCGTATTCCCATTGTTTGGAAAGTTGCTCGAATAGACATTTTGAAATTTTTGTTGCCGTGGTTGTATACAGCTACATTTTTATATGTTCAATTGGACTATTTTTCCATGCTGGAAGCAGTTTTGGAACCGATTGTGCACAAAAACGAGTAGAAATTTGGCAGATCCCACAGACCTCTTGCGATGTTTTCTAGTTCTTCTTTCGTGGTATCCACTTTTTGTAGAGATAGAATGGTTGCCGAAAACTAGGTTGCTAGAAGATTTTTTACACTCCTATAAACGATAATACTTGCATGAATGATTTCGACTTTTTTCAAAAGTCAATTACCAATATAATTGGGACTCCCTCTTCTCAAAATTATTTTCTCCAAAAATTCATAAATTTGCTGTCGGGAGACCCAATTTTCCTCGTTAACCAATTTTTTGATTTTCGGGGGGGGGTGGTGGGGGTATTATAGAGGGTTATAAACGATACCACGGTAGGTGGTATCATTTTGACTCCCTTACTACTACTAATAGAGTTTTAACACTTTCTTCCCCAAATATCTGACATAGTATGTTATATTTCCGCTACGGATTGTTACATTGGTCAGAAATGGGCTATTTCTGTAAATCTGAGTTATAATGGCGAGCACTGCGGGTTCTCATAGGGCGGCTCGCTACGAGCTAGCTCATCAGGATATATGTTGTTTGCAAATGTTAGCTTGCGGCCAGTGGTATTGAAAGAGTTAACAACTGGAGGTGGCTCCATGAGTAATACGGCGAATCATTTTTACGTACAGTGGCAAAACCAACCATCGTTCATGATATTTCATAATGCTTGATTATTTAGTGCAGCCGATTAATGCAAATATTTAGTTCTATTTGACAATGTACTTAGCATGAATATGATTACACAATACGAATCACTGACCAATACGGTATACACAAGTTACCAAAACTGTTTACGAGTATAGTATTGATCAGAGCGGCATCTATCATTTACCGTATTTACTACTGTAAATGTGAATGCTGTGATTCTGCATAATTACTAGTAAACTGCTGCTGAATAACACAATCACAAGTACAAGCGTTGTGATATGTCAATATAACAACATAGTATTTTATGTTGGGATGTACACTGTTACCATATGACCTCTAATAACGATCTACGGTTATTTCCTAAGGATGCTATGCCAAAGATGTCATATCAGTGTAACTTCAATGGAAAACGTCGGAAATCATGGTGGTTTATACACATAAGGATTGAGTGAGGTGACACTAAATCACTGTGTTCTGAATGATCATGTTTTCTATTTGGAACATAAGAGTGTGCTAGTCAGTATTAGGTTATGATATGTTTGGATGTGACGAGAACCAGCTTGTTTGTCTGGTGACATAGACGAAGTATTCAAACAAAGTTGGTAATTAGTCTAGTTACTTACCGTATTTACCCATTAAATTTGACTGAAGTTCCTTAGAGAACTAAGTATTGATGAGTGGCTCTCTAAAATGTCACTGTACTAGTTCTAGTGTCCATGTTCTTAGAAACGTGTTATGGGACGGCCATAAACTATTTTAGTCAACCTTTTAAAGCCTTGCGTTCTTTCCCTTCCAACAGATCTACCACCGGATCCGGGTAACACTATGATAACTTGACATACTTTACGTAATTGTCCATTTGCTGCAATTGTACCGGCTCTGAGAATGAGTCTTAGACACTTTGTAATAATAGTGTTGAAACGGTTAAAAGGCCTCTGGAAGACAATTGTGTTTCATATGCACAGAACAGTAGTTTACTTAATTGTCCGTTTGCTGTAATTGGACTGGCTCTAAGAATGAGGTTTAGACACGTTGTAATCTAACAAGACTTGTGAAAACAGCATGCAAATATGCCATGTTTGTCACAAGTTATAGCAATTTTAATGTCTGTATATGGTATTATTAGCATACGAGCTGCGACATCACAGTACGTGCATGGCGCGCCATTGACTTTGCTCTAGTGTTATACCTTGGTCCGTTACATCAGCATGTGTGTATTGCCCGCCTTGTAAGCTATAGATATAATACCCAAAGGAGACGGGAGAGCCCAAATAGACAAGAGTATAACCATGTATGAACATATGAAAATTTCAACTCACAAGCAGGCAGCTTGATTGGTTGACCTGAGCTGTAGCACAGCCCGCTGCCCGCGAATCCGATAGCTGGGATTATGTTTTAGCTTAACTGAGCCCAATGTTCAAGTGAGCTACTGTCTGTTTCACGTTGAGCTAGTTCGTTCGTCGTCCATTATTGCACTGTGTTGCCATCAGTCTGGAGTAGCTTATGTCAGTGTGTTTGCCAGATGTGGCTGTAACTGGAGAAATGGGGCTTATTCGATTTGTGACCACTGGGGCTTCTGATCAAATTACACACGCATGTAGCCTGATAACGATCTATATTGTTTGTTAGAAGCATGCATGCCGGGTGTTTCAGTGATATAATGGCATGCAGTGTAGTTCCTGCACAGGCTGAGCTGGTCAACTCTGCTGGTAAACTGAAACCCGTAAGCCCAATTTCTCCAGTCACAGTCACATATAGCGTCAGACCGCTGTGCCATCTGCAAAGGACCCCACTTTCAGGCAGGTCACTGATGTACACCGAAACAGCAGTACTTGGTCAAATGCACATCCTTGAGTCACTCCCGACGTAACTGGTATGGTCTTCGAGCTCTCGCCTTCTAATAATACAGTACTACCTGGCGTCTTCCAGTCAGGAATACTCGTATCAGTTTGACAGCAAATGCGTTATACTTTGCCGTCATTGGTTTCGATAATTGTGTTGTGTGGTAAGAATTAACCATTTCAACCCGAAAGCCCGCTATAGCGGTTTATGCAAACAGTGCAGATCCAGATGAGCCGTCTCATCAGGATCTGCACTTTTTGCAAGTAATTTTCATATTTCTTAGAACAAAAACACCCCCTTTTCATAAATGGACGAATCTGAAAATCATTTTGTGAACATTGGATTGGTCGGAACATTAGCATATCACAGTCCATTCCAGTTCCTTAGGGTTGAAAGGGTTAAGACTCTTCGTGTCTTTGCAACTTTGGAGATGTTGAGCCGAAATTTCAGTGGCTGAAGCGGTCCCGGGTCGTTTCGCCCATAATCCCGTTCGAACCCCGGGGTCGTTTCGCCCATAATCCCGTTCGCACCCATGGTCGTTTCGCCCTTATTCCCGTTCGCCCCGGGTTGTTTCGCCCCTATATATATAATGTATATAAATATTGTAATGCAAATGTAACATGCTACAGTGTATACAACATATATGGTGTAATTCGTGTGTAACTTGCAACAGTGTGTGTAGCTACGTTGTGTAAACAAATGATCATTTACTACAGTGTGTGTATAGCTACGTTGTGTAACCCAGTGATCATTTGCTACAGTGTGTGTAGCTACGCTGTGTAACCAAGTGATCATTTGATACAGTGTGTGTAGCTACGTTGTGTAACCCAGTGATCATTTGCTACAGTGTATGTAGCTACGTTATGTAACCCATTGATCATTTGCTACAGTGTGTGCAACGGTATTGGGGTTATACGTGCGAGTGTTGCATGATATATACATTTGTGTGCAACAGTGCATGGAGCCAGCATAAACCACCATGTCCATGTACAGTCCCATGCTATAGACATAAATGAACTATCACATATCATGGATGGAGAGGTAGTATAGGAGAAGGGGTATATAAATAGGTGGTATCGTAGGAGGTGTAGGAGGTGTACTAAAATAAAAAGGTAGCATAGGAGGAATAGCATAGATTGAGTAGTAGTGTAATAAGGGAAGTAGTAACGTAGGCGGTTTGGTGTTGTAGGAGTCACATAGAGAGCGGATAAGTGATAAGTAGTGGATGGTACTCTATCACCTATCACCCGTTATACGTTTTGTACTGTGCAAATACCGTATATATCTTACCGTGTAAATAAATACTCAATTGATATTTCTGAGTCACGAGTCTAATTGAGGTGTGACAGGTTTTTGTTGGTTTGTTTATTAGTGTTTAACGGCCTATCAACAGCTAAGGTCATGTAAGGCCGGGCAAACGGGTTCGATCCCATTTCAATCTGCTGCATTGGGGGGGGGGGGGGGTCCCAAAATAAGAACGGAACATTTACATGGAGAACAAATATATTCAGCCCTGAAATTAGAATAACCTGACCTGGTGGCAGGTCCATACCACACCAAGTCACTTGGCCCCTTCCCCTAAAATAGGATTACGAATATCATAATACTCACATAAGGGGTATAACCAGATTCAACTGTCACATACAAAATGCCAAAGACGTATGTGAGGGCCAATCCAGTCAGGATTCCGGTAAGCATGAACCCCGATCATTAAATTACCCATCGCGTGCTCCCACCTGCCACCCACCGGTGTGACAGGTACTTAATTACCAATGTGGTGAACAGTGTATTTAACAAGTATAGGACCCGCGTAGTTCCTGCTAAATACAACAACAGTCAGTAATGGTCACTTTTTGTTGTGAAGGGTGGGTCATGGGGCGGGCAGGTTGGGGTTGAATACAATAACATGAAGAAAGCAGGGGTTCAATAAAATAACAAATATCCTCATATGCCACTAAACTCACTTGTCTTAGAAAATACATGTTCGCAATTTTATTTCGTCATCAGTCATTTAACATTCATACATGCTGTGTGGAAATATACAGTGAAATATCTCCAAGCTATATCTATACATACTATATAAAAACAAATATTTCTTTAAATTCAATCTTTTCTGGACTTGTCTAAATCTTGGATTGAAGAACCGTGTGAATCTGAAATAAGAAACATGTCGTTATAAATTTGAACATTAATACTATCAATTACTAATACTCATCATATACTATCATATATATCATGTATTATCATACTATAAGTCAACACACCGTGAAAGTTGGTTTTCTAATGTTGATTATCCTATGAGAGCAAATCCTGGACTGCCGGACATGCAGTTGGTCTGGTGATATGGCATCGATACTGGCGATAGGCACCGCCTCTGACACGCCTCCAGCCCCTAATTACTAATGAGCTGCAGACCTGCCAGGGTCACTACACTATATATATTCCCGTTTTCAAAAACGGGACGAAACGACCCGACCAGACCATACATATACAACATTTTCGACCAGGGCGAAACCACCCGGTGCGAAACGACCCGGGGCGAACAGGTAACATGAGCGAAACGACCCGACACCGCTGAAGCTCAAGCCATATAACAACAACAACAACAATAATGGCATCCTCCATAAAGAAACATTATTTTATGTGAAAACGCCAGTGTTCGTCAAAATGAAACTTGTAATTGACGAAAACCGCTGTACATGCATCTTCTTGACGTTAATTCTTGATTTATTGCTTTTGCACAGTGTTGAATAGCTAATTATGCAGGATGAAAATTGTTCATATCTAGCCAATACTCGACAAGGCTAAATTATGCTCGGCAGATACCATTTATGAAACTAAATATTGCAGATGGCCCGTAACCTCACCCCGATTCTTTTGTCCAGTGTGGTCTCTTTCTGGATTAATCATGGTGGGATTGAGGAAACATTTATTTCTAGGAGGGGTTGGGATAGGCGCAATTTGCGGACATGAGCAGGGTGCACCGGTTTGTCGATGCTCGCATGGTAGTTTTGATAAAATGTACACATTTATGTGACTGTTACTTGAGAAATTGGATTTATGGCATTCGTGACCATCGTAGCTACTGATCAAATAGCACACTCCTGTAGCATGGAGGGTGTTTCATTGATGGAATGGCGAACAGTGCAGATCCTGATCAGACTGTGCGATGACACAGGCCAGGGACCATACATGTATCTTCGTCACAGGATGATCTGTAGCCGATTTCATCAAAATTGCAAAGTATACTTATCTAGCAAAGTATACTTTGAGGGAGAAATCTTATATATTTTCCGAAATACATTATGTCATATAGAACTAACGACTGCATATATTTGGAAGTATGCAGAATTATTATACTGAATTTATTACATTATCACAGCCAAAATGGCTGTGATAATGTAATAAATTCAGTATAATAAAAATTAATTAATTCATCCTAAAATTGAAAATTTCTCCAGCAAAGTATACTTTGCTAGAAAAGTATACTTTGCAATGTTGGTGAAATCGGCTACTGGATCTACACTGCTTGCAAACCTCATAAGCCCCACTTCTCCATTCACAACCACATATATGTTGTGTGAGTGACTAGCAACTGCACAGTTCATATCAGAATTGAACATGTGTACTAAAACAGAACTGGTAGTCTTGTTCGATGATTATCACAGATCTTTTGACTAAGTGTTAACTTGTAAACTTTAAAGGTACATGCCCACTCAGTAGGCACAATATGTTCTTTATGGGAATTAAATAAGTATGATTGTGTCACTATTCCACCAGTTCTAACACTTACGAGTGCCCACAATACAGATATGATCATTTAGTAATATTTATTTTACTGATAGTGACGCACGGCGGTATCAGGCTATTTTTATATGCAAATGAAGCATATATTTTAATTATTTATACCTATTAAATGCATCACCTGAATTATTTTTATTTCAACAGATTATAAAGTATGATCATTGCACATCAAACAATAAATGCAGAGAGTAAATAGTAATGTCCATCAACATTTTAAGGAAACACGGTTATTGCCCCTGATATCAGTGTGGAAATTTACGTCTGATATAAAATGTATAATAATGCCAATCAATACGTGGGGTAATGGTGAATGAATGTTTATTTTGCCACTTCATTAATATTTTTTTATTATTGCTCTGTGAAAACTATGAAAATATGTAGTCGAATTTCATTAGAATTGCATTGTGACGATGCAATTCCAATGAAATTCCACAACATATTTTCATAGTTTTCAGAGCGCAATAAAAGATTTTCAACGGTAGAGTACACAGTGTTAAACGCTACCTGATAAGTAGTATCAAGTTTATTGGGCTTGGCTCGGAACCGATAGGGCAGGAATTCTGACGCGACCCTTAGAATTCTTACGTATTTCTGAACCAAGCCTGATTATCAGGCGATAAACTGGATGTGAAAATACACTAACCAGGTATTCTGTCTTTTGTTTCAGTGCTGTCTGTCCAACAATCCCAGTAAGCCATGCTTCGTGCTGTACTTCAAGGGCGTGACCTTGATGTTGGATTGTGGCCTTGACCTTACACAGCTGTTAAATTTTCTCCCTTTGACGCAAGTTTCCAGGTATCAACTATCAGTGTTTTAACAACAATCATATATTTGGAAATTGAATTCTAATTTTACAGTTTTGTTAGTTATCTGTATCACAATGACAATACTTATTATGATAACTTGCAAATGTTAATGTTTTGGGTGTTTATCATCATCCATATTTTCATTCTATGCCCAACCCATGCGGCCCCTGTGCCCAATGTCAAGGTCAAATTACTTTAATTTTTGTTTGTCGTGCCCGCTTGCTGACAACGCGATATAGTCGGCACATTGGTATACTATCAAAGCTCGTTTAGTACTATCCAATGCCTCTGGCCGCGAACATCTAGTTTTTGGGAAAATTATTTTTTTCTGCTTATCCAATGTCGTGTTTTCATGATGTAACATTTGCTCTAAAAACCATGCGACAAAAATGCAACACAGGTTTTCTTGCATATCTGCACATGTGATAACAAAAATGGTTAAATGTTTCCGATGAAAATGCTGCACATTTTCATCGGAAACATTTCACCGCTTTTTTTTTGGTTTTCTGGCAAACATAGCACAGCGTCGGTCAAACCAAAACGCCATGTGTAAACTCGGGACGGAAGTCGGACGTTACTGCCTCATTTCCATTGCAGGACAAAGCTGAGCAAGTTATCTGACTGGCTCCTAGCCACCGAGAAGTTTGGGAAACAAGGGGAGAATATAGTGAGTCAATAACTTTGTTTGAAGTCTATAGTCGGTAACGACAGACAATTGAATACCGCCATTAGATGGATCCATCAAGTACTAATCTTATTAATTTTAGATCGTGGGGCTAAGTGATTCTGGTGTGGTGAGGACCTGATTAGGTTAATCTAATTTCAGGGCGAAATATACATTGTTTATATAAATAGTCAGTTGTGATATTGGGATCCCCCCACCAATATCCAAAAAGGTGAAATATGAGGTCCAGCTAATTCTGGGATGTTAAACTCTTTCACATTCACTTATAAATGTACATTTTTATGCCCCCGGTCTCGGTAGAGCCGGGATCATATAATGTTTGGACACATCCAGGCTGCCATTAATATGACCTTGACCTTTTGACCTACACAACTTTGAACTTTTTCATACATTAAGAAGTTCGCCAGAGTTTCTCATTTCTGTCATAACTTCTATATCCCGTGATGGATTACTTTAACATTTCAATACATCATACTTATTGACAAATGCCACACATCCTCGCTGCCCTTAATATTACCTTGACCTTTTGACCTTCATTAATATGCTTGTGAATACTTATCACTTTGGTTAATTAACTTTGCCTCAGTTTCTCCGATCTGCCACCAGGGGCATTCAAGTGTCGACGGGCCACATTTCTTGTTATTAGAGTTGTTCACACAGCGCTCCAGATAAGCTGTGTATTTGCATAAATACCCAATTAAAATTGCCATAAGCCAAATTGAAATCAGAAGTAGCGAGTATCAAAAAGCAATAACAAATTTGTGGTACATTTATCATGCTACAGAAAACAATAACCAGGCCACAAATATAGCATTTGTTTTTTTTTCCATGAAAACACATCTTGGTATTTCATTAGAATTGTCTCCAAGGAGACAATTCCAATGAAATGCCAAGACATGTTTTCATTTTGAAGCAAACTATTCAATAATTGCTGTCTGTTGATGTGTAAACAGTAGTGTGATTTTATTTTACCCAATTAAAATATTAAAATACCCAATTGCTTCATATATGATGGAGTAAAAATACTCAATTACTAATTCTTTATCTGGAACCCTGTCACCTTAGGAACTATTATTGTTATGAACTATTATTGTTGTGAACTATTATTGTTATGAACTATTATTGTTGTGAACTATTATTGTTATGAACTATTATTGTTGTGATTGTTGTGAACTATTATTGTTATGAACTATTATTGTTATGAACTATTATTGTTATGAACTATTATTGTTGTGAACTATTATTGTTATGAACTATTATTGTTATGAACTATTATTGTTGTGAACTATTATTGTTATGAACTATTATTGTTATGAACTATTATTGTTATGAACTATTATTGTTGTGAACTATTATTGTTATGAACTATTATTGTTGTGAACTATTATTGTTATGAACTATTATTGTTATGAACTATTATTGTTATGAACTATTATTGTTGTGAACTATTATTGTTGTGAACTATTATTGTTATGAACTATTATTGTTGTGAACTATTATTGGTGTTTTCCAGGCCCAGGAATTGAAGGAGTGTGGTAACCGTGTGTTTGTCAATGGGACACCAGAGTTCTCTGCCCCTGAGGTATGTGATTGGCTAGCTCAGTGTTAGTTTTTCCTTGTGATTGAAAATGGGCCTGATTGGGACAGAAGCAAGGAAGCATTTAGTGAGTACATTTTTCTACTTCAAACTGCCCGTGTCCCTTAAAATCTGACAATCTTCCATTGAGTAAAAATTGAGAAGGGACTTAAAGCCTGAAGTTTTTCCCTTGAACCTGAAGCCTAGGCACAACACCAACACGATACCTGATTAAAGGCAGAATACAATTAAATTGTACATCCATATTTTCTTCATTTCTTCTCGAAAATATATGTTGTTACCACGAGACGGTTCAAATGAGTGGTAACATCATATACTTTTATAGAGAAATAAAGAAAATATATTTTTCAACAATTTTTTTTTATCCTTAGACTGATTTATTTACAGATTCGCATGGTCAACATTTCCCATGTGGACGCAATACTGATCTCCAACTCATCGTGTATGCTGGCTCTACCATACATCACCGAGTATACTGGGTTTAAAGGGGTTATCTATGCCACGGAACCGACACTTCAAATAGGACGGTATGAGACACGCCATGTGTGATATCTCATGAAGCATATTTACAAATTTTATGTTATTTTACGTGAATGACGTTGGAAGTTGACAGTGTAAAAAAATAAGGTGTGTATTGGCGTATTTTATGCACTTATTTTAGCAGAATACACATTGATTATTAAAAGTGAGAGTACAAAATACTCACAACAATGTGAAAATACACATTTATTGTCAAATTGAGTAGTGAAAATACTGTAATAAAGTTGAAAATTTACTTAGTTGAGCTGCAAAAAGCAAAGAAAACTAATCTGGAGCTCTGAACTCGTAATTCAGGCTTCAATATTTTACAACGATCACAAACGAGCAAGAGAGCAAATACAGATGCTTGTGTTGGCTCAGATGGAGGTGGGAGGAATCCGGTATACCCAGAGGAAACCCACTTGTCTGGTGTGGCGACCACCACACCATGTCGCGTACTACCCCAGTCAAGGATCGAACCCGGGCTGCATTGGTGAGAACTGTGTTCGTTACCAATTTGTATGTACATGTAGCTTCCTTATGGTGTTATGAACGGACATAAAATCAAATCCTTTGCAAAAAAAAACCACAATCAACATCCAGATAATGAATTAGTAATTGAGTATTTTCACTCCATCATATCTGAATCAATTGGGTATTTCAATATTTTAATTGGGTAAATATAAAATCACACCACTGTTTACACATCAACAGACAGCAATTATTGAATAGTTTGCTTCGAAATGAAAATATGTCTTGGCATCCAAGGAGACAATTCTAATGAAATACCAAGATGTGTTTTTAATGGAAAATAAGAAAAATATGCTATATTTGTGATCTGTTTATTGTTTTCTGTAGCATGATAAAGATACCACAAATTTGTTATTGCTTTTTCATACTCGCTACTTCTGATTTGGGTTTTTGGCAATTTTTATTGGGTATTTACGCAAATACGCCCAAATATATTTCATATACCTACACCATGTGCATACTCTTGTAAATAAGTTGTAATTATCTCGTATGGAGATGGATTCATATAAGCTATTAGCGTGTTTTCAAATCCATGTACAGTTCACATGTAACGATGTACCATGTATTGTATGAAATAAATATAGATTTTCCTTACCTATATTTACAGGCAGTACATGACTGAGATAGTAACATACGTACAGAGATGTCCCAGAACTCGAGTCTGCAATCTTTGGAAACAGGAGGGGATAATCAAGTAAGAATATCGATATTTAAAGTAGTCCGTGTCCTGTGAACCCATATGTGGCTGTGACTGGAGAAATGGGGCTTACAGGTTTTGCGACCAGTGTAGATCCAGATCAGCCTGGTCAGTCTAAATCCTGGTCTGCTAGGACATATATGTGGGTGTGACTGGAGAAATGGGGCTTACAGGTTTTGCGACCAGTGTCGCAGACAAAAGCTCTGGTCATATCTCTCAAATATATTTTTGAATGATTGTGAAAACCGATAAGACAATAACCAGCCCATCTTTTGTAACCCATTCAAACCAGCACGTTGCCGTTTATTTTTACAGATTATTACTCGAAATTAAGCAGTTTGATCGTGGAGGCTGAGCACAGCCTCGACCATTCAAGCTCCATGATTTCAAGTGTCACAATGTGATACGTGCTCATAGAGGTTTATAAACACATTTTCTGTTTTGTCAGATGTTGCCGTTTTTGTCGAGCCCACTTGCGGAAAGCGAGACATGGTGATCACAATGACGTCCGGGTGTCCGAGCGTCCGAAATCTGCGTTAAAGTTTTTAAAAATACCATCAAATGCCTCGGCGGGCTCGACATGCGGGCCGCGGCCATCTCGTTGTATTACATGCTCAAAATCAAGAAGTTTGCTTGACTGAGCCTGAGCACAGGTCATCCTCAACCAATCAAACTGTCTGATTTATTTATAGATCATTACCTGGGCCAGTACGGGACGCCGTAGATCCGGCTATGTGGAAGAAATGTTACACACTACAGGACGTAGAATCGAGTCTAGCCCGCGTACAGATGGTCGGGTTCAACGAGAAAAGGGTTTGTGCTTTATTTTCACTTACAGGAGTGTTTGCATTTTGTTCCCCCTGGAAACCAGAAGTGAGCGTGGTCCAAAGCTCATTGGGTGTCAGGTGGGAGCATGCGATGGGTAATTTAACGATCGGGATTCATCCTTACCGGTATCCCGAACGGAGACCTGGTTTGGCCCTCACGTACGTCTTTGGCATTCTTGTATGTGAGGGTTTAATCTGGTTATCCCCCTTGAATGATTAATACGATTATTCCTAATACTATTACTTTCAAGGGAAGAGGCCAAGTGACTGGTGTGGTATGGACCTTGCACCAGGGCAGGTTATTCTAATTTCAGGGCTAAATATATGTTTATTGTGATGTAAATATTCAGTTCTGATTTTGGGCTTTTCTCCCCAATGCAGCAGGTTACATGCAGGAACAAACCTGTTGGCCCAACTTTAAATGACCTTAGCTGTTGATAGGCCATTAAACACCAATAAATCAAATCAATTCAACCAAACGTGCTCTAAACATGTATTTAATGTGTGTCAAGGTCATTACCAAGGTCAGGAATGATCGAGACAAATTGTCTCCCCCAATTATCATATGAACCAAGTATACTTCAATTGTTATGACGTTATGGCCAATATAGCTTGATCTGACGAACGAAAAGTGGTAACAATGCAGTTGAAGTGTAAGGGATAGGCCAGAGTAGATAAGTACACGTAGTCACTTAATCACTTATAATGTACACTATATTACATGGGGAACACACAGGAATACATGATACATTGATATGCGAACATCACTGTACTGTGCATGATACTATTCAATTACTACAAGGTTGTAAGCCAATCGACTGTTATACTTTAACGCAACTTAAAAGCTATAGACGAATAAACTCGGTATGTGGTATCTCAATGGTCCCGTAGTGGACAATAGTATGAATGCACAAGTACTTTGATGATCGCTAATCAAAGTGAAATAACATACAAGTATAACATGGCATAACGAACATTGGAGGACAAATGACAATCATCTGAGCTACCCCAGTGCTGGCGTATCTCAATAGATAGTGTAACCTCTGAGTATCAAGGTCCCAAGGTCTGCCTCACCCGCAATATGAGGTCTAGTCAACAATACGGCTATAATCCAACTTCAAGTGGATTAATCCATAAACAATATATGTAGTCTTACTACAATCCTTTAGCCATGATATGCCATGATAGGAGTATTACCATCACTATCAAAGTATACATATGTATTGCCTATGCAATATATTTCCAAAGTATGAATGTCAAAGTCAAAGCCGGATGTGGTTACATCACATGATAGTCAATAACGATAATGTTCCGGAAGCTGGTTCCCGGAAGTAAAGTTCCACAGGTAGTATTATCTCCGGAAATGGTGGACCAGATGTAAAGTTCCTATGGTATCACTCGACTGTAGCAACCCGGATGTGGTAGACCGGATGTAAAGTATCCATGGTGAATCAATGGGTTGTAATACCGGAAGTGGTAGACCGGATGTAAAGTTCCGATATAATACAAAATGGCGATTATCACGTTGGCTAAGACGCCGGGAAAAGTTTCACTTAGGTGACATTCAACTCGGTGGTAGTATAATGATATGATATGTGTGTATGGCGTTTCACTTCACTAATCTATGGCGGTGACTGTCTGCTGTACGCGAGGTAGCTATCACACACTGCTCTATACAGGCCTGTACCCGGAGCTGCTACACACACTGCGCCAGACAGACGTACGGACACTCGACGACCCGATACTCTGCACTGGACTGGGGTCTGCCCTCAAACGAGTGGACCAAAACGTCCAATGTGGCTCGCTGGAGCGTTCTCAAGAGGCTACAAAAATGAAATGAATCTCCAATTACTGGACGAATACGCACAGACAGACAAGACAGAATGCACAAGACTAAAACGGGATCGAACTAAAAACGGCAAATCACAGCTGAAATAAAATTCTAGGTACATACCAAAATCCTCCGTGTCACTGGTGAATACAGTACTAGTCTTCTGTAACCAGAAAATATGCGTCCCGCCAACACATAGCGAGACATCGCTTATATACGCACCAGTGAAACCATGCACGGAATAATGAATATGCCTACCCCTCGTACGACATCTCACATAAATACTACAAAACCATGGCTTTTGCCATGTCACCCGTGGGTTATATTTGGGCATAAATATATGTTCCCACGCCTTAAATTCAACCAAACCAGTGTACAGCCCTCGTGGAATAAATACCATCCAACATGGTATACCCCACACTACCATAAATCTGCACACTATAGACCCAGATCTCATAATCCGAAATCTACTCGACTGGTCTCGACAATGCGAAGGTCGCTTCTTGGCCCCGCCAAACCCCTCCATAACGGTCCTACGGCTATACACTGAAATGAGAGTGTAGCACATACTAAACTCAAATATCGTGGTCATTTACGGAAATATCACGACACAAAACATCACCATTATGGGATCTGATATATCCGTGTTGGCCAGTACCAGGCTATGATGAAACACTAACCCGTAGCATACATAACAGGGCAGACCATGGTATGGTCTGCGCTATATACTGGCTTCACCTACAGAAGGTCCCTTATATGGTGAACAACTGACACGCGGACAAACTTGGCTGGCACGGACAGTGGACATCCGTAATACTAAAAGGTATCTTTTCCCTAGCGAAACCAGCACACGCAGTCAACGAGTTCTCTACCACACACATGCATAGTCTGTGGCAAATATGGCGTGACATCAGTAAAACATTGCTCATAAAATAGACGTATATTTAAATCCGCAAATAGGACACGCATAAACGTATCTCCACCAATACAACATAAGCCCCCTTATTACACGCACATTGTACATGGCAAATGTACATGCTAAATCACAGGTGTGTAAAAATCACAGGTGTGTGAAACCACAGGTATGTGGAATCACAGGGATGTGAAATCAATAATACGCACAACAATACAACACAGTACCACACATCACAAATATACAATTATACGGATTCCAGAATGTACAAGAGTACACGTGTCACGCGACAATGTGTTCCTATCACTGGTTTGCACATTTGCACATATTTGAAACTGTTCTCCGGTTTATACGCCCGTTTGGCGTGAGCAACTTTTTCCGGACAATATGTATGATACGTAGTGGTGTCATTAAAACATATTCAATTATGAAAACTTGTTTGATAAATATTATACTAAGTAATCACTAATGATCCTCCATCTAATATGTTGCTGTGAAATGGGGCTTATGGGTTTAATTTGCGACCAGTACAGCCCCAGGCCAGCCTGCGCATGCACAATCTGACCAGGGCCTGCACTGTTCACCATTCAGTCAATGAAACATCCGTAATGCTTCTAATCTATAGTTTCGACACCAGTGTAGCTCCTGATCAAATAGCACACTCCTGTAGCCTGGTAACAATCTCCTGTAGCCTGGTAAGTGGTAACACTCTGTTTTGCTTGTTAGAAGCATGACGGATGTTTTTCATTGATGGAATGGCGAACAGTCCAGATCCTGATCAGACTGTGCGGATGCACAGGCTGATCTGGATCTACACTGGTCGCAAAACCCCCATTTCTCCAGTCACAGCCGCATATCTGATTGACCATTTCAGTGTATATTCGGGGCATTGACCGTCACGGCGGCCAGCTCTGGCTACTCGCTGGGCAGCAGTAACTGGGTCATCCACTCCGAGTATGAAAAGGTCAGTGGTCATCCATGCTTTATCAAGTTCACCCATCTCTATATGACCTTAGGTGTTACTGTGACGTTAAACCCGATTCACTTTTATCTTTCAAGTTCGGTATCAAGCTGTGGTGGTTGGTTGGGAGCATTCAATGTTTAATTTAGCGATCGAGATTTATCCTTACCGGAATCCCAACTGAGGACCTTATTTGGCCGTCAGATATGTCTTTGGTATTCTTGTATGTGAGTCGAATCTGGTTATACCAGCAGGTTAAATGCAGGCACAAACTGTTCTTTCTATGAATTATATAAGTGTATAATTGTGCACTATTCCACCAGTTCTAAAAATTACGAGTGCCCGCTATACAGATATAATAATTTAGTAATATTTATTTTACTGATAGTGACGCACGGTGGTATCAGGCTATTTTCATATGCAAATGCAGCATGATATTTTTTAATTATTTATACTAATTAAATACGTCACTTGAAAAAATAATGTTTTCAACAGATTATAAAGTATGATCATTGCACATAAAAAAACAAATACAGAAAATAAATAGCAATGTCCGTTAACATTTTAAGAAAACACGGTTATCGCCCCTGATATCAGTGTGGAAATTTATGTCTGATATAAAATGTATAACAATGACAATCAATACGTGGCTTAATTGTGAATTAATGTTTATTTTGCCAGAATATGTTTCGGATGATGTCTCTGATAAAAATAACATTTTGTGCCTACTGAGTGGGCATGTACTTTTAACTGACCTTAGCTATTAACAGGCCGTTAAACGCCAAAAAATTAAATCAAATCTGTATCGAGCTTTTACATTGATACATAGAGAATACTAGGCAAATGTCTTTTTTTTGATACCAAGGTTTCCAGCCAAGTGTAGGAATTCCTAGGCTCGTGTGGTATTTTATTTAACAGATACTGTTTCGTGCTACATATTGAGCAATTATAGTGTGATTTTCTTTGAAAAAAAAATAAGGGGATGTGTTTACATTATGTCAGTACACTGACGTCATTCGGTAATGTCACCGAACATCAGAGAATGTAGTTGTGACCAGGTTACGACAGTTTTTTAGCAGTCAGTGTGTATTGGGTCAATGCATAGCGAGTTATGTGATAAAATGTATCACTGTTAATCCGTATTCAAAAACTAATTTGAAATGACAACACGTTCTGTGTTTCATATCATAAAACATTACCAGTAGCCTATTTCACCAACATTGCAAGGTATACTTTTCTAGCAAAGTATACTTTGAGGGAGAAATTTTACATTTAAGGATAAATTTATTAATTTTTATTGTACTGAATTTATTACATTTTGGCTGTGATAATGTAATAAATTCAGTATAATAATTCTGCATACTTTTAATCATCAAATATATGCAGTCGTTAGTTCTATATGAAATAATGCATTTCGGGAAAAATAAATGATTACTCCCTCAAAGTATACTTTGCTAGAAAAGTATACATGTACTTTGCAATGTTGGTGAAATAGGCTACCGATAAATAGAATACCTTGCTAGTGTCGGTGAGCTTCGAAATTCCTACATGTTTCCTAGCCTCGCCGGATAAAACATGATATCCAACGCCAGTCATGGAGTTTACCTTAGTGCCTTGTTGAAGACCCGCGAATACTGCTGCAATTACACTGATATCATTATTCCCCCGGCATATAGGGGTATATATTTGTTTTGTAATTCCGTCCTTCCATTTGTCTGTCCGCTTTAAAGTTTGTCGGTCCAGTTCAGGTATACGTGAGCCCCTGCTCACTTTCTGTAGTTTGGTAAAGTAGATGTCGTCTATTCCTTTCATATTGTAAGGGACCTGCAGTCTGGTTTTTGTCAGGATGATTATCCAGATATAGGGTTTGGCAGCTCCGCACCAACAAGGATGTACCTATCAACTAAATATTGGCTGAGAATATAATATGAGAGCGAATGTCAATTCAACAAGTTTAATAAAGTCTTAACACATGTAACAACAGTTAAAGTATTCTTTACAGCGTAATATTATGTACAGCGGTTATTTTGTCAGGATATCCGATGTGGTACTCTTGTCGATGCCTATAAATGAAAGCGGAGCAAGGCCGATCAGGTTCGCGCACGCGTCTCAAATACAACGGATCGCGATGGTATTTGGATGGTATATGTGGTGGGATCTAACCGTAGTGAACCAATACTTAATTTAACATGGGAAGTTACAATACTACACAATGCCTTATTCTCTTGTGAAAGCGATTTATGTATCAAACACGCCACTAGAAATCACTATTATAAGTGCATAGTCACTGCACTAAAACATAAGGAATTAGCGTTTAGCCACTCCACTAATTCATAAAATATAGTAGTTTGGTGTATTCACGTTTGTGTATTAGCCAATGCGCTAATATAAAGAACGTTGCCAAAACATCAGGGGTTTAAGCACTCTAATGGGATTCAGTCCTGTTTTGTGTATTAGACACTCCACTGGCACTGAGTGCTCAGTGTTTATAAATTAACACGATGTGGATCAACCGTGTCTTTGGTAATAATTAATACAAGGTAATATTGTGTATCTGTATTTGACACTTACAATGAGTTTAATAGAAGCAGGTAAGTGCACAAGTATCAATATTGGCTCAAATAAAGCTGGTTATTGGTTTCGTCGAGTATTGGTTTTCGAAAAGTAGCGCCTATGCAACTATGTAGTAACTACGATTAGATCCCACCACATATACCATCCAAATACCATCGCGATCCGTTGTATTTGAGACGCGTGCGCGAACCTGATCGGCCTTGCTCCGCTTTCATTTATAGGCATCGACAAGAGTACCACATCGGATATCCTGACAAAATAACCGCTGTACATAATATTACGCTGTAAAGAATACTTTACTATTGTTACATGTGTTAAGACTTTATTAAACTTGTTGAATTGACATTCGCTCTCATATTATATTCTCAGCCAATATTTAGTTGATAGGTACATCCTTGTTGGTGCGGAGCTGCCAAACCCTATATCTGGATAATCATCCTGACAAAAACCAGACTGCAGGTCCCTTACATTTGGTGTCAGAGAAGTGGGATATCAGTTTTCCTATCTGATATCCAGTGATACGAACCTACGCTTGGTGCAGCAACAATCCTGATATATGTGGTGGTAAAATATTGTAAATAAAATAATAGTTATTTTATTTGTTACATTATCCCTGAAACTTGATTAAAGTAAAGACGACACATTTACATTAAAAGTAACAGAGATGGCGGAATCTGATTGCGACACCGAGGTGGAATTCAACATGACTAAAGACAACGAACGAGGTAATAATGATGATACATCACAACCGCCACCTGCAGACGTAATAATTCGAGACATTGCTGGCGACTCCGACGATGACGATGAACGCCACATTCTTCCAGTGCCTGCAGATGGCGGTCGACGAAGGAGGTCCCACAGCGATGACATCAGGCGCGACATGGAATACAGTCACAGACACCGCAGGGAATATCGCGATCGGTCCGACTTGGGAAGAAGAGCACAATGGAAACCGCAACAACTCTGTGAGTCCGATGCGGTGTAGGTCGCCACCCGGACGTCGCAGGCAACATATCCCCTCCGAACATAGATACGACACAATCTCGGCATAAGAGAGCCACATTATAATTACCGACCGTCTCAACCCCATCTACAGATAAAACCTGAATCTTTTGATGGTACCGATGATTGGGATCAATACATTTCGCATTTCCAGAATTGTGCGGAACTAGGTCGGTGGGCAGACCGCGATAAAACGCTGACGCTCGCTTCCTGCTTGAAGGGTCACGCAAGATCCTACTACTTGGGCTTGACACCGTCGGAGCGTAATTCATACACGATACTGGTATGCAAGCTGACAGAGCGGTTTGGCAGCACGAGGCAGCAACACCGTTACCTGACCAAGTTCGAGACCAGGCAGCGGAAACCGGGGGAGGACATCGCTTCTCTAGGGGACGACCTTAGGTTGATGGCACAACGGTCATACCCTAACCTTGGTGCAGACGCACAAGACCCTAGCTCTTCACCAGCTATACAAAATAATACCAGTCGAAATGAAATGCCGTTGTATTGACCGTGATTGTGGAAGTATCGCATCTGCGATACAAATAATTGAGCGTTATGAGGCTTTGTTAGGGGACAGTATCGATAGAAAGCGTGCAACTGTGAGGGCCGTTGACAATCAATTCAACCATGGTCAAAATAGGCAGTATGGAAATGGCGCTCAACCGCAAATAGATCCCAGAGAGAGAGAGAAATTCTCCTCGAAATGATGCTTTGCAGCATGTGTTGGAGCGACTGGCAAAACTGGAAACCACACGAGATAGGAGAACGGGGGTACCAAGGGAAACCACAGTACAAACCTATGGGAAGCATGGGGCAATGGAAGGACGACAACAACTCTGCTATGCATGCGACTCGAAAGACCATCTACTAAGAGAATGCCCAATATACCAGAAATTTGCTACCACGGAACAAAAAGGAGACGCGAAAAACAAAGGGTCGGAAAACTTCATTCCGCCTACCTTTTAGGCCATGGGCCGGCGGATGAAGAATGGCCTGGTGAGCATACTGAACGAATCGGACATATGGGTGACACTATAACTAAATGGGACAATGGACTCTATGTGGACTGTCATCTAATGGGGGTAAATTCAACATTTCTGATAGACAGTGGTTCTACCGCAACACTACTTTCAGACCGAGTCTATTTTTCCATTGAAGAACATGACCGCCCGAGACTGACTAATATGACGGATAAGGTTAAAGGGGCTAATGGAACGGATATTGATGTACATGGTTACACCGAGATAGAACTAGAGTTAGGTGGCGCGCACTTCAAACAGTCCATCATTGTATGCGATATCTTACCAGATGGTGTGATAGGGCAGGATTTTCTGCTAAAGTATGTTAGCAGAATAGACTACAAAAGATTACACATTGACACAAGTAAAGCGAACATTCCATGCTGGGTGGGGGGTGAAACCGAGGCCATTAGTCGTGTTCTACTAATGAATACGACAATCGTACCACCAAAATCCAGTATACTAGTAGACGTCGAGCTTCCAAACTTTGATAAATTATCCAAAGCGGGCTTACTAACACAGTCAATAAACCTTGTGAAAAGCAAGGATACAGTCCTGGTAGAAGGAGTTATAAATACGGCTGACCGGATAGCCACAGTCCAGCTCATCAACACTGGGGAGAATGAAGCCAAGATATTTTCATCTACCCCACTTGGCACTTGTGAGTCGTTCTACGATGTGGGACCACATGAAGAAGAATTGGACCATGAGAATATGGGGAGTATTGACCAACCCGAGAATAAGGAGTTGCCCGACCACCTAGCAGATATGTGGACGCGGAGTATCGAACACCTGACCGACACAGAAGTTGACCAACTCGCGAGCTTACTAATTAGATATCAACACGTCTTCGCAAAATCGAAAGAGGATCTTGGAAAGACAGATCGGGTACAACATCGTATTAACACGGGAACATCAACACCATGCCGACAGCCGCCCAGGAGACAACCCATTGGAAAAAGGGATATCGAACGACAAGAGGTCCAAACGATGCTGGAACGCAACGTTATCGAACCATCGAATAGCAGTTGGTCATCACCAATAGTCCTTGTCACAAAGAAAGATGGCACGATCCGGTTCTGTGTCGATTATCGACGCGTTAATGATCTTACCATTAAGGATGCGTATCCAATCCCACGAGTCGATGACTGCCTCGACGCTCTCTCTGGAGCCAGCTGGTTCAGTTGTATGGACTTGAACTCCGGCTTTTGGCAGATTGGCCTTGACCCTGCTGATAAGGAGAAGACTGCGTTCGCAACAACGATGGACTCTACCAATTCACTGTCCTACCATTCGGACTCGCCAATGCGCCCCTCGACCTTCGAGAGACTGATGGAAGACGTTCTCCGAGGATTACAATGGGACATCTGCCTGGTCTACATGGACGACATTATCGTTCCCAGTGCCTCATTCGAAGACAGCCTCCGGCGACTTGAATTAGTCTTTCAGAGGTTGGGCAGCAGCGAACCTGAAGCTGAAACCGTCCAAGTGTATATTTTTCCAACGCAAGGTGAAGTTCCTAGGTCATATTGTATCCAAGGACGGTATCGCCACTGACCTTGACAAAATCAGTGCTGTGGAATCTTGGCCTGTCCCACGAAACAGTAAACAAGTACGCAGCTTCTTGGGTCTCTGCTCATACTATCGTCGGTTTGTGCAGGACTTTGCAAAGATAGCAAAGCCATTGCACAGGCTATGCGACAAGCATTCATTTGGGGAAATGACTGTCAGATTTCATTTGACACTATGAAGGCAGAACTGACTAAGTCTCCCATCCTGGCATACCCCGAACAGGGAGTACAATTCATCCTCGACACTGATGCGAGTGAACACTCTGTAGGGGCTGTTCTGTCGCAGGAGCAGGCAGGCCAGGAGAGAGTTATTGCATATATGAGCAAAGCTATGTCAGCTTCTGAATGCATCTATTGTGTTACACGTAAGGAGCTGCTAGCGGTAGTCGCGGCACTCAGAAGCTTCCACAGCTACCTTTATGGGCAGAAAGTTTTGCTGCGCACAGATAACGCTGCAGTAAGTTGGATGCGAAACCTCAAGCGACCCACAGGGCAGGTAGCTCGATGGCTCCAGGACCTTGGAACGTACAACCTGGAAGTAATACACCGACCTGGCAAGAAACATTCCAATGCAGACGCGCTCTCCAGGAAACCTTGCAAAGCTTGTTCGCGACAGCAGCAGGGTGATGAAGAAAATGAACCAGGAGGACAGCAACATCCCGATAGATGGGGTCGACGATGAAACACGGGTAGAAGTCAGAGTTTGCGCGACGACAAGATCAAACGACTGCGGAGTCTCGTACACAAGGTAGCCAGTACTACTCAATGGGTGGACGCCAGTAGAAATTCGACAAAAACAACTCGAAAATCCAGATCTGGGACCAATCCTCGTCGACATTGAGCAGAAACATTCGCGACCAGATTGGGCAGCTATCGCATCAAAATCACCTGTCTACAAAACACTTTGGAGAAGTTGGGATCGACTACAGGTGTTGTCAGGAATCCTATACCGTAGATGGATAGAAGAAGACTCCGAAGTACTTCAACTGGTCTTCCCCGAAGCCGAACAGAGGTATGTTATACGGATCCACCATGACATACCATCGGCAGCCCATCTGGATGCAAAACGAACACTTGAACGAATTAAGCGTTCCTTCTACTGGCCGGCGATGAAACGGGCAGCAACCGAATACTGCCAGCAATGCGATCTCTGCGCAGCTCGGAAGCCTTCTCAGAGACAGAACAAATCCCCATTGGGAACTTGTCTAGTTGGGGGCCTGATGGAAAAAGTGGCCGTGGACATACTAGGACCACTTCCCCTGACATCTAGAGGAAACAAGTTTATACTGGTCATCGCAGATACCTTCACCAAGTGGACTGAGGCGGTGGCCATCCCTGATCAAGGGACCTGCACAATTGTTGGAGCCTTTGTCGATAACTTTGTGACAAGTTCGGAACCCTCTACAACTTCATTCGGACCAAGGCAGAAATTTTGAATCGAAGATGTTCCACGAAATGTGCAACCTTCTTCATATCGAGAAGACCAGGACAACAAGCCTAAGGCCGCAGGCTAATGGCGTTGTGGAGCGTTTCAATAAGACGCTCGCAACAATGTTGTCAATGTATTGTCAACATGATCAGACGATTGGGATGTTTACCTTCAACAAGTATTGATGGCATATAGGGCTTCGCCCAATGCAAGTACCGGTAAATCGCCGAACATGATGGTGTTTGGCAGGGAGGTGTACTTCCATTACAGGCTGTGTTAGGATCCCCAGTGGTGAACAATACAGACGACAATGACGACGAAGACAACTACGTAGAAAAGCTGACAAAGAAGTTGACCAGAGCCCACGATCAAGCGCGGATATCTCTGAAGAAGAATGCGGAATATCGTAAACACTACTACGACACCCGAGGCAAACGAGCGAAGTTGAGAGACATGCAAGTCAACGAAGCCGTATGGCTACACGATCCAGCCAGGAAAGTAGGTGTGTGCAATAAACTGGCCAAGAAGTGGAAAGGCCCATATCTTGTGACCAGAAAGTTGGACGACTTACTCTATTTAATGAAACGATCACCGAAACAACCGGCGAAAGCTTTTCACATTGATAGATTGTTACCATATCGTGGGTGTAACCTGGCACCATGGATTGTGAAAATGAAGAAGTCCATTGCATAAATTGTTTACACAGAGTCGCAGCTTGCTAATGACAAGTCGGCATCTGAGAGATAAATTACAGAGTCGCAGCTTGCTAACGACAAGTCGGCATCTGAGAGATAAATTACAGAGTCGCAGCTTGTTAACGACAAAGTCGACATCTGAGAGATAAATGGTTACATCATGTCGCAGCTTGTTAACGACAAGTCGGCATCTTGTAAAAGCAAATTCGATTTCAATCACAGATTGTACACGAGACAAATTTCACAGGACGTTGATTATTAGTGCCATTCGGGTATATGGGTTCTGACCTGATCAATCCGGATCCAATTGAAGTGTGGAAATTTAATATCCGGTGAAGTTTGCTGATGTGAACCATCGAGGACCAGACCATATTATTTTATTAAATGTCTTAGTACTGCAAGGATAGGCAAAGACATTCACAACCATGATAACATTCTAAAGCAAATCTGAATCGTGTACCTTGTCAGAAACATTGACTTAGGCGGTCACCTTGAGTGGGCATATCGGGTTCATAACGGTCGTTACTAAATAAATTAAATCCGAAAATTTCGCGTTACGGGTGCGCGATAAAGTGGACACAACTTCCACAAAATAATAAACGAGTGGTTGGATCTAACCGTACAACATGAAAATTAAAATAACATACTCCCCATATATGAACAATATTACTAAGACAACAACTGCCGTCATTTCAGATGGGCATACACGACTGCTGGGCTTGTGACGCGGAGCTACCAAATAAAAGCAAGCTAAAGTTACATCTCATGGGAGTGCATGGGCTGTTGAAGATCGTTTGCCCCTGGTGCTGTGGACAAGAAAATTGTCATCGGAGGGCAGTTGACTTGAAAGACCATGTAAAAATCCAACATGCAAATGTCTACAGTGAGGTAGCAAATGACTATTGGGGAGAGCCCAACTGCTTTTACCTGGCGAAAAACCCCGATGATTACAGGCGGGTGATCAATCCCACTTCTGACACCAGCGCTACTTTTCGAAAACCAATACTCGACAAAACCAATAACCAGCTTTATTTGAGCCAATATTGATACTTGTGCACTTACCTGCTTCTATTAAACTCATTGTAAGTGTCAAATATTGTGTATCTGTACATGTATTTGACACTTACAATGAGTTTAATAGAAGCAGGTAAGTGCACAAGTATCAATATTGGCTCAAATAAAGCTGGTTATTGGTTTCGTCGAGTATTGGTTTTCGAAAAGTAGCGCCTATGCAACCATGTAGTAACTACGATTAGATCCCACCACATATACCATCCAAATACCATCGCGATCCGTTGTATTTGAGACGCGTGCGCGAACCTGATCGGCCTTGCTCCGCTTTCATTTATAGGCATCGACAAGAGTACCACATCGGATATCCTGACAAAATAACCGCTGTACATAATATTACGCTGTAAAGAATACTTTAACTGTTGTTACATGTGTTAAGACTTTATTAAACTTGTTGAATTGACATTCGCTCTCATATTATATTCTCAGCCAATATTTAGTTGATAGGTACATCCTTGTTGGTGCGGAGCTGCCAAACCCTATATCTGGATAATCATCCTGACAAAAACCAGACTGCAGGTCCCTTACAATATTATACTGGGCATGTTTAGTATTTGACTGTGTATCTGTCCTGCCCGTCCGTCCGTCCGGTCACACGTTTGGGGTCTTGGGTGGTTGGACCTGTGGCCCAAGACAAAAGAAAACAATGCAACTTATTCTGTAACCGCCTCAACCTATTATTTATTGTGTGGTCATTCCTTTATTGGAAAGGTGTGTGATGTAGGAACATGTATCTGTGTGTGAGTTGGTTAGATTAAGAAGCTTTCCGGAGTTTCTCCAATCTGCCCCTGGGGACAGTTATGTGCCGATAGGCCACATGTTCATGTTAAAACAGGAAAAACGATATTTTTGTTGGTGCTGTGAAGCAACACATGGTTAATATGTCTTCAATATTCAGTGTGATGTTTCAGTCACGTATATGAATTCCATCTCAGGGCTCCGGATAAGAAATTAGTAATTGAGTATTGTCACTCCATCATTTCTGAAGGAATTGGGTATTTGAACATTTTAATTGGGTAAAATAAAATCACACTACTGTTTGCACATCAACAGACAGCAATTATTGAATAGTTTGCTTCGAAATTAAAACATGTATTGGCATTTCATTAGAAGACAATTCTAATGAAATACCAAGATGTGTTTTTATGGAAAATAAGAAAAAATATGCTATTGTTGGGGTCTGTTTATTGTTTTCTACAGCATGGTAAAGGTACCACAAAATTGTTATTGCTTTTTGATACTCGCTACTTCTGATTTCAATTGGGTTTTTGTCGAGCCCGCTGGCGGAAAGCGAGACATAGTGATCACAATGACGTCCGGGTGTGCGTGCGTGTGTCCGTCAGTCCGTACGTGCGTGCGTGCGTCCGTCCGTCCGAAATCTGCGTTAAAGTTTTTAAAAATACCATCAAATGCCTCGGCAGTCTCGACATGCGGGCCGCGGCCATCTGGTTAAGCAAATACGCAGCTTATCTGGAGCATTGCCATCTGTAGTTGAATATACATAAATTCCCAATCAATCAATCAATGTCAATCATCAATATTCAATCAATTGCTCAATTACTAAATAAATAATTCAATGTGTATATGATTGTTCAATTTTCAGATAGGGATGGATTATGGCCTAGAGGTTAGAACACCTGACTTCCAATCCGGATGTTGTGGGTTCAAACCTCGCCTTAGGTATCAAAAATACTTTCATGTGTATTTCCATCCCACTGGTCTGTCGGATGAGACTTTAAACTGTGGTCCCATCTCTATATGACCTTAGCTGTTGGTGGGACGTTAAACCCATTCACTTTCAATTTTTTTTCAATTTTCAGATAGTCTACATGTCTGGATCATCCACGCTCACTACACATCCAAAGGTATGTGTACCGCGCATCATTGGTTTACCTAGTTGGTAAGATAAAATACATTATCTGTGATACTAAAATTGTTAAAATCTGACCCCCTTTCTGAATTATGTATACATTTTCAATACGATTAGGTCTAACTTGCTTTCATGAGCTTTGCACATAGTCAACAAAATTAATTCTTACTTCATTAACCACAACCCCACGCTTCCAACATGGAAGAGTGGATTCGTGGTTAATGAAGTATCATTCATATATCGTATTAATGCGGAAATCACTAAATTATTTCTGTCTTTACATTGATTTGTAATTTTGTACATGTACATGTACTTGTACAGGTAATATATGGGATTTAGTACTAAACCCATTGACCCGGCCTTAAATGACCTTAGCTGTTGATAGGCTATTAAACCCCAACAAACAAACAAACAAACTTTACATTGAAACTTTATTTGCCTTTTTATCATCATCCATATTTTTCTTCTGTGCCACATCCAATGCATATGTTGTAACTACTCTCAGCGAGACAGTTTATAGGAGTGGTAACAACATATACTTCTGTGCAGAACTGAAATTTGTTGCAATCATTACATTTCTTTCTTTCTTCATGAAAGCACATACTCGGCGAGACAGTTCAGATGAGTGGTAACAAAATATACATTTGTGCAGAAATGATTTTTTTTTTTTTTATCTTGAACATGATTTATTCACCACTGTTATTGCAGCCGATAGATCAAGCACCTCTGCGACAGGCAGACCTGATGATAGTCAGCTGTCTGACCCAGACTCCACTCACCAATCCTGACTCCATGATAGGAGAGTTCTGTGTAAACGCAGGTGGGTAACTTGTTGACAATTTGGTCCCCAACTGGATCTAGTTGTGAATTAAATTGTTTTATCAGAACAGATTGAGTTAACCCTTTCAACAGGGAAATCAGGCCAGACAAGCAATGAATGTTTCAAAGTCAAGAAGGAGAATAACTCCGATAGATTTGATGCAGAGCAGAGCAAAAATCGTTACTTTCTGCATTCCTTAATTTAACCCTTTCAAGGCCTGTATAATGGTATTGGCAAAAAGTATAGATCCAGATGAGCCGGCTCGTGACGAGCCATCTCATAAGGATCTGCACTTTTGCAAGTGATTTTCATATTTTTTAGAACAAAAACACCCCGTTTTCATAAATGGACTTGTCTGAAAATCATTTTGTAACAGTGAGATTGGTTGCAAAATTAACATCCATTCCAGTTACTTAGGGGTGAAGGGTTAATTATCAGAAATCAAATGCCCGACAAGAATTCAGAGTTATATGTATGTTCCTACAAGTTCTGTGTGCATTAATAGTTCTGATCTACATGTATTCATTCACAAAGGGATGGGCTCTGGTCTAGGAGGTACAGCATTGGATTTCAGTACCAGTGGTTGTGAGTTCAATCCCCACCCTAGTCGAGAAATAAATACTTTCAGTATTTTTCATCCCACTATTCTTTCGGGTGAGACATTAAACTGAGGTCCAGTCCCGTATCTACATGACCGTAGCTGTTTCTGGGATATAAAACCCATTCGCATTCTACATGTAATGATATGGTGTGATAATGACATAGATTTACCCTGTCACAGTTTAGCTTGTGAACTAGTCTAGCTATGTAAATATCTGGGTGAAATTTATCTTGCCTCCGAGATTATGATCGGATTGTGATGTTTCAGTAACAATACTTTTCAAACGAAAACTTCAAGAATCTACCCAGCACTCTTCAAAACAGAGTCCATGCGGATATTATTACACTTCATGTCATTGATGCTATGAAACCACAAGAAGTTACAGACATTATTACACTACATGTCATTGATGCTATGAAACCACAAGAAGTTACAGATATTATTACACTTCATGTCATTGATGCTATGAAACCACAAGAAGTTACAGACATTATTACACTACATGTCATTGATGCTATGAAACCACAAGAAGTTACAGATATTATTACACTACATGTCATTGATGCTATGAAACCACAAGAAGTTACAGATATTATTACACTACTGTCATTGATGCTATGAAACCACAAGAAGTTACAGATATTATTACACTACATGTCATTGATGCTATGAAACCACAAGAAGTTACAGTGACAGCAGGCATGTGATTTAGAGCAATACAGTCAAACCTTTGAATAAAGGCCAGTCATGGGCAGAGAAAAATCTAGCCTTTGTTCACAGGTGGTCTTTGTTCACAAATTCATTGATGTAGTAATTGAATAACTGGAAAAACAAAAGCATGGCTGCTATAGACAGGTACTTGATGTTCGGAGGTGGCTTGTAGCACAAGTTCGTTCGACTGTACTGTGATATTTTTTGTCACATTTTCAGCTGTCACTATAAAGAACGGCGGCAATGTGCTGGTGCCGTGTTACCCGTCCGGCGTGACCTATGACCTCTTCGAGTGTCTGTCCGGCCACCTGGACAGTTGCGGCCTGAGCACTGTCCCGATGTACTTCATATCTCCCGTGTCGGATAGTACCCTCGCTTACTCCAATATATTCGGGGAATGGTAAGGATATTTATTATATACCTACCCATTAAAGTGACTGTGTCTCAGATATACAATATGTGGTTTTTCGCTTCATGTGCAGTAATTGACAAATATCAGTCAATTTGACCATTTTATTTTATGAAATTTAAAGAAAAAACATGCGTTATATTCAAGTACATATGATACAAAACTGTGATATGCAGGGGAGATAATTTGATTTTGTACATGTACATGTAAGGTAAAAGTGTGAAATTTCTTTATTTTGTGCTGTGAAATTATACTATATCACATTTTGAAAGAACTTTCCCATTGGAGATGCTAGTGAAATTTAATAAATTAGTAATCATCCATTGAAAAACGTGTAAAGTACTGATTTTTTCTTCAATATTGTAAACATGTAAAGCCCCAAATTCATAATCTGTTTCATCACATTCGTGGCATACCTGAGAGCCGGTGCCTTTAATTACACAGCTATGCAATGTAAATAAAACTCAAATATGACCGACAGTATATGGTCACTTTGTAGTCTGATGGTACAAATTCCGTAACAACCCTAGATATTTGGACAACATTTGTTTTGGGGAACCCTATCATGGGTTTCCCAAAACAAATTGTTTCCAAATATAGTGTTCTTGTGATGAACCAGTGCGAACCGGGACACTGGTACAACCACAGGTGACAGGATAAAAATCACATGACAGTATATATAGTATATTATATTATTTATACAATGAGAGATTATCAGATTATTTTTTTCCCATCACCTGTGGGTACAACATATATTACTTTTGTTGGCAAGAATAAATAGTGTCCTAATATTTAGGGTTCTTATGGTATATAGATTCACGCTTCATTTCAGGTTATCATCATCCAAACAGTCCAAAGTTTATTTACCTGAGCCGCCATTCCCCCATGCTGAGGTAAGTCAACCCTGACCAAAAAGGTTACAAACATCACTCGACCGTATTTATTGGTCGTCTGATATATTACTCCAGCATGGCAAGTCTAGGAAACATGTGGGAATTCCGAGGCTTGTCAGTAACGTTTCAATGACGTGTTTCCTTCGACCAATCAAATCATGTTCTCGGACACACCCTTTGAATCACAAGACAGTCGCCGTCACTATGGCCCGCCTCCATAAATTAATTTGCATAACTCTTTGTTATGCTTGATTGGTTTGTTTTTATGAAGAATCATGTGTGAAATGTCAGAAAATATTTATTTAAGCGGATGAGCTGATTATCGTGAAATAATGCACAAATGATTGTGTCCTTATGCTACACAAATGAGTGAGCATAGCAAAAGTTTGTTTAGCGGTAGACCCCAATCACGAGTTTGAAGTATTCGAATTCCGCATTTGCTCTGAAAATGTTGTTTTCTTTCTATGTCGTTTACAAAACATAACACAGTTTCTGTACATATTTTTCATGAAACATCACACATCTCATGAGGTACAATAATCACATGTCTTTTGCAGGTACTTGCATAGTGAAAGGTAATGTTACTCTGTTTAACTCGTCATTTACATTACACTATTTTGATTTCTGTGAAACATGTTTCTGTTCATCCATTTCAGTTGGTCAGTCTTGGGCGTCTTAAGAATTTCTCCAATATTCATGGTATGTATGTTGTTCCATTTATTAAAGCAATAGGTGTCTGTGGTTAGTGTATCAAGCTCGCTGATGTCAGGAAATATAAAATGAGCCCACGTTTCAGGCAGGTAGTACACCTCGTACAGTTGAACATGTCCTAACTGCCACTTCTGAATAGCAATTACCTGTCAGTAGCAGCCGCACTTTTGTTTTCCCAATTACTACATAAATGACCCTGCGAACAAAGACCACCTGTGAACAATGGCAGATTTTACTCTGCTGGTGGCTGGCCTTTATTCAAAGGATTGACTGTAGTAGGACACGAATATCATTAACCCTTAGAATGCTGGAAACGAAGTGTCGTCTGCTGTTGCTTAATAACATTTTGCCTTTTTCTCAATAAAAACATGGTTTGACAGCACTTTAGAATCATTTCCATCCGAAATGATTCTAAAGTGCTGTCGAAACATGTTTTTTTATAAGAAAAATGGAACATAAAAAATAAACAACAACACAAATTTAATTCAGCAGTGTAAGGGTTAAAACTATTGGGATGACTTGACAATGTTAATAAATTGTCAACAATGTTGACACTGATCTGGGTTTTAATGTGTTGCAAATGCGATTAGTGCTTTTGTGTTGTGGTGAAACTATGATTTGAAACCGAGGTCCCGTCTCTAAATGACCTAACAGCTGTTGCTGGGATGTTAAACTCTTTCACTTTTACAGACCTGCAGACAGACTTCAAATGTCCGTGCGTCGTGTTCACGGGCCATCCATCACTACGGATGGGGACGCAATCCACTTCATTGAGCTGTGGGGAAATCGTCGGCCAATACCATTATCTTCACAGGTAGTGCACCTCCCAATGTCTTCCACACACTGGGCATTAATGCAGGGGTGTGAATTTTCGTAATGCATCTTTAAATGAGGATTTGAGGTTCCTGATAATTGCAGAAATTATATTGATTAAACATGGACAACACACTTTTACGCGTTTGTGGGTGCAAATATATGTTTGTTTAACCATTTTCAGGATTTGGCATTTGGAACTGTTACCACCCCTGATTAATGCAGTAATTGAATTTTTTTTTTTAAATACAGTGCGACCCCGTTAGTACACGGAAGTCCGGCGACATACAACCTTCCGTGTTGCTTATCCGAACCGTGCTATATCCGTTCTCGCCCAAGATGCATCATAATGTTAATGTAAACGCGTGTAGAAAAAAGTGTAGTAATGATGACGCAATGACCCAATGACCGATATCCTGTTCCATCAGCTGCAACATCACGGACAAGCTCGTGCGTTGCAATCTGTGTTTACTCATATGGTGAGCACAGGTGGAAGACTCTGACCTATGACACGAAAATAAATGCCTATTAAAAAAATCCCATTATCCCACCCACCTGGTATCGTACTGTACATGACGTTAATAATAGAACGAGATCAAGTGGGTGGGGTAATGGATATTTTTGTAATGGTCATTTTCTTTGTGTCACAGTCCGACTATTCCACCTGTGGGTTTGAGTAACAGACCTGTCTAGACATGTTTTGCCAGACGTTGTTATAATATTGAGCCAGTTCATGAGGTAATCAGGCTTATCACGCGAGATTTTCGACGAAGATGAATCTGATAATAGTGTACATTTTCTGTAAACGATATCGAATGTTGACGAATATTAAATTAGTAATTATTACGCATTTGCTCTGAAAATGTTATCAACTTTCCGATATATTAGCAGAAAAAAGTCAAATCATTCTCGTCGAAAATCTCAGTTACCGTATATAATAAAGTTGATTATCTCATGCACTGGCTCAATTATGAAGTAGCGAAACAAGGCCAGTTGTCACGTACACGTGTGTACATGCGCCGGGGGCGTGGGCAGTGCTGTAACAATTTAGTTAATCTGGGTCGAGTTAATCTGCGCGACTGATACGCGATCTCCGATTGGTCAGCCTTTACACCCAATTAATATTCCACCAATGGTGAGCGCGAACGCATGCCGGAAAAATGAAATCAAGCACATAACAATTAGCACTGCTTTGTTACTGGTCTTACTGATCTTATTCCCAGTTTGCTCAGATTAATTTACGAAATGTGCAAACGTGATCAGCTGCACATTCACATCGGTGAGATAAAAGGAGGCTATGCGCCCATAAAAAAAAATCGTCCATTTTGGGTCTAATTTGGGAAAGAATCGCAAATTTAACACGATTTCTGACAATAGTCGTGTTACAAATTTAACACGATTTTGATATACAAATAGAAAAAAAATTCGGGAGCCAAGGCACTAACCGAATTCGTGTTATAGTGAAGCGTGTACTAACGGGGTCGCACTGTATTATAATTCCGTACTCTCAGGAACTTACCTGTTTCTATACCAAATATTCCCACCATTGGGTCATTTTGTCTTATAAAGGTAGCACAGCATTTCACTGTCTAATTCCCTTCTGTAAACCTCTGTAGACTTACTTTATTCCATAAATTGCCAGGGATGGGCAATGGGTCAGGGGTAGAATACAGACTTCAATACTAGAGGTTGTGAGTTCAAGGGCCTGAAAAACTTTCATAGTCTTTCCATCCAGGATGGACCACAGTTTAAGTCTCATCCGACAGACCAGTGGGTCTGTCGGATGAGACTTTAAACTGGTCACGTCCCTATATGACATTAGCGTTTCATGGGGTGTTAAACTCCATTCATTTCATTTTTCGATAAATTGCCTTTGTTCATGCATTACTGAACATGCAACTTCTTGCCTGAAAATGAAATGAGGGATGGGCTGTGGCCTAGAGGTTAGAGCACTGGACTTCAATACCAGAGGTTGTGGGTTCAATCCCTGCCATAGGCATGAAAAATACCTTCATAATATTTCCATCCCACTGGTCTTTTGGATGAGACTTGAAACCGACGTCCCGTCACTGTTGCTGGTAATGACACGAGATAGTATGCTGTGATCAATCAATTCCAAAATGTTCATTTAATTGAAATAATGGGAAAGGTTACTAACAAATTAAAAGAACAAATGAAATAAAGAATTGTATATGATACTTAAGCCTTTCACCCCTCAGTAACTGGAATGGATTTTATATGTTAATTTTGCAACCAATCCAATCGTCCCAAAATGATTTTAATACTAGTCCATTTATGAAAAGGGGTGTTTTTTGTTTTCAAAAATATGAAAATTACTTGCAAAAAGTGCAGATCCTGATGAGATGGATCGTCATGAGCAGGCACATCTGGATTTACACGTTTTGCCAATACCACTATACAGGCCTGTGGTGTTGAAAGGGTTAAAAAACTTCTTCAACATTTCGGCCTATTTCACATGAAATAATTCCTTGATAAAGGCTTTTAATAGACTGATCTATTTGAATAGTTGTAGAATATCAAACATTGATCACCATTCATATTCCTGTGCAAAGTGGTAAACATTTTTTTTTATTAAATTTCAGAACCGGACTACCCATATTTGGATTCCCTTGGTCCTTTTCAGCCATTACAGATGAGGGTAAGTGAATTTTTCTCAATGTTATCTAAATATTAAAGGTTGTCGTATTGCTCAGGATTAGTGAAAATGACCATTGGGCTAGTTATATTTGAATACATGGAAGTATGTGTACAATTCGAAAGCCCAAATTTTAAAGACTCACAGTAAAGTTTTCTGAAAAATAAGTACAAATGTTATCCCGGCAAGTAAAATTAAAGTGAATCTTTGAAAGTAAGTGTAAGGCCCTGCTTAAGTTTATTGGTGTGAAACATTACAGTCACCATTTTAATATTGTTTGGACGTTTCATTTATTACATATTATCAAATATTTCAATATGAGCCTAGCTCTGTAGCCGATTTCATCAACGTTGCAAATAAAGTATACTTATGTAGCAAAGTATACTTTTGAGGAGTACTCATTTATTTTTCCTGAAATGCATTATGTCATATAGAACTAATGACTGCATATAGTTGATGATTAAAAGTACGCAGAATTATTATACTGAATTTATTACATTATCACAGGCTGTGATAATGTAATAAATTCAGTATAATCAAAATTAATAGATTTATCCTAAAATTGACAATTTCTCCTTCAAAGTATACTTTGCTAGATAAGTATACTTTGCAATGTTGGTGAAATAGGCTGCTGGTATTATCTCTGTTATCGTGTTGCTTTTTTTCACCATTATTGAATTTTAAAAAAAAATGTAATATTTTCCATTCCTTCACAGGTGTGTTATTGTCCTATCGACACAAGTTTAAGCTACTCTCAGGCAAACAAATTGCTCAAAGACTTGAAACCGTCAAACTTGGTTGTCGCAGAAAATAGTATTACCCCACCCCCAAGTATGCCACAGCGGACAGACCTAGCAATTAACTTTGTAAGTATTTACAGCCACAGCTAAAATAGATAATAAAACGTCAGGAATAAATTTTTAGGATACATTTATTAATTTTTATTATACTGAATTTATTACATTATCACAGCCATTTTGCCTGTGATAATTGTAATAAATTCAGTATAATAATTCTGCATAGTTTTAATCATCAAATATATGCAATCATTAGTTCTGTATGAAATAATGCATTTTGGAAAAATCAATGATTACTCCCTCAAAGTATACTTTGCTAGAAAAGTATACTTTGCAATGTTGGTGAAA
>CM055280.1:6864967-7216373 GCA_029237695.1 Conchocele bisecta | reverse complement strand
AGGGAAAGGTGGGGTTAGACAGGGTAAGTTCGGTAAGGGCTTAGGGTAATGTAGGGTTAGGGGTCAGGGTAAGTTTGGGTAAGGTTGGACAGTGTAGAGAAGAGGTCAGGGTAAGGTAGGTTAAGCTAGGTAAGGGGTCGGCGTGAGGTAGGGTAAGATAAGGTAAGGTGGGGGTAAGGTGGGGTCACGTAGGGTAAGGTGGATTAGGGGTCATGGTAAGGTAGGTTAATATAGGTAAATACCAGGGTGAGGTACCAGGGTATGGTATGATAATGAGTACACAATCTATATTTAGTAACGAACCTTACTATTCCTAACCCTGGTCGACATGTAAGTATTTTCATTTCAAGCCGTTGGCTATATGCATGCACGGATATACATTATAGCATCACAGCGACCTGCGACTAATAGGGTTCACGTGCAGTGGATCACGTCACCACCTAGTCATCCTAATATATAAACTAGAAATTGTGTTTGTAAAATACAGGAATATGCCCCATAAGTATACCACCAAACACATTCTGGAGAAACATGAACAAAACTTTTCGACATGTCAGAGCAAATGGGAGGGGGGGGGGGGGCATAGATCAGACTTATGAAGGGTGGCGGCCATCTTGGATTATGACGTAGGTCAGTAATTGTTGAATTGAAAGGAATGCTTTTCTCGTAAGTCCTATGTTATGTCCCTGTAAATCAATATGAAATGCATCGGGAAGTACATTAAAATTATCCATGTACTATATTGATTCCAAATTACCGACATCTAAATCGACATCTATTAGTTCAAAACCTATGGGCGTTTTATATGTTAGTTACCATTGACATACTAAGAACTAGAATAGTATAATATTAAAGTAATCTATCAAAATCAATTCCACTTACCAAATCGATTTGCACACAATTCCAATAGCTCCCACGTTTGAAAATAATCAACAGACATGGTTGTGTTATGAAGGGTATGCAATGTTACTATTTAAAACAAGAAACAGAACACGTGATTATAATTTACATGTCATGTGACCAAAAGTGGGAGGAGACTCACCCCATGTGGGCGGAGTCTCGCCCCAACTTTCGCTTCACGCCTCTACCCCTAACCCTAACCCTAACCCTAACCCTAACCCTAAACCCTAATCATTTTGTAATATGTATTTTACTGATAGTGACTCACGGTGGTATCGGGCTCTTTTCATATGCAAATGAGACATGGTAGTTTTTAATTATTTATACTCATTAAATGCGTCACCTGAAAACAATATTCCAACAGATTATAAAGTATGATATTGCACATCAAAAAATAAATACAGATAATATATAGTACATGTATACATTATAAGGAATCACGGTGTGGAAATTTCTGTCGGATATAAAATGTATAATAATGCCAATCACTATGTGGGGTAATGGTGAACAAATGTTTAGTTTGCCAGAAATTGTTTGCCAGAAGATGATGTCTCTGATATATAAAGAACATTTTGTGTCTACCGAGCGGGCATGTACCTTTCAAAAGGGAATTATATGTATGGCTGCATAGATGTGTACCCACTACCCAAACATTTAAATAATGCAAATGTTAACGAGAGAAAGACAACAACAATAATGAATATACTGAGGTATAAAAGATTGAGTGGAAATCTGGTTCTCCACAGGGCACCTTCCTGCATAAGATTGAAAGACATGTTGTTGACCTACTTTTTCGTCATCATTTTGACACAGGGAATCTATATTATCTAGGAGCTTGTCAATGAGCTGCACGGTGAAGAGGCAAAGGAGCTGCTGATGGAATTAGTGAAGAAGCAGCCATCACTTGTGTTGGATGTGTCGGATGTAATCCGGAAAAGGACAAGACAAGAGCCACCATCGCCACCCGAAACAAGTGTAACACCAAGCCCTGCTTGGTGCGTTTGTGTGAAGTGCCGGCCAATGAGCACAGATGCAGAGAAGCTGTGTTGTGGAATGGTACCATCACACTGCATGATACAAGACCAGTAAAGTATAAATGAATGTACTTCAACAATTTCGCCAGATTTACCAGGTATATTATATTTACAGACTTCACAGTCATCTGGTATAGATGACTTGTATAATAAAAACACAACACATAAAGCCTGTACATATATTTTATAATTACATGTATATTAAAACAATAAGCTTAAAATTAAAAATGTCAACAAGATTTGTCAGACACTGGTGTGCATGGAAACCTATGCATTTTCACAAAATAGCAACATGCATAATATTCTGTATTGTCATACCGCAGATAAATGTCTCGCGTTTTCATTGGTCAGCTCGACATGTAATATGAGCCCATATTACGTGTCAAGCCAGTCAATATGGCGCGAATAACAAATGGCGACGTGTGGCGGCCGAGTCGAAAACACTTTTGGAAATCACCTCCAAAACATAGTCATAGGGATTGGTAATGACATAACTAAGTTAGATTTTGAAGATCTGTCCAGAAATTGCCATGTTTGTGTCTGTATGATGTTGTGTCGTTTGGCGCCATATTAAAGGTACATGTACATGCCCACTCAGTAGGCACAACATGTTCTATATAGGAATTAAATAAGTTTATAATTGTATCACTATGCCACCAGTTCTAAAAATTACAAGTGGCGAAATAAACATTCACCATTACCCCACGCATTGATTGGCATTATTATAATTTTATCAGACGTAAATTTCCATACTGATGTCGGGGGCGATAATCGTGTTTCCTTAGAATGTCAACGGTCATTACTATTTTTTTATGTGCAATGATCATATTTTTTTTCAGGTGACGCATTTAATTAGTATAAATAATTAAAAAATATCATACCTCATTTGCATATGAAAATAGCCCGATACCACCGCGAGTCACTATCAGTAAAATAAATATTACTAAATGATCGTATCTGTATAGTGGGCACTGGTATTTTTTAGAACTGGTGGAATAGTGACACAATTATACACTTATTGAAAGATCATTTTGTGCCTACTGAGTGGGCATGTACATTTCATACATTTGTAAAAATAAATTCTGGAGAAATATAAAGAATCTACGGTATGACAAATACGTCCTAAAGTCAATATGGTGTCATATTGGCTATTGCCCACATGAAGCTATACATGTATTCACCATCGACTGCACCTCTGGTGAATATAGATTGACACCGGCTATACGACACCGTATTGACTGTATAATCACAATAACTTAAATTATTACCCAACTCCCTATATTATATATTAAGTTGATATTCCATAGTGTTGACTAATTCCCTGAGTTTTGACCTGCCTGGGCAATAGTTCCGCGTGCCCAGTCAATAGTCAAAACTATTTTGGCCCTGAAAATCATGATGTCCTGCTTTTCGTTGAACATTCATTCCGTCATATACAATAAAACAGTTATTTCATGGCCATTCGGGGGAACAGTCAAAACATATTGCCCCTCGGTGCTGTGGACAACCCGATGCACTATTGCCCTCGTCCACAGCACCTCGGGGCAATAATTTTGACTGTTCCCCGAATGACCATGAAATAACTGTATAATATAGCACAGATAAGGAAAATGTCTCCATTATCAAATATGTTATTATTTTTAAATCAATACAATATGTTTCGTAAATGGCATTGAAAGTTCAGGGCTCATTCGGAATTCAATTCCATTTGATCTGAGCATGTTGTAGAATATACAGTTGCCTTTCGAAATATAAAATGTGTATCTGTGAAAAACTGATTTGTTTACTGCTGTTTTTCGCTCATTTTATAAACATGAGGTTGCTGCACAATATAATTATTTTCGAGCCCATTATATTCATATAATTGGGTTCGTGGGCCACTCGCTATTGTTAAATTGGTTTAGTTGAGCCATATACGAAAAATGGGGCACCATAGCCCTGGCTGAACCATGGTCTCGTAGCATCAGCATGTTCACAAAATTCACTTATTTTGGAAAGGAAATTGCTGAAACAATCAATGCATCTGTATTCCATTGATTTGTCTACAGGAGATGGAGTTGGTCATCATGAACCCGTTGGTGATCCATTTGCAGCAGGTTTACAGGAGTGACCTGTTTGCTCTACATGCTGTAGCTGAGGAAGATGTCAACCGCAGTTACCGGCATGCCACATACAGACAGTATGTCCTGTGGCAGTTTGGTCGGTTGACCGAAGGAGACAGACGGGTGGTGCCCAGCTGCTGTGTTTGGACAATCCGTGAACGATTTCCTGACATTAACAATACTTACGTCGGATTTGTCCCTGGGAGACTTTTTTAGTTATTTAGTTATTGAAAGTTGTACATGTTATGCAGAAAATAATATGTAAAATAAGTACTTTGACTAAATATTTCCAGTTTTGTTTGCGACCAGTGTAGATCCAGATCAGCCTGTGCATGCGCACAGTCGTGCTTCTAACAAGGAATATTATAATTTATTGTGAATCTACTGTCAATATGGTGTCATATTGCCGAGGCGCAACGTAGATTCACAATAACGTATTTGTCATACCGCAGATTTTTTATATTTGTCCAGAATTTAGTTTTATACGTGTATCTGTCAACGTCATAGAAATATCGGCACGACCTTACAAATATTACCCGACGTAATCCAGACATAAACAAGTAGAAATTTGTCCTGGGCCGATTTTCAAAATCTAACTTTTGTCTTCTTAGTAGACTAAGTTTCCAAAGTGATTTCCAAAATTGTTGAATGCCTCGACCCACCGCCAATTTTTTTTAAATTCATGTTAGCGCGTTGACTTATTTTCATTGCTGATCATCTCGCAGATGAATGAGGCACAATGAAAGAATATGTAAATACCCCACAAACGCTGACTACCCCGAAAACTGGCGTCTCGACCATACCCATCAAGCTAACGCTAGAAATTTATCTCCGGTATGACAATGGTTGTTATCAGCCTGCAGGTATGTGATATTTGATCTGAAACAACAACACTGGTCATAAATCCCATAAGCCCCAAATTACTTTCAAATTCTAACCCATTCACCCATATGTATCTGACCCATGCTCAATTCTGCACTATTCCTTAATTATATGAGTGGTATTTTCAGTGTATGAAAAAACACAACACTGCACCACTGATCCTGATGAGATCGCTTGTTACAAGCCGGCATCTGAATCTACAGTGTTTGCAAATATTTTCTTATGGTCTCTAAGGTTGAAAGGGTTATGGGATTCAATAACTGCATTCAAATTCCTACAGTGTACATATGGTACTTATCTTAGATAGTAATGTTCACATTTCATGAATCACCAGTGCATGTACAGTGTTTTATGCCTGTAGCGAATTCGCAAAAATTGCTAACCTACCTTCAGTAGACATTGTATCCATATTTGTGACATGATTTTATTGCACAAACATAAAAGCAAGAATGCATGTCAGAGCATTTTCCTCTTTTAGGCCGACTTTTGTTTCATGTGAAATTTCAAAAGGTCTGATCTGCTGAAATGTAGGAGGCATTGTTGTTGAATAAACAAACAAACAAAAACAAAAAAATCGCTACAGCGGTTCACAAGTTATTGAAAAATGAATGAACAACGTACGCCTACTTCTTGCCTATCAGCGAGGGGATAGAAAATGTATGAATGTCTACTTAGAAGCTAGGTTAGTGCAATAATCATCAGTAATGAACTTATGAACTTCATCTTTTGGCACCTCGTGCAATATGTCAACATTCATTACTTCAAATCGCAATGGCTCTAATTCTCATGTCCCAGGTACATGTTCCTATAAAAAAAAAAAATCAAAAGTGATTTCGAGTTAACTTGTGTATTCACATAATTAGCCACCAAACATTCTGGAGAAGGTGGTTGGTTGTGAGCATGTGAACAGTAAATTCACCACAATCCCGGTTTCGCCCTCGTGAACATTTTGGCCTTTCTTGCTACTTGAAAGTTGAATTTGGTTTTGGCAATTATAAAAGTAGTAAGAATAGTGATACTCATATCACTTTTAGGGAGTGGGGCTAAATCACTCCAATTGATAAATACAATAATTTACATGTGATCTTCATGCGCAGTTTCTAATGGTATTTTAGAATGCAATGTTATGCATCTTGTGCACCATCGACTACACTGGCCGCTACCTCTATAACCTAGATTTTGTCACAGGGGTTTATGTTACATATTTCCCCAATATGTGTCCATGCAACATTAAATGTACATTGTCAAATTCTGAATAAAACTGTTAATCTAAATTTTGCACAATTCAGTTGTACACATGATGGTCAAAACACTAAGTAATAACATGTATACATGCTAGTTTGGACAGCCTTATATTGGAGCTGCATGTAGCAATGTATGAGGGCCATTCCAGAGGTTGTCATACAGGGTGGCGGGCAGTCATAATACATGTGTCAGTTTGTTGAATCTCTGATATCACGTGACAATGGAAGGTAGTTGTACATATCCAATATATTGTTAATATTTTTGTCTAACAAGTAATCATTGTTATCTGAATTCGGTGTGTTTCGGCTTTCCTCGGTATAACTATATATCAATAACAAGGCTTATAACTTTGGTCGAACACGGCCTCGTATCATAACAAAATAACATGTTTAAAATTGTAATTGCCTATGAATTTGATGTATTTCTGCAGGATAACGATAATTCTAAACTAACCATATGAACTTTCAAGTACAATATTGACGTAAGAGCCACACATTATTTCATTTGTTGTGATACAAAGTCGTGTCCGACCTAGGAAAACCAGATGTCATTCGATATTCTTTGCATAATTATGTTCCAACTATGCTATTTCAGCAAGATAACACTAATTATCAAATGAACATCTGCACTTACCGCCAAAATATGTATATTAGCTTGAATATAATCGCGGAATTTGTCCGACCAAAGTTATAGGCCTTGTTCATATATACATGTAGTTATACCGATGAAAGCCGAAACATGCCAAATGCCTGTGGTGCTAAGATTAGCTTCCCATAGTTTTAAAAATAAATTATGCTGCCGTTTTTTAAACAAAAACATTGTAAAGCAGCAATTAGATGTTATTCGACACTCCAGTACAGAGGGAATGGCCATGATAAAGAGTAATTGAAAACAGTTCAATAGTATGTATGCAAATGCGAAATTATTGTTTCAGGTGCACAAACCTCTGGAACGACCCTGATAATTCACCAATTTGATAACGATGTAGAAAATGAGAAACAGTCTCTTTAAATACATGTTTTAACTTAATCTAGTTATTCCTTGCACTTTATTTGTCCATTCGTTGTCGGTGCTTTTCCACAATTGTGTCGGTTGGAGTAGGTTGCACGGGCGCAATTGTCCTTGTGATTCTTCTTGGATCTTGGGAGCTTACCTTCGCTGTGAGCGGTAATTGTTTGTGTCGAATGCAATATGTATCCAGTATCGGCTGCTGCACATCTGGAATGTATCTGTAGTCTTTTGGTTCCTTAAGCTGGACTGCCGTCCAATGTGCAGCAGGTTTTGAGTACTGTCTGCAATACCTGAAAAAAATGCAACAATTAGAACAAGAAACACAAATAGGTTGGCAAGATTGATAATGCAGACACATTACCCACTTTCTACAATAAAATTGTACAAAGACAATTTACTTCACACATGTGATTCATTAATGGTCTCTTTTTCAAAACTATCTGTCGCTTCTTGCAACGCTAATTTGGCATAAAAATGGTTTACATGTATTTACATGTCATTATTCCACACTCCATCACAAAGTTCTGGTGGGGGTATGCATGACAGGTTCACATGAGAACGAGACATAACTCTTGTCAGAATCCTGTGATTCAGTGAAAACTGTTGCCTATGTGGTTCTATCTAAGAGACATGATGATGCCGATGTTAAACTTCACCATCAAGGACCATGCGTAAGACCTCCGTTACGGACACATCTAATTCTCATAGAATATTAACCCTTTCAACACCACAGGCCTGTATAGTGGTATTGGCAAAAAGTGTAGATCCAGATGAGCCGGCTCGTGACGAGCATTCTAATCAGGATGTGCATTTTTTGCAAACAATTTTTATATTTTGAAAACAAAAACACCCATTTTCATAAATGGACTAGTCTGAAAATAATTGTGTGATGATTGTATTGGTCCGGAAATTAACATAAAAATCCATTCCAGTTACTTAGGGGTGAAAGGGACAACTCAAAATGTTGGAAACAATGACCTACATGATCAGCTGAAAGAACAAACTTGAAGTACTAAGATATATACTAAGGACCTACATTTTCTGCTTCGAGTGGGTGGCAGGTGCATGCGATGGGTAATTTAACGATTGGGGTTCACTACTGAATCCCAACTGGATACCTGGTTTGACCCTTACATACGACTTTGGGATTTTGTATGTGACAGTTGAATCTGGTTATAACCCTTCTGTGTGTATTACGATTATTCCTAATCCTATTTTAGGGGAATTCGCCTTTGGTGTGGTATGGACCTGTTGGCACCAGGTCAGGTTATTCTAATTTATCGCGGGTGAATTTTTTTTTTTGTTCACAATGTCAATATTTCGTTCCGATTTTGGGATTTGAACAACGTTACAACAAAAACAGTTTTGTGTCCAGACACTAATATTAGTGAGGAAAATGCATAATCATTTTGTTGTGGTCAATTAGCAACTGTTTCTGTGAATTACTTGTCAACAGCAAATTACCTATCTTTCCCGGTTTTAGTCTTCAGGTAAGGTCTGTCCAAGTGTTTTTGATAGTCTATTGCTGCCAGCTGACATCTGCACTTGTACACCGGAAACCTGAAACAAATAGAGAAATGTTTGAAAACCCGATAGCTTGTTCATAAAGTTCCTGCTTTTACTGACTGAAACCGTTTTCACATTGTAGCATGATTTATTGGTAGAACAGTTATTTATGTATTACAAAAAACGATAATTTATCTATAGTTGATCTACAACTCGAAGACTCGATGCATCGAGATAATCACGGATTAGGTAAAAACATGAACATAAACAAATACATATTTGTGTAATTATATATTAAAGGTACATGCCCACTCAGTAGGCACACACTGTTCTTTATACACGGTTTTCGCCCGATATCGGTGTGGAAAGTAAACTAAAATGTATAATAATGCCAATCAATACGTGGAGTAACGGTGACTAAATGTTTATTTGGCCAGAAAATGTTTCACATGATGTCTCTGATATAACGAACATTTGCCTACTGAGTGGGCATGTACCTTTAATAACAAATAACAGTTCTATATACACATACTATTAAAGGTACATGCCCACGCAGTAGGCACAAAATGTTCTTTATAGGAATTAAATAAGTGTATAATTATGTGACTATTCCACCAGTTCTAAAAATTACGAGTGCCCACTATACAAATATAATCATTTATTAATTATCAATTTACTGTTAGCGAAGCGCGGCGGTAAAAGTCTATTTTGATAATGTGCGGGGACGATGACTTTCACATCACGGCTTGCGGTGCGCATAAGCAGTATACTACGCGCGCCAGTAGGCTGCCCAATATGTAAACAAGAATATCAACATGTCGAAACGTCCAGGACGGAAATTGTATGAAACGGCGTCGGCCAAAAAAAAGCGAAATGTCTGAGGGACAGGCAGTACAGAGAGAGAGAAAGTGGTTAATATCGGCGACCAGATCACCAAATGGAAAGAGTTAAGTGGAGATTTAGATTTGGACTCGAACAGAAATTTTTCTTCTCAACTTCCGATACATCACTGCGCATGTCAAAGATGTGATATGATTGACCGTGTCGCGTGTTGGTAAAAATAGCACGAGGTCGGAAAATACCCTTTCTGGTCGCGGCATATAAAATGCGATTTAACACCAATTAACACACGCCGTAATTAAAAATATCTCGTTAGTGGGTAGACAAAGGGCTCATATAAGGCATGACAGAAAATGAACAGTAGTAGTTGTTTGATCTTGTGCACCGAACAGCATGCATTGGGGAAGGGAATAACAAGAGTGCCGAAGGTCACAATAATACGCCCGTCGAGGCAAGGGCAATCAACTAGGTAAGATAAGTCACTGAAAACCAATAGGCTTCTTCATCTTGCTATCATAAACATGTTTCCCGAATTTGGGTACGATCCACAAGTAGAACTCGTGGACAAGCTGTGCTAGGACGCCCGTAGAAGGTGAATACATAAAACGTCCCGGTTTTTTTTAAACAGGCGTATACAAAATATGGATAGAAAATCCAAATGTTTCAAGTGAATGACTCAAACAAATAGTGAAGCAGTTATAGCAGAGTGAATCTAAGGAACGGGAAATTTAAAATCTATTAACTGGAAAAAAAATTTGACCTGGTGCAAATGGGGAGCATATGTGGGGAATGAAAATATGAGTGTGAGGTTCATGGATTTGACACGGTATGCTAGATAACCATTAGAGGAAGGCATGTGTGAAATACCAAGAAATGGAGTAAAGGTAAATAGTTGATGGTATTGGTAATCTGAACATTATTCTGATATAGTGTATATCAGATGAACAGCATGTATTTGCTTTATGACGGATTGTCTACCAGGTAGATCCATATTTTTGAAGAATATAAAATATTGAATAGTAAGCATAAATACTAAATAAATAGTAAATAGGCGCCGCATACATGTCCAGCAATTTGACCTATTACCATCAATAGCATAGTCAACAACGAAATTACGTAAATGACTGTCTTTTCGAGGCATACATCAGAATGTGATTGTTGAACGACTCCCAACTCCGACGTTGACCTGTAACAATGGCAAGTAAATGTATATCAATGGAAATGCATTGTTAAACCTCAAGTTGATATCTATAAACAATTTTCAGAGAACTGTTTCCAATTCCTGTTCACGAAAGCACTGATCCGAGTCCCATTCATCAGGCTGTACTGTATGAATACATACTTTTTTCACTCTATAGATATGTAATTTATTTACACAATTAAAGATAATATTCTACTACCGGCTATTCTACTACCGTTATATCTATTATTAGATGTGTAATTTTAATTTTCATTCCTGAATTCACTGGATTTACAATATCAATTTAGTATATGCTGTGGAAGGATCATAATTTCTAATATTTCCTTATATTTTAATTCATGCTTCCCAACCGGTTTCAATGCTTACAGCAGACCGTTAGGTGACTTGTGACGTTAGCAACGCCATATCACGTTATAGGACATAATTGAAAGGGACATTGCTCGACATATACAGCTAGAATGATAGAATATACAATGTGTATATATATATTCACTCGGACCCATTTAAATAGTATAAATAATTTGTAGAAAGCACTAACAAATAACACCAATGAGGTGCATAACTAACCAGACTGAAATATCACCAAGTGTACATATGCAGATAACAGACTATTATAAATTTTAAAACTGGTGTAATTGTTACACAAATATATACATGTTTATTTCACATAGTAACCGTTTTTTACCTAGTTTGTGGGAATGAAAGGAATGGGGTTTAATGTCCAAGAAACAGCTAAGGTCAAATAGGGACGGGACAACAGTTTAAAGGTACATGCCCACTCAGCAGGCACAACATATTCTTTATATCCGAGCCATCACCCGAGACATTTTCTGGCAAAATAAACATTCATTCACAATTACCCCACATATTGATTGACATTATTATACAGTTTATATCAGACATAAATTTCCACACTGATATCAGGGGCGATAACCGGTTTCCTTAAAATGTTAACGGACATTACTATTTATTTTCTGTATTTATATATTATGCCTCATTTGCATATGAAAATAGCCTGATACCACCGCGCGTCACTGTCAGTAAAATAAATATTACTAAATAAGTGTATCTGTATAGTGGACAAATAAACACTGTAACGCATATCTTACGGACGTACGGAATGACGAAAAATATATTCCCCTCGACACACTTCATATGCCAGGGTATAATCATGATCTAGTCCTAATGTCCATTTTCTGTGCTGGATACATACCCATTTAATATACAAAGCAGTACCACATTTCTGTGTTGACATAGTCAGTGGGCGAAGACAACCTTTCCTTTGGCAGGATTTCAATGGGATACGGCCTGCCAGTTGAAGAAGACGAGGCTCTTCTACAATGTAGCGTCGTGTGTTCACAGTCTCATATGTAGCCCGCTGTAAATGCTCTACTCCAACTGGGACTTTTCCATGTTCCTCGTCGTAATCGTCATTGTCTTCATCACTCACTACTGTCATGTTGTGGACGTCGTCAGTGATGTCTAACTCGCCTTCTTCACACTTATCCAGTAGACTGTCACTGCAAAAGTATTAAGATTGGCAACAAAATTGAGATGTGAAGATACAACAAGAATTCCGCCACTGAAGCGGTGTCACGCCTGCCGAGGCATTTGACCGTAACATGATCATGGCCATGTGTGAAAGTAAGCATCACAAAAACTGTCAGAGAAGTGCATGTTTAAAATACGAAAAAGGTCAATGTTGAAGAAACTTTTTGACATAAAAAATGTTTAAGTGTTTCCGCAAAAATGTGAAGGTCCATGAGGTCAAGGACATGTTAAGGGGGCATGAGTGTGTTTCAAATGCTCACATGTATCAAGTGTCCAAATATTAAAGCAATGTCAAGTAATAGTATATCATGATGAAGAAACTTGTACAAACTGTTTCCACAAAAATGTGAGGTAAAAAGGTCATGTTAATGGCGGCATCAGTGTGTCAAATGCTGACATATATCAAAACCATCTGTCGAGTAATATTAAACTTATACCATGATGAAGAAGCTTGTACAAACTTTTTGACGCAAAAAAAATGGCTATGTGTTTCCACAAAAATATGAAGAAAAAAAAGGTCAAGGTCATGTTAATGGCGGCATGATTGTGTTCCCACCTGCGCATATGTATCAAGTGTCTAAATATTGAAGCAATCCGTCCAATAATATACCATGATGACGAAGCTTGTACAAACTTTTTGACATTTCGGATGACGACGACGAAAAAAGCGGCGACTATAGTCACGACTTCTGCTAAAGCAGACGCAACAAAAATGGGGCTGAGCAATTTTCTGATTAGTGGATGAATGTAACTATTGTTCAACTAGCACACACCCCTGCATATTGAAACTTGTTTAGGTTTTAGCATAAATTTCAAAAAAATCTTTAATCATGAAACACAAAATATAAATGTAAGGTGAACATTAAGTGAACGTTATCATTTAGCTAATCCCTTCGTGGAACCCTTGATAATAATAATACATTTTGTTTAACGCATTTCCCTGATAAACAAGGTGAACGTAAGGTAAGTCTCAGTGACCTTGAACTTGAGTGGTCGGATGTGGGTCATATGCAAAAAAAAACAAAGTACCATCCCTAGACACATATAGTGGCAAAATATTATAAAAATCGGTGAAGCGGTTAATGTAATGTTAAAATTATTGAAAAATTAAAGGTGTTACTAACACAAGCATGTACGATTGCACGTAAGTACGTACGCATGTACATGGACTAATGATATATCCCCTATTGTCTATCGGGATAACATGTAACACCTGTATATATATTGTTCACATGATCCACACATGGAGGAGGACAGTCATCAATTACTACATAATTTGTAGTTACAGGTAGGGACGCTTGGTCAAGACATAACATACACGTTAAATGTGGAACTTTCCCTTACTGGACACTGGTGCACAACTTTAGCTCAGTAAAGTTTGAAGACGCTTACAGAACAAATATATATATAGCCTTGAAATTAGAAACTGTCATGTACCATTAAGTCAAAAATGCACCCGAGTGTCAAACCAGGGATATCGGTATTCCGGAATGGATGAATTCCACAGTTAAATGTAACCTTCAAATGATCCCAACAAACCGCCCAAAATAAAGCAGTTGATTTGTTGGATCCTACACAACATTGGAGGGATAGCCAATCAAACTATTTTGCTTAATTCTACTTATGAACTTTTATAATCACAGTCGCCTAAAATAGCAACAAGCAAACATGTACATATATACCTGTATATACATTCATGCAGAAACATGGAAGCAATATAATGTGTGGATGATCACAACTTACCTGATAGATATGTCACATTGGGATCATAGGTTGGATCATCCGGGTCCCTAGCACTGTCATCTGATGGCTCTTCACTTGGGACGGATTCCGATTCTGCTATATCGATTCTGCAACAATATAATTTGGTATGCACCTACTTACGGAAAGAGCAAAATGGAGATGAAAATTATATCTGCACAGTGGTGCATCCGAAATCTTAGTTTTTTGTACTGAAAATGGCTTGGCAAGCTCGACATGTACATACTAAGAAATGGTCACACCAAGAGGAGATAGCACATCAGAAATATTTGAAAATAAATAGTGAACTTCCTCTTGACATGATAAACATCTATATCAAAATTAGTTAAGAGGTCACAAGTGAAATAATTAGTGGTAAGTAGATGTGGCAAGTAGAATATGAGTTATTCAGTAGACAAGGATACAAAATGTGAAAATATTTCTGAAATTTTGTTCAAAACTAGATTTGTCAGTAAGCGAGGCTTACGGAATACCCCCACCCGGCCCCTAAATATGTAAGGAGGAAATAGAAGTTATAACGGGGGTTGGACAGTCGTGGATTTGGCACAGCATGGTAGCAGAGCCTTCCTTACAGGAATGCATGTGTGAAATATTAAGCATTTCTCTGATGTTAAGTTTAGTGATGGACGGATAACCGGATGGACGGACAACCTGACTCCAGTATACCCCCCCCCCCCCCCACAACTTGTTGCGGACGTATAAATACCATATTTTTATTTTATATAAGTATTGGAGCAAATAAATAGTTTTTCATCTTGTCAGTTGGAGTAACCAATACGATCCATCAAAAACTTTACTTATTGCATGGACAAGCTGTACCCACCCATCGCATGCCGTCAACCCGTACACATGTATGTTAATAGTGTTTAATGGCCTGTCAAAGGTCATTTTAGGCCCATTTAACGAGGTTGAATTACATATTTCACCTGATGTGTGTGTGGTGGACTCCATCGTTAAATTTCCCATACAGCAACCTACCCATACAAGGTTAATACTACATATTATATCCCGTTATTCAAAACCAGTGCATAAAGGGTTAATGTCATGTTAATTGTTCCATGTGTGTCGCATATGTCCAGATGTATCAAGTTTCCAAATACTACAGAAATGCATGTAATTGAAGATATGTGGATGCGATGGCATATAGAAAAAACTTTCAAACTTTTTGACGCAAAAATGAAATAAGTGTTTTGGCAAACTCATGAAGGCAAGAAAATGTCATGGTCATGTGAGCATTTCACACATATGCACGTGTACATGTATCAAATATCTGAATATTAAAATCATCCCTTTATGCAAGTTATGGCATGATCATCTCCATCCGATGGAGACAATTTTACAAAAGATATTGCCATAAAACATGGTTATGTGTTTCAGCGACCATGTGCATGTCAGACAGGTCAAGTCAATGATATGCGCGGGTGTGTTGCATACATGTACTTGAGTGTGCAAATATTAAAATAATCCATTCAGTCACAGTCAAGTTACTGTATGATCGAGAAACTCTTACACCATTGTTTGGACACAAATAACAATGGGCGCACATACATATAGACGGAACCTCAAGAGCAAAGCAATATGCGCATGAGATCGAAACGGTGTCCGATTATAGCATACATGCATTAGTACGTATTGATATTTCAATATCCCACGACAAAATAAATTACCTGTATCTGGACTTTATCTGTTTATGTTTGACAACATTCACTGATGTGGTCGGTAGTGGTAGCCTGAAATAAGTAACAACTAGAAAGTGTGTTCGTAGATTAAATGATGCCCCACAAGTCGCTTTGATAGTAAACGAGGCAAAATTCCAAGTCCAAAAGGGGGAGATAATCCATGGCTCAGTATCAAACCAAAAATAGAAATTCACTATGTGCATGTACACACCATAAAGAAGCTACATACCAAGCATCAAGCCTCCAGCTATTACGGATTAAAAAAATTACAAGTTACAAGGCAACATTCTAAGTAAAAAATGGGGGCGTCGAATAACAATGAAATAAACTTTGCGCATCTACTCATCATAGGGAAGGTACAGTTACAAGGCAAAATTGGAAAATTCTAAGTCGAAAAAGGGGAGATAATCCATGACAGGGGACGCATCAAAAATGTAAACCATATGAGTGGGCTATAGACGGAAATATGGTATGGGTGATGACTTTAACTTTAAGCGAAGACTGAACGTGAATGGGTTTAACGCCCCAGCAACAGCTATGGTCATTTAGGAACGGGACCTCGGTTTGAAGTCGCATCCAAAACACCGTGGTATGGAACTACTAGTATGTCTTAGCCCAGGGTGGGGATTGAACTGACAACCTCTGGCATTGAACTTCAGTGCCCTAACCTCTAGGCCACAATCGATACATGTGTTTTTGCAATTACAGAGCAATTTTAAAATAGTGGTAACTTTTTCATTGCACACACTATCAGTTCATCATTTTTGTTTTTAATTTCATAATGTAAGTGCCAAAGTTGCAAAAGAGGCATAACAAAAGTAAGCACTATATACATACCTGTAGCCATTGGATTCCTCAGACAGCACTTCAATACCTGACATCTTTTCACTGAAAAAACAAAACAACAATGTTCAATAAATTCTGTTATTTTATTCATATATTTTAGGCAGTTCTTTGAAACAGTAATGTATCTACATATATTAGGTTCATTATCAATACCAGTGGCGATTATTAGACTTTAAATGGCATTAAATGTCTAAAGTTACATGTAGTTTCCATTCTGTAAATAAGGGGCGAGTGAAATCACAATTTCGTGATCTGGATATTGTGTCGTTAACCCAGCCCTGTATTCTTACACCAAATCAGTCATGATGGTTGTGTCGTAAAAAAATAAGTCCTTATTTCTCAATCAGATACCATAGATACATGTATATCCATAAAAAGAAGATATTTATCTAATGTATTATTCAGTAACGAATAAGACTTTCTGCCAGCCATTTTGATACTGGCCACCATGACCAATTGGTTTGGTTCCAGTGTGCAAATGAACATATGCATGGAATATATATAGCTCATACTTATGGTGTACATACCAAACTTATAATTTGTATCTAAAAGTTTGTTTACTTTGGTAAGAATCTGGATCATTATAGTTACAAACTCATGTACTTATGTTTATGTTTATGTTTATGTACTCATGTTTATTAAAGTTTACCTGGTCTCACTCAGACTGGATACTTCTGATACATGCATCTCTGGTATCCTACCGGCCATCAGAAATGTCTGTGGTGTTGAGGTCTTCCAGCTGACAGTCGGTACCTGCTTCATTGCAGTGGTAATGTACCTACATGAACAGGTGAAATTTAAAATCAGATTTGCTGTTCATCAATATAATTATGTTCATAGTAATGTGCAAGCAGCTCATTTTAGAAATAAGAAAATAGCGCAAATACTGCAGATCATGACGAGACGGCTCATTCTGAGCTGTCGTATCTAGATCTACACTTTTTGAAAACAGTATGATAGAGGTGTGACGCATTTGTGCATGAGTATGATGTATTGCAATAGTTAAGTAATCCTTCAAGAGGTTTAGAAGTTATGACAGGAATGAGAAACGCGGGCAACTTCTTAATGTGTGCAAAGTGCAAAAGTTCCAAGTTGTGAAGGTCAAAAGGTCATGGTCATATTAAGGCCAGCATGGGTGTGTGGCATGTATGCACACTTCTGATATAAGGGGCGCTAACCGTGTTTCCTTAAAATGTTAACAAACGTTTTCAGGTGATGCATTTAACTAGTATAAATAATTAAAAAATACCATGATATTTTTTAATTATTTACACTAATAATTATATGTGTTACCTGAAAAAAATAATATGTTCGACAGATTATAATGTATGATCATTGCACACCAAAAAATAAATATAGAGAATAAATAGTAATGTCTGTTAACATTTAAGGAAACACGGTTATTACCCCTGATATCAATGTGGAAATGTTTTTTGACTCATATGAATTGTATAATAACACCAATCAATATGTGGGTTAATGCTGAATGAATGTTTATTTTGCTAGAAAATGTCACATCTACAGAATATACAAAACTATCTGTCAACCTATATTATAACTTACTGAGTGGGCAAAGTAATTGGCGGCCATTTTGAATGTATATATGTAAATGAAAATGATTTTGTCAACGTTTTGCAGCTGAAAATATTTCTTATCGGATTTACAACATATTGTTCCATAGCAAAGCTACCAACTCGAAATTGAGGTGGGCTTTCAAATTGGGTTTTATGACATTGCATACATTGTTAAGATAATATTGCCTGTATGGTTGATAATCCGCCCGGGTTTAACGTTCCACCAACAGCCATTGGTCATATCGGGATGAGACCAGTGTCACCCGACCAATGGGATGGAAATATTATGTAAGTATTTTTCACGCCTAGGGTGAGGATTGACCACAGAGCCTCCAGTATAGAAATCCAATGCCATATCCTCTAGGCCACGGCCCACCCCCATAGTGCTCATATCTTTCTATCTCTTTATAATTTTTGTGTCTATTCTTGGTAGGATATTTTTCGGGGAAAATGAACATCGATTTACCATTACAATTGACAGGATTATACCTTTTTAATTCCAGTTTAATATAAGGGACAATAACTGTTCAGACAACAGATCAGCCGACTGGCATCAGATCAGGATTATTGTGATAAATAAAAGAAATAAAAAATTATTGTCAATATGCAGTTCTGATCTTGGTATTTTCTCCACATTTGTATAGGTAATATATGGGATTTAGTACTAAACCCATTGACCCAGCCTTACATGACTGTATCTGTTGATAGGCCGTTAAACCCCATCAAACAAATAAACCAGATCAGCAGTCTGATCAGGATCTGCACTGTTCACAATTACATCAATGGAACACCCGTTATGCTTTTATCAATCAATTTAGATCACTATCAGACTACAGGAGTTTGCTATTTGATCGGGAGCTACTATGCTCACAGATCTCATAAGTCACATTTCTGCAGTCACAGCCACAAATATTTTATTATTTTAGTAGTGTATTAACACTGTTCTATGCACTGAAATGTTCAAGGTCAGTTAAATGACAGCATCACAAAAAGATCTGCTCAGGGTCTCATCCACTAGCTGTGGCCTTATATTACCACCTTGGCTACGATATAGTCGAATACTGGTTCCTACCGAATACTAGCAGCCATCGTATTGAGAAAATGTTGAACGCATTTAACAGCGTTTAAAGCTATATGTTTTGACGAGCACGTGCTTATACAAGGCCACATATTTATCATATCTGATCATGGGATTGTCAGATACTAACACAATACACATAACAGTATGATTTGAATACCGAACAAAAATATTTTTACAGAAAAAGAAATTTGAGATGACCCCCAGATACGTACGTTTCCAGCAACAGCTTGGCCAAATCTCTGTTCGAGTCCAAATCTAAATCTCCACGCAACTCTTTGCATTTGGTGATCTGGTCGCCAATATTAACCACTCTCTCTCTCTGTACTGCCTGTCCCTCAGAGATCTCGCCTTTTTTTTTGGCCGACGCCGTTTCATACAATTTCCGTCCTGAACGTTTCGACATGTTGATATTCTTGTTTACATATTGGGAAGCCTACTGGCGCGCGTAGTATACTGCGCATGCGCACCGCAAGCCGTGATGTGAAGAGCGTCGTCCCCGCACATTATCAAAATAGACTGTTACCGACGCGCGTCGCTAACAGTAAATTGATAATTAATAAATGATTATATTTGTATAGCGGGCACTTGTAATGTTTTGAACTGGTGGAATAGTGACATAATTATACACTTATTTAATTCCTATAAAGAACAGTTTGTGCCTACTGCGTGGTTATGTACCTTTAAGAATGTGACAGAAACAAGAATATTATCATATTTCGGTGCCGTTTTTCTCCCATTCAAATAAATAGCGAAAAATACAAGATATTTTCCCAAAATTTGGTTACAAAAAACTGAATAACTTTTGAACCGCTCACAAATCTATCGCTCATTGTAAAGGTCTCATCCAGCTCCACAACACTATACTAAAAGTTAATATATACTTCGTATATTAAAAAATGACCTGAACCCCCTACTACTGTACACAAGAATGCATTTTTCCCTATGTTTTGCAAAGCAAGAAAATGAGCAAATAATTATCAAATTTCTTCTTACACAATTAACAATGATTTGTGTGTTGAGTAATTCAGGCGCGGATCCAGGATTTCGGGGGGCGTAACTATTTTGCAATACTTGACTATATTATCGAACGAGCGTAGCTTAGCTCAGGATAGCGCTAGGGGGGTCCGGGGGCATTCTGGCGCATTTTGGAGTAGAAAGGTTTTAGGTTTTATTACGAAAAAATTATTTCTCTATGGGAATTTAACATGGGGGAAAAAGAGGAATTGTGGGACGAGTCTTAAAACGATTATTTTTGGAAATTGACTCCGAAACCTAGCTAGATAGCTTGGAAATGATCTAACTAAAAAAACAAAAGTTAAATTTTAAAAATCGATCCAGTATTTCCAAATTTCTAAAAAATGTCCCCATGTTAAATCCACAGGCAATGTTGAATATCCCCCACCCACTTGAATTCATGTTAGACTCTATCTATACATATTGAATGCAATGGAATTATTTTAGTAGCCCTTTGGTTAAATCCCCATAGACACCTGGGGAAATTGTTTTTTTTGCAATAAAATCAATATTTACCAAATTTCACGAAATAAAAAGAATCATTCTTAAATTTTCCTTTAATTTAATATTATCGAAATAAATATGGCTTTTTATTTGTTTATGTGGCCATAAAATTTGGCCAGCTTTCGTGAAACAGACAGTAATAATGGATGGCTGCTCCGGTGAATTTATTTTCGACACAAAAAATAAAAAGTTTCAAAATCGGTAAACAAATGAATTACGACAAAAATTGCATAACATAACTATTGACAATAATAGTTAAATAATATAATGTTAGAATGTAGAATTAGTGGCGGAGTGCCCCAACGAAGGCAAAATTCGAACTGAAATCAAGAAACCGCATTCGGATTTTCCCGAAGTTATGAAAAGTTCAAAAATATCCGGCCGACGACGCCAATATTGTATAAATACAATGTTTATATGATGTTTATCAGTTACCTTCAGGCTCTCAGGCTGATTGCTCTAAACTCTGGATACCATAAGATAAATTCCCGCATTGAATATCACACAGTAATACGTTTATATCATACACAAGAATGCCTTCCCGGTGCCTCGTCCAGTCAGAAGCTCCCAAATCGGTCAGGTGATCAGGACAGCCTGCGTTCTGTGGGAATGCTCTAAAGTGCGGTATCAAGGCCGGGGGCCGCTAATTACCATATTATATAACGTCGAGACCGTTTCGGACCGTAGCAGTTTCGTTATTTATGTTTGATTGTTTTGTTCCAAGATTAAACTTAATGATATATTAACAGTGAGCATGCGATAAAGAACTCCCGCGTATATTATAATTACGCATATCAAAAAATAACAAGGTCGTCCCGAAACGGATTGGTCCGAGCTTGCTAGCGTCCGAATCGTTAACGTACTATAAATTACTGATTGAGACCTCAGTCGGTCGTAATGAAATTGAAAATAAAAAGGAAGAAACAAGTACAACTTATATTTTGAATGCATTTTAAATTTTAATTGCATACTTGTAACGTTAATAAATGTAGTGTTTAAAATTTAAAACTTTAATTATTTTATTTTAAAGTAGAATAATACATGAATTAATGTAGTTTTACACCGAATATAGCACTCTTAAATGTATTATAATTTGAAGAGTCGCCGTTGAGGAGTTTGATGGCCCAGCAAGCGTATTCCTTAAATAAAATGGGAGTAGCCAGTGCTATATTGTGCTCCAACAAAGAAATGTCCGCTGAACACTATGGAGGTATTATTTACATACATCAATTTTATCACATGTTACTACATGAATAGTTACATATGACATTGATACACTGTTATACTATTTGCTCTGGCCGAAATTTGGGTGAGGATACTATACAGACAAAGGACAAGTGTTGTGAGTATGCACCGTATACCAGAGTATGCTGTACTGCATAGACGCGTGTAGTGAGTAGACCGGGCAGTGCTACATTGCATATGTCACGGTACGAATCTAGTAACTCGGGAGTGTGTCTGTGCCCGGTTAGCTCAGTCGGAGGAGCGAGCGCCTTGTAAGCGAGGGGTGCCGGGTTCGTGTCCCGGGTCGGTGCATATTTTTCTCTTCTGGTTACATTTGGCGCCCAACGTGGGGACGTGACTAACAAATATTGCCCAAAATGTACCAAAAATATGAAATTCAGAGACGAATTACATATATAATTAAGGGACGAATTATTTCAATTTGGCGAAGTATGTCACGGTACATAACTCATTATGGGGATAAGGTGTATATTCGTGGCCGGCTAGCTCAGGCGATTAGATCGATGATACGGTAATCCAGAGGTACCCTGTTCGAGTCTCGGGTCTGATATGCATCTTTCTCGCCCTGTAAAATTTGGCATTCAACTGTGACTGATCATACATATACTACAATATTGTCCCACAGGTAATCACTGTTCCCAAAAACAATAAGTAAATCGAGGACGAATTTGCGGGTGAGTATGTCATGGTACGGATCTAGTAACTGGGAAGAAAATATGTATGTCTGTGCCCGATTCGCTCAATCGGTAGAGCGACCGCCTTGTAAGTGAGAGGTGCCGGGTTCGTGTCCCGGTTCGGTACATATTATTCTCTTCCGGTTACACATAGACAAGTATGTTGAGTATACCGGGCCGTGATGGACTGCATACACAAGTGTGGCCGAGATGGACTGCATACACAAGTGTGGTGATCATGTAGCATAAATAATAAATACCGTGCTGCACTGCATAGATACGACACCATGCAGCACACTATTGTAGCAAGCACACTATTGTAGCATTCAGTTAGTCACAAATATATATGATTATGACCAAATGCAAATGGGAAGGACCAACACATACATATTTGACAACCGTCTCATATTTCATGTAAACATACCAATGATAAGGTATATTGTTATTTCTGTATGTAAATACAAAACATAATCAAGCGATCCATGATAATCACCGATCACGACTACCAGAACAAGTATTCATTGCACGCCATAAGTGCATCGATATTTGTATGGGGCCCCGTTTTTTACTTTAATATCACTTTGTTATATCACCCATTCGAATGGTTGATATCACTCATTCAAATAGGTGATATCACCTATTAATTCTGAAATAGTGATATCACCCTTTCGAATATGTGATATAGCTCATTCGAATGTACACAAGGATGATATCACCAGTTCATTGTGAATGGGTGATATCACCCATTTGAACAAGTGATATCATCATTGGGAGCAAATGAGTGATATGACGAAGTGGTATTAAAGTCCAAAACGGCGCCCCATATATTTGCAAAATTTGACGCCTTACTGCCCTTGCCGTATACTAGTCCAGTAAGTAAATAAATATAGTGGCCAGCCCAGCTCTAATTGCACCAAACAAATATCAAATTGCTTGTAACCCTGTACGACTACAAAATTACTTACTAAAATTAGATTTTTCTGGAAAATATGTTTATTTTCTTCAGGTTTGGACACTATTTACTGTCCCCGTAATATGTTTGTGGTGGGTCGGGCCGTTCCCCACAAACCGTACATAATTATAGAAGCAATATTCACTTATAAATACAATATACAATTACAGACACATCTACTATTGCAATACTAAATAGAAATCACTGTCATAATATATTTTAAGACTGCACGGTCCAGTAGAATCGTCCATAATGAGAGATGTAAAATGCTATTAAAACTGGGTCCCTGTTATTAAAAAAGACACCAATACATATAATAAACCTGCAGAGGACAATGTCATTCTCCACTAAAAACGAAATTGCTACCGCGCTACGATATATATCCACCAGATAACCATATGGTAGGCAACTCTTGTAGCTAAGTCTCCACCATTGCAAGAGCTAAAGTTGTATTAAGTACATGTAATACATGTAATCAATTATATTTTATCATTCATATTAACCATGATCCAACTCAACCACCACTGCCACTCTGCGAACAGTGTAGTTCACTCATACTGTGCATCTACATGTTAAAACGTGTTAATCCTTTCAACACTACATCAATCTATATAGGTGTTTGCAAACAGTGTAGATCGAGACGAGCCGGGTCGTAACGAGTCGTCTTATCAGAACATTATATAAATGGACTAGTCTGAAAACTATTTTGTGATGGATTTGTCTTTAAATTAACATATCAAACTCCATTACAGTTATTTAGGGTTGAATGGGTTACATGTGTTATATGTTTACAAGTTGTAACAGTATGTTTGACGAGCAAATATACGATCTGTTCTGATCACCACACTGGTTATAAAATAAAACGAGGCTGGTTCTGTCAGATCATGGTCTTTGCTTGAACTTGTATTACTGAGCATATTATTTCATACTCTTCTAATAGATTTATTATAATGGTTTTATTTCCCAAACCTATACTATGAGGTGGAATAGTGTGTATGTGTGGGTGGGGGTGGGGGTGGGGTGGGGGTGGGGGGAATAAAAGCATAAAAGCATAAATAAAAAAAGCACAAGTCAGAGATTTAATATAGCATTCGCAAATAGCTCTACTGAAGATGAAACTACTGAAATGAATCGAAGAATATGATAGTTCATGCTTCCACAAGTGGATGGATGTGATTGGATCTATGTAAACTGTTGCAGTGATTTGCATCGACGAGGCGCATCATCTGGAAAGTTGGTGATTTTTTTCCAACAATATGTAAAGGAATAGATTCAACACATATGAAACCTTTGTATTTGATTTAAGATACATGCCCACTCAGTAAGCACAATATGTTCTTTATATCAGAGACATCATCTGATACATTGTGTGCCAAAATAAACATTCAGGATCATTACTACACGTATTGATTGCTATATTATTATACATTTTATCATGGGCGATAACCGTGTTTCCTTAATATGTTAACGTACACTACTATGCATTGTCTGTAGTTATGATGTGGAATGATCGTACTTTACAATATGTGGAAAATATTTATTTGTTCAGGTAACACATTCAATTAGTATAAATAATTAAAAAATAGCATGCCTCATTTGTATACGAAAATAGCCTGATACCACCGCGAGTCGCTATCAATAAACTAAATATTACTAAAGTATTATATCTGTATAGCGGGCACTCGTCATTTTTAAAACTGGTGGAATAGCGACAAAATTATACACTTATTTTAATTCCTATAAAGAACAGTTTGTGCCTACTGAGTGTGCATGTACCTTTAATGTGCATGGCCATTAAGTATTAGTATTCATTGACAATTGTAATATACAATTCAAGGCTAAACGATACCAAATATCATAGACATACAGTCATTAATAAATTACACGACAGTGTGAAAGTGATGATTAATGAAGCAGGGTACACTATATTTACAATTAATATTTAAACAATTAAAACAAGCATCACCCTTTCGAATAGGTGGTATCTCATATTTGAATGGGTAATATCACATAATACAATGGGTGATATCATAATCCATTGGTATGTGAATGGATGGTATCATCATTCGAATATGTGATATCAATTAGTTGAACGAAAGATGATATCATCAATATTAATTTTGAACTGGTTATATCATGCATTGCAATAGATTATACACCATATCATGTTGAATTTGTGATATCACTCATCAACAAATGTTAACATTATTAGAATAGATGATACTACTACACATTGAAATAGGTGATGTCGCCCATTCAGATTTAACTAGTTGATATTACCGAATTCGACAACCTGATATCACCTACTAGTATTCAAAAACACGATGCGACCTATTTGAATTGGCAATAACATGCATCACACTGTTGAATATATGATATCACCCATTCGCATAAGTGACACATTTCTTACAATTGTTGATACGCTCCATTCTAAGCACTCATTTGATAGGTGGTATCACGTAGTCTAATTCGTGATATCGCCTATTTTAATAGTTTATATCGGGAAAGTAATATTAAATTAAAAAAAATAACGGAGCCCAATATGACACTTACATATTGTCTACAGCTTATGTACTGAACTATTTTTATATCGTCCACTGTTATGCTTTTGCAATCAATCAATGAAACACATGAGAATAGAGAATCTTCGAATTATTATCCATACTTTAGAGAGAATTGTAGTTAATAAACTCGTAATTGTTTGTTTTTAGCCGCATGCCTTGATATTAACTGCTATATATATATCTAGCGTTCAATTTGCATATTGAGTTTCAAACGAATCAATCAATATTGCATAGTGCAATAAGCCTTGAGTGTTCTAATTACAGATGCTTCCAATACTCAAAGTAAACTCAAAGTAGAGGGTGCTTGTAAATAGTAAAACTGTAATAAATATTTCAAATATTTAAAAAGCACACTTTAGTAGAAAAACAAATACATGATATTTCAACATGTATGTATTTATTTCTTTTTGAAATTATTATAAGCAGACTTGTGTTTATAGTTGGTTTAATTAGAGCAATAACAATAACAATTAAGACGACACAGCTATCGTGTTTTTACGTCAACAATATGCCACGGAACGCAATAATTAAGACGACATAGCTACCGTGTTTTGATGTCAACAATATGCAATGGAACGCCATAATTAAGACGATATAGCTACCGTGTTTTGACGTTATGTAGAGGACAGCAATATGCCACGGAACACCGTAATTAAGACGACATAGCTATCGTGTTCTGACGTTATGTGGAGGGCAGCAATATGCAACGTAACACCGTAATTGAGACGGCATAGCTATCGTGTTTTGACGTCAACAATATGCCACGGAACACCATAATTAAGACGACATAGCTACCGTGTTTTGACGTTATGTGGAGGGCAGCAATATGCCACGGAAGGCCATAATTAAGACGACATAGCTATCGTGTTTTGACGTTATGTGGTGGGCAGCAATATGCCACGGAACGCCGTAATTAAGACGACATAGCTATCGTGTTTTGACGTTATGTGGAGACAGCAATATGCCACGAAACACCGTAATTAATGTAACAGGAAGATAAAATATTCACCCGACCCAGGACACGAACCCGGCACCTCCCGCTTACAAGGCGGTCGCTCTACCGACTGTGCTAACCGGGCACATATACATATCTTCTCTCCTGAGTTACTAGATTCGTACCGTGACATACTCCCCCGCCAAATTGAAATTCGTCCTCGAATTACATATTTTTTGGGATTAGTGATTATCTGTGCCCGGTTAGCTCAGTCGGTAGAGCGACCGCCTTGTAAGCGGGAGGTGCCGGGTTCGAGTCCTGGGTCGGGTGAATATTTTGTCTTCCTGTTACATTTGGCGCCCAACGAGGGACCGTGACTAACATATACTCCGAGATTGTCCCACAGATAATCACTAATCCCAAAAGATATGTAATTCGAGGACGAATTTCAATTTGGCGGGGGAGTATGACACGGTGCGGATCTAGTAACTCAGGAGAGAAGATATGTATCTGTGCCCGGTTAGCTCAGTCGGTAGAGTGACCGCCTTGTAAGCGGGAGGTGCCGGGTTCGAGTCCTGTGTCGGGTGCATATTTTCTCTTCCGGTTACATTAAGACGACATAGCTATCGTGTTTTGACGTTATGTGGAGGGCAGAAATGCCACCATAGTTACATTTATGTGACCATGACTGGAGACATAGGGGCTTGTGGGATTTCCAAACAGTGTAGATCCAGATCAGCCTGTGTATCCCTTCATGCCTCCAACAACCACACTGTATCGTTATCAGGCTACAGGAGTGTGCTATTTGATCAGCAACTACTCTGGTCATACCTACCATAAGCCACATTTCTCCAGTCCCAGCCACGTATGTGTATATTTCTTCATAGTTTTGTTTAGAGCACTTCTCACACAATAAATATTAGTATTATCATGCACATCTGTCCATCTGTTCTCACCACTCGATGAACGGCACTCGTGAAATATGGACATTTCACACCTCGAGATGAACACATATGTCATATTCGTTGCAAAAATATGAATATTCTATTTATTATATACCGCTCCCTGGAAATTAGCAGTTTTGCAGACTGTATACGGTAATGAATATGTATTTGCAGCCTAGTTGCGCTGATTTACTGCCGATGCGCGTTATGAATATAGATAGCGGAAGTAGTCGTATTTTCACCGGATGTTGTTTATTTCATCAATGAGAACATATGACTTTTATTTACATCGTATATTTATGTATTTCATGGGTAGGTATATAATAAAATCCAATATTTTTCGTCTTTGACGTTGAACGTTGACACAAAATGTAGAGCTCAATTCCGCATGCGCTCTGATGTTTGTGCTAATTTTATACAGCATTTACGGAACTTATGACTGATTATCGAAATCAATATCGGCGAAATACGGTGATGCGACGCTGGAGATGAATTCATAGACGTGCCCATATTTGTATTGCCATTATGCCATGTTTATTCCATTGCGGCCCATTCCACTCTTATTCAGCTTATTCCAGTCCATTTCGTTTTGATCGTTAATTCTGTGACAAATCCCGGACCTTTTAGTTTGCGTAATGATCTAGAAAGGAGTTCTTAGCGGAGATTTGCGTACAATGAATACGGCGGCGATTCGAGAATTACGGCGCTTGAGTGTTTTTTTCCTTCTTTTCCCCTTCCCGCATTTCATAGTGGCGAAAGACGCGATGCGAAAACACGCACTTTCCGTAGTTCCACTTTGCTACTTTCGAGTTAGAAAATTCGAAGACGTGTCCATTTTGTAAGGATGATAAAATAAAGCGTTTTTCATAAGCAACACTGGCAACGGAACACACCATCATCTTTGTGTTTTAGAGAACAGACATAGTGCTGTATACAAACGGCGGATATGTATACATGTTCGTCTTGTTCCAGTTTAGACTAAATACAATCCGAAAGGCGAAAACTTGGGTGTCCGTTTCAAAAGGTCGAAAGTTGCATCAGAAAATTGGAAACTCGTGTTTCATTGTGCGACTTTTAACTTTATAAAACATTAATTTTATAAATTCGAAACCCACAACGCCAGCGCGAAAATACGCAATATTCGCTTTTGCGCGTTGCAAATTTAGAGTCTATAAAATGCGAAACAATACATTTGAAAAGGGGAAGAAAACACGCAGCCACAACATAGACTATACACTTTCTGTGACTGTGGGACTTATGTGATTTATGGCCAGTGTAGCTCCTGATAAAATAACATGATGCCATACGTGTATACAGATCTGTATTGCGTATTAGAAGCATGGCATGTGTTTCATTGATGTAATGGCGAACAGTGCAGATCCTGATCAGACTGTGCGTATATACATGCTGATCTGGATCTACACTGGTTAGCAAAAACCCATAATCTCCATTTCCCTAGTCACAGCTACATATGTAATGCATTTGACAACCAACATTTAACGTACATGTATTACACTATGTTCATCAGCTGTTCATACATGTACATACGTTGTATTTACTTTGAATATTTACACACGGAAAATAACAACAATAAAACCACTTATGGCACAAAACTGTTTTATTTTGAACATGAGATCCGAGCACCTCATTAGAATAGTTCACATTCATGAAGCAATAGTTATTAGAACACGCGCATCTGTGTGTTTAGACCCATTTTGTCTTACATTTTCCGAAATATCCCAGTAAAGAATTGATCAGTATGTATACAATAAAATACAGATACCTGGGAACAGTTTATTGTACCGTCTGTCGTAGACGCCGTCCCGATAGCTGCAACAGTCGTTTCGAGAAAACTTACATTGATGTGAATGTTCTCGAAATAACTCAGAAAGGGCTAAGACTGTCACGCAGTGATGATTTCGTCATTGACATAAGTGTATTATGTAAATTACCGGGATACATGTATATACGCTTGATTCCATCAATATTGCTCACGTGAGCGAGATACTATCAGGCTAGTGACTTCTGATATAGATAATATCATGCTAGTGTCTGCTGCTATAAAGGTTATCAGGCAAGGCTAGGAAACGTGAACTCCGAAGCTCGCCGAGGAATTCCTACCGTTTCCGAGCTGACCCTAATAAACTTGACAACAAAGACAGTAGCATGGTATTATATTTATCAGGTAACGATTCATGCTACATGTAAATGTGACTTAGATTTCGATTATCACAAGCAGTTCGATAGATACATGTTTTTAAAAATGGCGGAATTATTTTGACCGACGTCACCATTGACGTCAATGGGAAAACTATTTCCAAAAAATGTCCATAATGTTTAACTGCATGCATCTTGTAGACTACTTTCAATATTGAAAACACATATGCATCAAATTCTGCGCAAATCTATTGGCTACTCAATGCAGTTTATTTCATTAAAATCTTTAATGTATATTTAAAGTGACATGCTAACAAGCACAGTTACAAATACATGTAAGTCTATGGGATTTCAATGGTTGTGAAATTACTTTTGTCCACTTACTGTATGTGGAAGCCTAAGCAGTATGGGTGCGTGATCTACTCATCAAACAATATTAAATACAATATTAGTTTCTGGTTCTGTAATTAATCGTTAGTTGCATTTGGCCAATATATCACGGGAAGTATATTGTGCCAAGCAGGTATTTAATTGTAAAAATAAATAAACGAGTCTGTTCACTGGTCGCCAAGCAACTCTTTCAAATCAATCACGCCGTCATCTGAAAGTAAATTGAAAAAATAAACGGTAGCTACTGACCAGCAACGTTGCTGTTCCATGAATTGCACACTAACGTAAAACAAGATGATTCTCAATTTTAACGCCATATTTGGCTATGTACTTTTTTTAACCCTTACAATGCTGAATTAATTTGTGTCGTCTGCTGAATATTTTTTATTTTTCAATTTTATTCATCAAAAACTTGGTTTGGCAAAGACAAAATATGAATTGTCAGCAGACGACTATTTTCGGTTCCCGCATTCTAAGGGCTAAACTATCGTAATGAAAACATACTAACACGTAATGTAAATATATGTAATGCTCTGTTGCGTTTACTGTAAGACGAAAAATATTTGGTTTGTTTAATGTTTGCGACGAGTCCTTCGGACTCCATGCACTTTAAACAGACAAAATATGATTTTACTCATTAATTACATATAGCCTGTGTCCATGTACGTATCACATCAGTAATTTATGCACATTTATCCAATGCAATCATGGGTATTTGCATTTACTGTAGTAGGAAAATAATTTGGACTCCTCGCAAACTTTAAACAATATCCCATGGTTTATTACTTATATTTACATTGCATTTTCGAATAGTTTCAAAAATGTAAATAACCAAATACGGCGTTAAAATTAAGAATCATCTTGTTTTACGTCCTTTACGAATATAAGAAATACTCGATTCTTTGTGAAAGTTATAAGTTATTGTAAATAACTTTTAGAGCACCCATAAAACTCATATACCATCGTATTTGGTGGGCTACATATCGATGGTCTAGTAACATAAGGTCGTAACTGCTATGCTTTAGCATAGAAGTTACGACCTTCTGTTACTAGACCATCGATATCATCAAAATCCGTCAGTTTGTTAAGAAGATTTTAAAGAAAATCTACTGTAAAAATGACATGGCAGATTACGTCACGTCGGAAAATCGGGTTCAGAATCCACGTGATCCCACAGCCTGTTTGTGGAAAGTGTAAATATTGTATTGTATGAAATAAATCTTGTTTAAACCACATGTTTAAAATGAGTAATGCGCTATGCTTCGTGAAAATGTAATAGTAGATATATGACTGTATTACCATGAAATGCACGACGTTGAATCAAATTTCCAGCCAATATTAGAAATCAGGTCTGGAAATACAAGCCATACTTGTTTTTCTTAGATGTTATTGTGATGTTTCTGAATATGAGGCATTGTATTTCCATCATTCTACATGGAAATCAAAGTCAATGTAACCCTGGATTGGAGGTTATAAAACACTACTAGTTTTAGTTTAAAGCGATTATATTGTATAAAATAGTTTTAATATAGTAATTTTACCGAATTCTTATACCTTATTCTCTGCCAGTATACATTTTAAACTGATGTTGCAGAACCTATATTTACATAAGCTGCAACCAGTATATACTGGAACTAAACTAAAGAAAATGTAGGTTTACTTACACCTAAGAAAAACAAATCAAATCTTATCTTAAAACTATGTATATGTTTATGAAAGTTCCACCACGTTTACACCACGTGACCATCAAGTTCAATTAAGTTTAAATGTCCTTCAAATGTGCGCGAAATATATTTCTCAAACAGATTTGTACAGTCGAATCTCCCCGAATAGCCGCCTCCCTACAACAACACCCTCTCTATAACAGCCGCTATTTTATATCTCAAATGGATGATTTCCTCCGTATCTAACCTTTAGACTGCTGAGCACGAAAATTATTGTCAGCTGTTGATTTGGCCTTCTTTCGCAATACCAACATGTTTTGACAGCATTTTAGAATCATTTCCATTGAAAATGATTCTAAAAGGTTACCAAAACATGTTTTTGATGAGAATTACCGAAGAAAATAAATAAACAACGAACGACAACATTTATTTCAGCATTTAATTCCCTACAACACCTACCTCTCTACAACAGCCAGTATTGCGTCTTTCCATGGGTGGCTGTTGAAGAGAGGTTGCACTGTAGCACAACTGATCGGACTAAATGCAAACAGTGTCTGTGACCTAAAATTATCTGGTTTATTTTCAGACTACATGTTGGGCACTCATGGGGTTTATTAATGCATTTACCGATAAAACAGCAATACATGTATATCTAACATTTAAGGAATACAACCATGGGTTATTGCGTTTACTATGTAATGTGTATGTAAAACATTTAGTATGTTTAAAGTGCGTGGAGTCCGAAGGAGTCCGCACAAACAGACCAAATGTTTTTCACAGCACAGTAAACGCAACTGCCCATGGTTTTATTACTTATATTTGCATTGCATTTTCGTACAGTTTCAAAAATGTAAATAACCAAATACGGCGTTAACATTAGGAATGTTATGGTTTTACGTCATTTTGTCGCCGGAATTCACGGAACAACGACGATGCCAGTTATTAGCGTGACGTTATTGACAACGAGGATGAACGCCATGCATTTTAATGACATCAAACAAACTTTAACCAATCAACAACGTCGCGCGACGTCACATGGGGCTAATGATTGTAGTGTGATATGAACGCAATAAGTTGAATTAACGTTTCCATTATGAATGTAAGGGCAATGTAAATATTTTGTGTTTTAATACCTTATTTGATGGAGTATTGTTGCCGGTAATCATAAAATAACGTGTACCACATCGTGCTATAAATTATTATCGCGTTCAACGCTACATACATGTATAATATATACAAGTATAAATATAAAAATGCTAATAAACTGCGTAATATGCACAGTACGAACCCCAAAAAATACTGGACTTTTCTCAACTGTCCAAAATGGACCTACCACCAATCGATGTTTTGTACGATTTTTTCAAGCAAAGCAACCAGAATAATGACGAAAATGAGCATTTTGACTTGCCACATGATCTGTTACTCAACAGCGAAGAGCAACTTAACGGCCCAATATCTGAAAATGAAATAATACATATTTCTAACCTAAACAATGCTAAAGCTTCTAGTCCATCAGATAACATTTTAAATGAATACATAAAGAGCACAAAGAATAGTATGGTACCAGTTTATGCTGACTTGTTTAACAGAGTATTAAATACTGGAATATTGCCAGAATGCTGGCTCGAGGGTTACATCATACCAATATACAAAAAGGGAGATTCGAAAGAACCCGGTAATTACCGTCCTATTACTTTACTCAGCTGCTTAGGCAAATTATTTACATCAATTTTAAATACACGTATAAATATATTCGTAGAAGAAAATGATCTACTTAATGAGAATCAGGCTGGTTTTAGAAAAAAATATTCAACCACCGACCATGTTTTTCTTCTGCATAGCCTAATAGAACTGATGAAAAAGGGCAAGAAAAAACTATACTGTGCATTTATTGATTTCGCTGCAGCGTTTGACTCAGTCTGGAGGGTGGGCGTTTGGCAAAAACTACTATCTTCCTCAATAAATGGAAAATTATTTCGCCTGATCTACAATATGTACAACAATATTAAATCATGCATTTTTAGTGAAGGTCAAACATCAGACTTTTTTGTATGCGAACGTGGATTGCGTCAGGGTGAAAACTTGTCCCCCATAATTTTTTCGATGTTTCTGAACGACCTAGAATCAAATTTAATAATATCAGGATCACAAGGAGTAAATATTCAATATGGTGATGCACATCAATGGCTGAGGCTACTTGTTTTGCTATATGCCGATGATACGTTAATTTTATCAGATAATCCAATAGATTTCCAAAATTCATTGGACTATTTTTCCACTTATTGCCACGAATGGAAACTGAAAGTTAATTTATCGAAAAGCAATGTAATTGTTTTTGGGGCACGTAATACGAATAGGTTTCAATTCAAAGTTGTCGGTGAGAATATAAACATCATAGATAAATACAAATACCTGGGTGTATATTTTACTAGTAATGGCTCGTTTGCTACTACTCGAAAACACTTAACAGAACAGGCAAAAAAAGCAATGTATCTGCTTTACACGAGAATATACAATCTTGACCTTCCCATCGACCTCCAACTCAAGCTATTCGATCATACAATTGTACCCATATTAACGTATAATTGCGAGGTATGGGGCTTTGAAACTCTTAACATGATTGAAAAGGTACATAACGACTTTTTGAGGAAAATAACCCGACCTAGAAAAAGCACACCGATATATATGTTATACGGAGAACTAGGCCGTTACCCACTATCGATAATTGTAAAAAGTAGGCTAATAGGATATTGGAATAGACTTATTACAGGTAAACATACCAAATATGCATACCTTATATACTTATCAATGCTTAATAATCCTGAAGTTGAATATAAATGGCCAACATGCATTTATAACATATTAACGTCAGTAGGAAGACACGACTTATGGTTAAATCAATTAACACTACAAAACCGAAGCATCAAATTTGGAGTTAAACGTACATTGGTTGACCAATATATACAAAGCTGGAATGCTGCCAAAAATAACTCAAATAAAGGTATGATTTATGATAGCTTTAAATCAGCAATATCCTTTGAGAATTACTTAATAAAACTACCACATAACTCGGCATTGTCGATTCTTAGATTACGCACAGCTAATCATAGATTCCCAATAGAAACGGGACGATGGTCTGGCGATGAACTCAATGACCGCATTTGTAGACTCTGCAACTTAAACGAGGTAGGGTCCGAAAAACACTACCTTTTAAAATGTACCATTTTTCGTACTGAACGTGAACAGCTTATCCATTCACGATATCATGAAATGCCAAGCGAACATACATTTTAAATTATTAATGAATACCGAAGATAAAGTCGAATTAATTAACCTGAGTAAATTCGCAAACGTAATCATGAACAAGTTTCGCTAAGTTACCATACCAATTAAGACAGAGAAAGTTTGGCTCCCGAACAATGCAGTCCCGTGCTAGCTTGCACAACCGTGCAGCCCGATATGTACCTATATAGTTCCCTGTTCAAATATGGATACTCTGTCATAAAAATTACACTCACAGTGATGTCCATACCGGGATGCACATTTCTGCCTTCTGATCCGACACTGCATCGGGCGAGAGTCCAATAGGCCCGCTTATCGCATAGCGACACTGGTAATGATATAACAAGTGAACGATGTCTGGTCCACTAAATACACTAACTGTAAGAATGCAGTCCAGCATAGCCGATTTTATACTAATCTACAATGTCGATTATGTATACCTATGTGAACAGTTATTGGTATTTGGTGTCTATACACCGCCTTTACTATTCCCCAATATTGTAGCAAGTGTGACACGTGCCCGGATCACGGATATACGTGATATGGTCGGATGACAAACTCGCTGCGAAAGTGATACACGTTCTTTCATATGGACTTATTAGCTTTACCCACGGCCGTGTCACATACAATTCGATATTCTGTTTAGTTCTATCATGCACATTGTTGGAAGTATATGTTGTATATCATGTTTGCTCGTGAAATGTACGTCTGCAGATATAGTGACTGCCTTTGTATAATAGTTATGTGCACAAAAGTATTAATTATATTACCATGTCATAAACATAACAGTCTCCTAGATATTTCGTTTCTGTCTAGGCTTCTGTAGATGATACGCATTTACAGTGTGTATTAACATAGCTACGAACGCGTGAATATAACAGTCTCCTAGATATTTCGTTTCGATCTAGGCTTCTGTTGATAACACTGTTGAGCATTTACAGTACGTATCTCTGTGCGCAGACATCTTTGTAACCATGTACGTCACATTCAGTACGTCACATTCAGTACGTGATACATTTGTAATATAATCCACTCGGCGTACCGACACCACTATTTTTGTCGATAATCCGCATCGCAAGTAATTCTCTGCAATTACCTATACTTACTAGGAATATGATGGATTTGGCTTTCCCCAGAAACATATATACACTGCGCATATTCATGTTTAATACGGACATGCAATAGTAATATATTTCGTGCATTTGAATACTATACGGTATTTACATATTTGAAAAACCACTATATTGTACTGTAGCAGATACCGCCATGCATATATACTCTGTTTTATTTCCCCATGTTGCATGTTATTCACTGTAATGGGATGTAAATAAAGATATGTTGTTGTTGTTGTTGTTAACATGTATACATAACTCCCACATCCACAAACAATGCAGATCCTGATGATCTTGTTACAAGCCGGCTCATCTGGATCTGCATAGTTTGCCAGTATGTTTCAGATATTTAATAAAAATACCTCATATATTATTAATGGAACAGTCCAGAAATGAGCAAGGAACTATCAATGCCACATATTAGGGGTGAACAGGTTAAACAGTCGAATCCTCTGGACCCCTTCATATATCGAGTCGACATACGCACACCACCTTGAAACAATTAAGGAATAAAACCATGGACTGCTGCGTTTACTATATGAAGGAAAACAGTCGGTCTGCTTAAAGTGCGTGGATTCCGAATGACTCCTCGCAAACTGTAAACAGACCAACTGTATTGTGTCCCACAGTAAACGCAACAATCCATATTTGTATCATTTTTATTTACACTGAATTTTCTGATAGTTTTAAAAATGTAAATAGCCAAATTTCACATTAAAACTAAGAATAATCTTGTTTTAAGTCATTTTATTGCAATTCCCGGAACTGTGACTTTGCCAGTCATTAGCGTGACGTTATTGACAACGACGATGAACGTCATGTATTTTAATGACGTCAAAAAAACCTTTAGCAAAAGCAACAGCGTCGCGCGTCGTCACGTGGGTGTATTTGGATGTAAACACAATACGTAGAATGGGCCTTTGCGACATGAATTTAAAGAAGGTGTAAATATTTGCAATTTCACGCACGTGACTTTAGAGATCATCGTTGTAAGATAGCAGTTACTTAAGTTGCTTATATTGTTATTTGTTTTGTGACAATATAATACATATGTACGTAGGTTAGGGTTACAGTGAAGGGTTATGGTTAACCATAACTCTAACTCTGACATCTAATACATGTATATGTCAACACGTACCAATGACTGAATTACTAAATTGGGTTATAAACATATAAATAAATGTCACACGCCTTGAGAGTATCATAGGTATCAGACAAGATTTACGTAATTGGCAATTTCTCATATATATTTAGACTATCTGAAATATATGTGACATCAAAATATAGCAATTACTTTGACTAAAGTTCTAAGTTACAGACTAAAGTTACAGACGTAACTCAGTCCGCCCAACGACCCGCATATATCCAACCTTGATTCGCGTAGTTGCCGAATCGCAACCTTTCCTATTCTTCGGATAGTTTAGCATTGGAAGTGTCACGATTCTGCTTGTAACACTTTATTACCAGTGGTGTCCATACACCGCCAACGCCAATGACGCGCAAACAGCAAATCTACTTTGCTCACCGCCTAATGACAGCCCATTGTCGCGTGACACGTGCATTCTTGTACATTCTGGAATCCGTATAATTGTATATTTGTAATGTGTGGTACTGTGTTGTATTGTTGTGCGTATTATTGGTTTCACATCCCTGTGATTCCACATACCTGTGGTTTCACACACCTGTGGTTTTTGCACACCTGTGGTTTGGCATGTACATTTGCCATGTACAATGTGCATGTAATAAGGGGGCTTATGTTGTATTGGTGGAAATACGTTTATGCGTGTCATTTTTGCGGATTTTTATATACGTCTATTTTATGAGCAATGTTTTACTGATGTCACGCCATATTTGCCACAGACTATGCATGTGTGTGGTAGAGAACTCGTTGACTGCGTGTGCTGGTTTCGCTGGGGAAAAGATACCTTTTAGTATTACGGATGTCCACTGTCCGTGCCAGCCGAGTTTGTCCGCGTGTCAGTGTTTCACCATATAAGGGACCTTCTGTAGGTGAAGCCAGCATACAGCGCAGACCATACCATGGTCTGCCCTGTTATGTATGCTACGGGTTAGTGTTTCATCATAGCCTGGTACTGGCCAACACGGATATATCAGATCCCATAATGGTGATGTTTTGTGTCGTGATATTTCCGTAAATGACCACGATATTTGAGTTTAGTATGTGCTACACTCTCATTTGAGTGTATAGCCGTAGGACCGTTATGGAGGGGTTTGGCGGGGCCAAGAAGCGACCTTCGCATTGTCGAGACCAGTCGAGTAGAGTTCGGATTATGAGATCTGGGTCTATAGTGTGCAGATTTATGGTAGTGTGGGGTATACCATGTTGGATGGTATTTATTCCACGAGGGCTGTACACTGGTTTGGTTGAATTTAAGGCGTGGGTACATATATAGCCAAATATAACCCATGGGTGACATGGCAAAAAGCCATGGTTTTGTAGTATTTATGTGAGATGTCGTACGAGGGGTAGGCATATCCATTATTCCGTGCATGGTTTCACTGGTGCGTATATAAGCGATGTCTCGCTATGTGTTGGCGGGACACATATATTCTGGTTACAGAAGACTAGTACTGTATTCACCAGTGACACGGAGGATTTTGGTATGTACCTAGAACATTTTATTTCAGCTGTGATTTGCCGTTGTTCGATTCCCGTTTTAGTCTGTTGTGCATCCTGTCTGTCTGTCTGTGCGTATTCGTCCAGTAATTGGAGATTCATTTCATTTTTGTAGCCTCTTGAGAACGCTCCAGCGAGCCACATTGGACGTTTTGGTCCACTCGTTTGAGGGCAGACCCCAGTCAGTGCAGAGTATCGGGTCGTCCGAGTGTCCGTACGTCTGTCTGGCGCAGTGTGTGTAGCAGCTCCGGGTACAGGCCTGTATAGAGCAGTGTGTGATAGCTACCTCGCGTTCAGCAGACAGTCACAGCCATAGTTTAGTGAAGTGAAACGCCATACACACATATCATATCATTATACTACCACCGAGTTGAATGTCACCTAAGTGAAACTTTTTTCCCGGCGTCTTAGCCAACGTGATAATCGCCATTTTGTATTATATCGGAACATTACATCCGGTCTACCACTTCCGGTATTACAACCCATTGATTCACCATGGATACTTTACATCCGGTCTACCACATCCGGGTTGCTACAGTCGAGTGATACCATAGGAACTTTACATCTGGTCCACCATTTCCGGAGATAATACTACCTGTGGAACTTTACTTCCGGGAACCAGCTTCCGGAACATTATCGTCATTGACTATCATGTGATGTAACCACATCCGGCTTTGACTTTGACATTCATACTTTGGAAATATATTGCATAGGCAATACATATGTATACTTTGATAGTGTATGGTAATACTCCTATCATGGCATATCATGGCTAAAGGATTGTAGTAAGACTACATATATTGTTTATGGATTAATCCACTTGAAGTTGGATTATAGCCATATTGTTGACTAGACCTCATATTGCGGGTGAGGCAGACCTTGGGACCTTGATACTCAGAGGTTACACTATCTATTGAGATACGCCAGCACTGGGGTAGCTCAGATGATTGTCATTTTGTCCTCCAATGTTCGTTATGCCATGTTATACTTGTATGTTATTTCACTTTGATTAGCGATCATCAAAGTACTTGTGCATTCATACTATTGTCCACTACGGGACCATTGAGATACCACATACCGAGTTTATTCGTCTATAGCTTTTAAGTTGCGTTAAAGTATAACAGTCGATTGGCTTACAACCTTGTAGTAATTGAATAGTGTCATGCACAGTACAGTGATGTTCGCATATCAATGTATCATATATTCCTGTGTGTTCCCCATGTAATATAGTGTACATTATAAGTGATTAAGTGACTACGTGTACTTATCTACGCTGGCCTATCCCTTACACTTCAACTGCATTGTTACCACTTTTCGTTCGTCAGATCAAGCTATATTGGCCATAACGGCATAACAATTGAAGTATACTTGGTTCTTATGATAATTGGGGGAGACAATTTGTCTCGATCATTCCTGACCTTGGTAATGACCTTGACACCCATGCACAACCCACCCACCAACCCCTCGCCCACCAACCGTTAGCATTGACCCTCACCCTACAGCCCACCCAGCTTGCACACCGTCTAATAACAGATTGCCACCCTACACACAACCCACACATATTCCGCCGTCCACAAACCCACCACCGACCCACATAACGTTAACGTCGATATAACTATTGAACATATGTAGTCCACCAATGTCGTCGCTGCCATCCACTGTCAACGGACCGCCGGGCTACAGCTCATCCTCAGCCCCACCCATGACAACAGCTCATACACAGGCAGCCCACCACACTCCCACCTATCGTTGAAGTCGATATAACTATTGAACATATGTTGTCCACCAATGTCGTCACTATCCATCCACTGGCAACAGACCGCCGGGTAACAGCTCATCCTCAGCCCCACCCATGACAAAAGCTCATCCACAGGCAGCCCACCACACTCCCACCTATCGTTGAAGTCGATATAACTATTGAACATATGTTGTCTACCAATGTCGTCACTATCCATCCACTGGCAACAGACCGCCGGGCAACAGCTCATCCTCAGCCCCACCCATGACAACAGCCCATCCACAGCCAGCCCGCCACCCTCCCACCTATCGTTGTCGTCGATATAACTATTGAACAGTATATAGTCCACCAATTTCGTCGCTGCCATCCACTGGCAACGGACAGCCGGGCAACAGTTCATCCTCAGCCCCATCCCTGACAACAACCAACCCACAGCCAGCCCACTACCCTCCCACCTACCGTTGACGTCGATATAGCTACTGATATAGTCCACCAATGTTGCCTCGTCATCATGGAACTGTTTGGCCAATTCCACAATCGGTATCCTGTAAACAGAACAGGCCGAAATGTGGCCGTCACTCGAGATTTGTGGCGGCCACTCGCCGTCACTCGAGATATGTGGCTTGTGGGAATTGTGAGCAGTGGAGCTTCAGATCAAATAGCACAGTCGTGTACACGTGTACGCTGATAGCGATCTGTATTTCTTGTTAGAAGCTTGACGGGTGTATCATTGATGGCATTGCGACTAGTGCAGATGCGGATGCACAACCTGATCTGAAACTACACTGATCGCAAAACCATAAGCCCCATTTCTCCAGTCACATGCATGGGCAATTCATTGCATGGGATTTTCTGCCTTAGCGTATGTTTGGCTTTGACTGACAGAACTGTATGGTGCGACATTTCGAGACTTCGTGTGTACGCTAAGTAGAGGCGGAAATTATTGACTCAGTATGTGACACACGCATTCGGCGTGCTTCGGCTTTCTTTCGCATTGCTATATGCATGTATGAACACCAATGTGTCTAGCTCAGGTCGGACACGACCTCGTATCGTAACAAATTATACCATTGTATTAACGCTAATGTTCAATATTGTGGTGGCAAATTCATATATTCATTGGAGAATTATATTCTTGTTGAAAGAGCATATTTAGAACATAACTATCCAAAGAATATCGATTCATAGTTGGTATACTCTTTCGATTTTTCGACGTAAATGTACACGGACGGACGCACGGACGTACGGACGGACAGACATACGGAGCCTCAAGAGCAACGCAATATGCTCCATTGATATCGCATAGGGGGCATGAATACTGTGATTAACGTCATAACGCCAATATTTTGGTGGCAAGTTCACATGGAGGATTATCTTTATTCTGTTGAAATATAAAGAATGCATAATAAATTAACCAGTTAAACATGTTATTTAGTTATAATACACAATGTTCAGCGCGTCCCCATGTATCCCAATTGAGCTTAATCAGAATTCAAGATGGCATCCAAGATGGCAGCCATAACTAGATGTAAACACATACAGGTGACGATATGAACATATTCACTCATGATATATATATATATATACCTACCTTAATTAGCACATTTAATTTTCTTGTGGTACGTATTGTAAATGTGTTGGTGAAGCGATGTTGTTTTGACTAAAACAATACCATTTCGGCCTGGGTCCGATTTGGAACTGGACCGTTTTGCTCAGTTTTGGTCACAGTTTTGGTCACAGCCCTTTGTCACATTTATCTCCATTTGCTTTTATGGCGCTCATACAGAAATCAATACAAATCCCGCTGTCGCCATGTTTCTGGTTTGAATGAACTATTTGTCTTTGAATATGTAGGACAATTACAGGTTTGTTACGGGAGTATAAACTAACAAGTGGGACTCTATGAAGACACAGACACAGACACAGCCACATATCACCTGACCATTTCTACAGACACAGCCACATATGACCTGACCATTTCTACAGCCACAGCCACATATGACCTGACCATTTCTATAGACACAGTCACATATGACCTGACCATTTCTTCAGACACAGCCACATATGACCTGACCATTTCTCCAGATACAGTCACATATGACCTGGCCATTTCTCCAGACACACAGCCACATATGACATAACCATTTCAACAGACACAGCCACATGTGACCTAACAATTTCTACAGACACAGCCACATATGACCTGTTTCACTATATGACCTTTCTAGTGCCACAGCCTATGATTTCTAGACCATCAGCCAACATATGACCCTGACCATTTCGACACACAGCCACATATACCTGACAATTTCTACAGGTACACAGCCAAAATATGGTGCAATGAAACCAATTTCTACAAAACACAGGCCAACATATGACCTGTAACAATTTTCCCCAGACACAGACCCACATATGTACCTGAACCAATTTTCTTACAAAAGAAACAGACCACTTGTGAACCTAAACCATTTTCTAACAAACAACTAGACCACATCTTGACCGGCCAATGTTCTTCCAAACAATTTCCCCAGCCACATATGACCTACAATTTCCCCATGACCTCAAAGCCACATTTATGACCTAAACCATTTCTACAAAAAGGCCATCCACTATGACCTTAACCCAATTTCTACAAACACAAGCCACCTTATGACCTGGACCAATGTCTACAAACACGCAGCCACACTATGACCTGCCTAATTTCCCCTCCAGGACACAGCCACATATGACCATAAATCCATTTCTACAAACTCAGCCAACATTATGACCTGAACAATGTCTATAAACACAGCCACCATAATGACCTGAATTTTAATTTCTCAATACAACCAGCCACATTATGCCTGACCATTTGTCAGACCTCAGCCACATATGACCTAAACCATTTCAAAAGCCACAGCCCCTATGACCATGGATAACTTTTCTCCAGGACACAGCCACATATGGACCTGAAACCTTTTCATTTATCCAATAACCACCAGACCACCTAGGACCTTAACCTTTTGTACCTCGCAGCCAACATGTGACCTGACCATTTCTAAACAGAAACAAGCCATCATATGACCCTGCCATTTCTTTACAGAAACAGCCCACATATCACCGACCATTTCTAAAGAACCAGCCAATTTAGGACCTGGACCATTTTCCTAGAGCCACAGCCACAATATGACCTGAACCAATTTCTCCGGACACTGCCAACCCATATGACCTGCCAATTTCCAAACACAGCCATTTGACTGATAATTTTCCAAGACACAGCCACATATGACCTCGATCATTTCTCCAGGACCACCAAGCCAAATATGACCTAACCATTTCTACAAAACGCAGCCAACATATGACCTGGACCATTTTTATATACAGGACACAGCCTCACATTATGACCTTAACCATTTGTCTACAGGGTCACAGCCACATATCCACCTGGAACCAATTTCTACAGTCACTGCCACATATGACCTGACCATTTCTACAAGCCACAGCCCATCATGACATTGATCATTTCTCCTGGCACAGCCTAACCATTTATGACCTGGCCATTTCTACAGACAACCAGCACATATGACCTACCATTTCTACAGACACGCCACATATGACTACCATTTCTACCACACAGCCACATATGACCTACCATTTTATCTAGACACAGCCACATATGACCTGACCATTTCTACAGCACAGCCACATGACCAACCATTTCTCAGACACAGCCACATCACCTGAACCATTTCACACAAGCCATATACCGATATTTCTACAGCCACAGCCACATATGACCTGACATTTCTCCAGACACAGCCACATATGACCTAACCATTTCTTTTCTACTACGCACCAGCCATATGACTGATCATTTCTACAGACACAGCCACATATGACCTATCAATTCTACAAGACCACTACCATTCCGACCTGACCATTTTCTACAGACACACCACATATCACCTGACCATTTCTACAGACACAGCCACATATGGACCTACCATTTCTACACAACAGCCACATATGACCTGGACCATTTCTCCAGACACAGCCACATAACGACCTCCATTTCTACAGCACAGCCACTATGACCACCATTTCTACAGACACAGCCACATATGACCTGGGCCAATTTCCTACATACACAGCACATATGACCTACCATTTCTACGACACAGCCACATATGACCGACCATTACTACAGCACAGCACATCACCTGACCATTATACAGACAACACTACAGACCCATCTGAACCTGACCATTTCTACAGACACAGCCACATATGACCTGACCATTACTACAGCCACAGCCACATATCACCTGACCATTGATACAGACACAGCCACATATCACCTGACCATTTCTACAGACACAGCCACATAAGACCTAATTCATTTCTACAGACACAGCCACATATGACCCGAAAATTTCTACAGACACAGCCACATATGACCTAATTAATTTCTACAGACACAGCCACATATGACCTAATTCATTTCTACAGCCACAGCCACATATGACCTAACCATTTACGACACATTTGGCTATTCTCAGCTACTTTTTATTTTCGTATGGATGTTGTGAGTTATCAATCCATAGAACAGTCTACCTAAATCCACCGTTTCCGCACCATATCATTGGTACCGTTAAGCAAAGAATGAGAGGTGCACCTACAAACCGCTAGACGTCCAAAGGCACAACAGTAGTTGAAACAGAAAGGTGATAGCGCTATGGGAACAAAGTAGTTGAAACGGAAAGGTCGTAGCGCTATGGGAACAAAGTAGTTGAAACAGAAAGGTGATAGCGCTATGGGAACAAAGTAGTTGAAACAGAAAGGTGATAGCGCTATGGGAACAAAGTAGTTGAAACGGAAAGGTCGTAGCGCTATGGAAATAAAGTAGTTGAAACAGAAAGGTGATAGCGCTATGGGAACAAAGTAGTTGAAACAGAAAGGTGATAGCGCTATGGAAATAAAGTAGTTGAAACAGAAAGGTGATAGCGCTATGGGAAACAAAGTAGTTGAAACAGAAAGGTGATAGCGCTATGGAAACAAAGTAGTTGAAACAGAAAGGTGATAGCGCTATGGAAAGTATTGTAAACAGAAAGGTGATAGCGCTATGGAAACAAAGTAGTTGAAACAGAAAGGTGATAGCGCTATGGAAACAAAGTAGTTGAAACAGAAAGGTGAAAGGCTGAGAGTTGAAACGAAAGGTGTAGCGTATGGGAAACAAAGTAGTGAAACAGAAAGGTGTGCGCTATGGAAACAAAGTAGTTGAAACAGAAAGGTGATAGCGCTATGGGAACAAAGTAGTTGAAACAGAAAGGTGATAGCGCTATGGGAACAAAGTAGTTGAAACAGAAAGGTGATAGCGCTATGGAAACAAAGTAGTTGAAACAGAAAGGTGATAGCGCTATGGAAACAAAGTAGTTGAAACAGAAAGGTGATAGCGCTTGGGAACAAAGTAGTTGAAAACAGAAAGGTTATAGCGCTATGAAACAAAGTAGTTGAAAACAAAAGGTGATAGCGCAATGGAAATAAAGTAGTTGAAACAGAAAGGTGATAGCGCTATGGGAACAAAGTAGTTGAAAACAGAAAGGTATGAGCGCTATGGATAAAAAAAAGTAGTTTGAAAACAGAAAGTTGATAGCGCTATGAGTATTGAAACAGAAAGGTGATATGCGCTATGGAAACAAAGTAGTTGAAACAATGTAGCTGGAAACCAGTCAGAAAGGTGATAGAGGCTATTGAAACAGGGTAGTGGAAACAAAGAGTTGAAATAGCGCTATGGGAACAAATAGAAACGAAAGGTATAGCGCTATGGGACAAAGAGTTTGAAACAGAAAGGTGATAGCGGCTATTGAAACATAGTAGTATTGAAACAGTGATAGCGGCTATTGTACAGGTAGTTGAAACAGAAAGGTGATAGCGCTATGGGAACAAAGTAGTTGAAACAGAAAGGTGATAGCGCTATGGGAACAAAGTAGTTGAAACAGAAAGGTGATAGCGCTATGGAAACAAACAGTAGTGGAAACAAAGAGTGATAAGCGCTATGGGAACAAAGTAGTTGAAACAGAAAGGTGATAGCGCTATGGAACAAAGTAGTTGAAACAGAAAGGTGATAGCGCTATGGAAACAATGTACAATGTAGTTGAAACAGAAAGGTGATAGTGCTATGGAAACAAAATGAACTGCTATGTTACAAACCAAAGAGTTCAGATATCGTGCTGGACCGCCGTTGTTGGTTAGAAAACCGCAGTATCCCTATAGTGATATTAACGCTAGATTAAGCAAACAATAGGTAACACTGCTACATGTAGTAGAGCGAAAATTGCCAGCTATATTACCGATGTAAGGAATTGCATGTAAGATACCGTGCAGGACCGCCGTTGTTGATTAGAAAACCGCAGTCTCCCTATAGTGATATTAACGCTAAATTAAGCAAACAAGGTGAGACTGATATCTGAACTAAACTGGACCGCCAGGACCGCCGTTGTTGAGTAGAAAACCGCAGTCTCCCTATAGTGATATTAACGCTAGATGAAGCAAACAAGGTTACACTGATAGCTGAACTAAAATGGACAGCCAGGACCGCCGTTGTTGAGTTGAAAACCGCAGTCTTCATATAGTGATATTAACGCTAGATGAAGCAAACAAGGTGAGACTGATAGCTGAACTAAAATGGACCGTCAGGACCGCCGTTGGTGAGTAGAAAACCGCAGTCTCCCTATAGTGATATTAACGCTAGATGAAGCAAACAAGATGAGACTGCTAGCTGAACTATAGTGGACCGCTCGCTATTTTACACGTGTCGATCATGATGTTAGAGGACCACTGGCTAGACAACCGTAGTTATCCCAGTGGTAATACACCACCGCCTGCGCTAATCTTGCCAATAATTGTCAAGTTTTTTTAAAAAAATACTCGAATAATGTGCTTGTAACCAAGAAGCTTGTTTGACTGAGCCTGATGTGTGTTACAGATCAGGCTGAGCCAATCGAACTGCTTGATTGCGCGTTGAGATATATGTCAATATATGTTCAGAAATGTTGAAATCTCGGCAAGATTAACACAGGCGGTTGTGTAGCACTATGCGAAGTAAGACTGACGGTGCTAGCGACAAGGGGATGGGCGGCTATTATTCATATGCCGGAGTTGATAATCCGCCGCTGGACTGCGGCTCGTAGTTAGATGGCCGGGAGTGCGTCGGGTTTAGTCTTAATTGAATATTATATATAATAGGTGGCCGCTTTAGTAGAGGACGTCTTGACTAAATTCCGAAATATTGGGTCGTTTTGTAATGGGCCGTATTGACCATGGATCGTTTTGACATACTCCCGTGTATGGTACATGGAGGTAAGTGTAGATACATACCCGATCTGTCTGTCCGACCGTGCGTCGTCGGTGATGTAGTCCCGTGCCAGGAGATCAGCCACCGACGTGAATGTGTTGTACACCGACGGATGGGTCCTCTTCCCGAATCCGTGGGCAATTCTGTCGGCGACGGCGGACCTGGAAGTGTCCAATGTGATAAGGGTCATTTTCTCAGCCAGTGGGTCAAATACTGGTATAAAAACCGCCTGCGTTAATCTTGCCCAGATTATCAACATTTCTGAACATCTATTGGCAATGCCAACTCGCAATTAAGCAGTTTGATTGTCTGAGCCTGAGCTGAAATGGACACATATTGGTGAGCTTAGCGCTGGCGGTAGTGTAGCCTGGGTTTATCAGACTACACGTCTTTGAGCGGCCAGCTGAGAAAATGTACATTTCTGCATTTAGAGGCATAATTTGCATATTTTCAAAATGACATCAATTTGTTCTTATAGATTAACGTAACAATATGACCGCCACATAGATGTATTAACACAGCACGGGTAAAGGGTTAGGGTTAGGGTTAGGTTTAGTGTACTGGTATAAGTGTCAATGATTTGGTTCAGATCATCACTTGTGACACAATGGAGACCCTGTTTACACCGTTTATCATACATGTAACTTGTACAATGTACGTGTAATTCGAAACACATATTATTCGCCAGTTTATAGTCTCGAATCGCACTTCTTATTATCTTGTTTTCTCAGATAAAAGGTAAATCTTACCTGAATCCTCGCTTCTGTCTATGGTGCGGTGTGTTACTTTCACGTGTACTAGCCAAACCTACGTCGGTGTCCCTTAATTCTTCGTTTACACTTTCCCTCTTCGTAGTTATCGCCTCATTCAATACCTCGCCACCTTTCGTAGACTTTCCTTTTGTGTTATCTTCATTTATATAGTTAACTAATCCATCACTCGCTGCACCTCCGCGACGTGTTGTACCGTGCAAATATACTCGAGGCTGCCGGATTACATTATCTCGGTCACTCAAACGCTTCAGATCTGTCAATGCAATCGTCCGTTGGGGTACAGTGTGCTCATGTGACTTCCAGTCCGCAGTGAGTATGGGAAATCGTCTTCTAGTATCCTGAGATACGGGTTTAATTTCCGCAGAAGGTTCACCATCAACATATGCTGATTTCGCTACGATGTCGTGCTTTTGTTTGCTGTTGAACAACTGGTGAATATAGTCAATTCCATTGTCGATGTTTGAAGTACCGCTGACCAGCGATAGGTACAGTAAGTAAGTTATAACGGCAAGTAAAGTCGGCATCATTCCTCTTCGTCAGGAGTCTGGAACATACAGTAGAGCCTCTATAAACCAGACACACAGGCAGTAGCAGCGACCTCCGATGACACAAATGTTGTGCCTGTTCAACTTTGCAAAGCACACTCGCATGCCTTGGTATTGTCTAAGTCTGGTTTACAGTGAAACATCTCTAAACCGGACAGCGTGGGGACCTCCAAGGGTGTCCGGTTTAGAGAGGTTCCGCTGTAGTATAAAATAATTTGCTAGTATAAAATGGCATGGAATTTACTAATTTAATAGCCAGTACCACCGCTGAATTTGCTTGTACATTAGGAACGATGTGGTGTGAAACAGGATAATTTCTTCATTGGCGGCCATCTTAAATATCCCAAATACATGTATATGTATTGTTGGTTTACTCTTTTGCAGGTGTAACTACAGACGAATATAGTTAACAAATAACTTATTTCTTTGGAGTCAATCATTATGTATTACAGAATATATATTTGCCATTATACATCCTTGTCTTATTAATTTTCGGTCAATTGTATACTGTAAATGACCACAAAATGAGCTCTAATGTCGAATATCCATCGCTATCCAAACGCTTACAAATCATAGAAGTCAGTGCCTCCACTATAAGGAGCTAGGCGCATAGAGTCATGAATAGACCATGTTTGCCTCCGTGATTTCGACTAATGACAGTTTGATCGTGTATGGGATAATGGCGGCGCTATTGTGCGTATTGCCGATTCATTTGGTTAACGGAGAAATAGTTAATTAAAGTTAAGCCAGTCAAATGCGACATCGGGATGGGGGATTGGAGACGTGGGTCATGTGGGCGTGTACGGTGTAGCTTCTCGATACCGGACACCCACGGTTTAGAGACGCTCCGCTGAAACCAGAGGCAACGGAGCACGTGTACATGCAACGGGATGGCATGTGCCTCAGAAATCAAATCAAGTATTACCGGGTACATACTAATATTTAGACAACAGACATCAGTACAAACTGACTCTGAATGGAATATAATATAGCAAAGTAAGTAAGTCAATTCTTTATTTAAGGAGGGCAACCAAGTAATCAACACTGATGCAATATATTCTGTAATATTCTATCGCTTGTGTGTTATCTATCATTAAAATGTAGAAACGTTTTGTTAAACGATATTGGATCGGATGACTTTGCTATACTGACTCTTTTACAGTTAACAATGAATGCCACATCGTCATTAGGTTTATGATTGCCTAGCTTTAATTGCGGCAGTTACTGGAGGTATGTGGCTTTTGATGTGTGTGACCAGTGTAGCTCCTGATCACATAATATACTCCTGCAGCTAGCTAGCGATCTGTATTGCCTTTTAGAAGTATGGCGTGTGTTTCTTTGATGAACTGGCGAACAGTGCATATCCTGATCAGACTGTGCGGATGCACAGGCTGATTTGGATCTGCACTGGCCACAACACCCATAAGTCCTAGTTCTCCATTCACAGCCACAATTACGTGTTCTATGTTAATGTTCTTTGATTTATAATGCGTCAAGCTCCTATACGCTTTAAGTTTGAACGCTGTATGGTTTATAGGTTTCATTAAAGGTACACGCACACTCAGTAGGCACAACATATATTTTTATATCAGAGACATCATCTGAGACATTTTCTGGCAATATAAACATTCATTCACCATTACCCCACGAATTGATAAGCAGTATTGTACATGTTATATCAGGTGGGTGGCAGGTGGGAGCATACGATGGGTAATTTAACAATCGGGGTTCATCCTAACCGGAATTCCGACTGGAGACCTGGTTTGGCCCTCACATACGTCTTTCGCATTGTGTATGTGACAGTTGAACCCCGTTAGACCCCTTATGTGAGTATTACGATTATTCGTAATCCTATTTTAGGGGAAAGTGCCAAGTGACTTTGATATGGTATGGACCTGGCACCAGGTCAGGTTATTCTAATTTCAGGGGTGAATATATATTTTTTCTCGATGTAAATATTCCGTTCTGATTTTGGGATTGCCCCCCCCCCCCCCACCCTCCAATGCAGCAGGTGAAAATGTGATCGAACCCGTTTGCCCGGCCTTACATGACCTTAGCTGTTGATAGACCGTTAAACACCAATAAACAAACAAACAAACAAACAAACAAACATTTTATATCAGACGTAAATTTCCACATTGATATCAGGAGCGATAACCGTGTTTCCTAAAATGTTAATGGACATTACTATTTATTCTCTGTTTTTATTTTTTGATGTGCAATGGTCATACTTTATAATCTGTCCAAAATATTAATTTTTTTCAGGTGACGAATTTAATTAGTATAAATAATTAAAAACTGCCATGCCTCATTTGCATATGAAAATAGCCTGATAGCACCGCGAGTCACTATCAGTAAAATAAATATTACTAAACGATTATATCTACTCTCGTAATTTTTAGAACTGGTGGAGTAGTGACACAATTATACACTTATTTAATTCCTATAAAAACTATTCTATGCCTACTGAGTGGGCATGTACCTTTAAATTGTAGTTATTATTCATGTAATATTCTTGTATTTTACATGTATTTGTATTTGTGTATTGTGTGAGTTGTGTGTACACATGATTTTAATGTAAGTATGTAGTGAGGGTCACAGGGTAGACTGGCATTGGCCAACTGTGCCACTCTCGTTCAATAATGTACAAAGAAATAAAGGCGTAGATTTACAGTTTGCTTTATTATACTAAAGTCTTGCAGTTGACATGTACCAGCTTTATTGAGTGTGATTCTCTGACCGTCACGCTGGAAATACGTATAAGTTGGTATATAAAGTTTATAACGTAATATGACGCCATTTGAACCACCAGTGTGTAATTATTCCAACTGGTAGATCCATTTATACGGTAGAGGCACAGGTCGAAGTAACGTACCAATGCCTATGTTTTAATGGTCCGTACTCGGACAGCCTCGAGACAACGGACTCTCACGAAACAGTCAACCGATCCATATAATTTCCGCCAATTGCAGAAGTTCGGCAAATGTTAGCCCTCCACGACGATATATTCCCCGATGCGCTATGTCAACAATCGCTAGAGATTATTTTGTTCAACACAATTCCGCATTTATCTTACCTCGTAATACTTCGGTAACATTTTCCGGGCCTATACTACTATATGACAACGCAAACATCTGCCTCAAACTACACTTTTACGTCGTCCGGGCTCGTTCAGAAACAGTTTGCATCGAAACAACATTGTTTCCAATCGAACATTTGATCAAATCTACATTTATACCAGTCCAATGCGTCACGACAGACAATTCAATCGCGCCAACATTTCTATCATTGCTCGGAAAGCCATCTTGTCTAATTGTTGATGGGTTTTGATTGGTTGAGATTCGTGGAGTGTCACGCGTAAGCGTCATGTTACACAGACTGGTTACCAGCCAGTCAACTGTTTACTTTGTAAGCGAAGCTATGAAACGATACCAGCTGACGCGTCACCGGGAAAGTCAAAGAAATAAATGTGCCGGATGTCTTCTTACTAAAGACAACTGCGGAACTTTGTTGGAACAAAATAATCCATAACTCGAAAACGCGTTGACATAGCACATCGGAGAATACATCATTGCGGAGGACTAACAGTTGCCTAACTTCCGCAATAGATGAACATGATATAAATCGGTTAATTGTTTCGTGAGAGTTCGTTGTCTCGAGGCCGTCCGAGTACGGCCCATAAAAACATAGGAACCTTGGAATTGTGTTCTAACAGGAAGTAACTTTTTTCCAACTGATTGTTTCCCACTTATTGATACTTTTAGGTATACAGGGAGTAAACATTTTTTTTCAACTGATTTTTCCCCTCTTATTGATACTTTTAGGTATATTTAATGTATTTATATACCTTGGTACGTTACTCCAACCTGCGGGTAGAGGCTCTCTAATGCATGTTGTGTTTTATTTCACACTTCACGATTAACGCTGGACACTGGCATGTACACAACCGCCTGCGTTAATGTTGTCCGGATTTCAACTTTCTAAGTATCTAAGGACAATCTAAACTTGCAATAAAGCAGTTTGATTGGCTGAGGATCAGCTGTAACACAGCCCAGGCTCGGCGAATCAAACTGCTTGATTCCGGGCTACAACCTTCCAGTATTTTGAAATATAACAAATGGACAAATATTGGCAAGATTAGCGCAGGCGGTGGTGTACATGCTGTTATATTATTAGAGGGTGTCATAAATCAACATTGGTTGGATCTTTCAGTGTCGATAACAATAATAATCAAACACTATTCATTAACTGTATACGCATCTTACTGCAAAAACAAACCAATTTGCGCATACATCATAATCCCGACATGTCCGCTATTCCATCACTGTAACACCTGTCATACGTGTTCCATGTCTGCATTCATATACTGATCTTTAATGTTGGCTAGATAAACAGTGCAGATAATTATCACACTGCAGAAATGTACTACCAGATCAGGAGCTACACTAGCCGGGAATGCCATAAGCCCCATTGAACCAGTCACAGCCATACAGATACACAGCGTGCGGCATGATTGCGCTGATGTCAACGCTTGTGAACATATATAGAGAATAGTAGGTTAGTGCCGTGAATGGGAAAAAATATCTGGCAAGGCTTAGGAAACGGGATGGGCGAGGCTCTGCCGAGCACATCCCGTTTCAGTGCCGCGCCAGATATTTTTTCCATTCACGACAATAACCTACTATTCTATTTATCTCGTCAACACCTACAAAGGACTTTAAAATGCAAACAAAAATAACCCCAGTCACCGCACATATTCATACGCAGTGATTAGGTCGTATTGACAGGATATCAACAATGTTTCACGGTACCGTGTTTCACGGCACATACGCACTGTGTTGACGGGATAAAATGACAATCTCAACTTGCAATCAAGCATATTGGTTGGCTGAGTTTGAACTGTAGTACAGATCAGGCGCAGATAATTCAGCTGCTTGATTTCAAACACACTATTCAAGTTTTAAATTTGTTTTCGCAAAATTAGCGCAGGCGGTGGTGTATAGAGTGCATGTACACACAATCCGCTCTCAAGTTCTAATACAACTACAAACCTATCTCCGAACATATCTTGGTTTCGACAAAATAATTTAGGTAATTCTACCAATACACACTTACCTGATATATGCGTGAACACTTAGTCTCCTCTCTCCTTCTTCACTAAATTAAGCTACCACGTGATAATAGATGGTATTTATGACGTTATGTTTCAGAAAGGTTTGTAAATGGTACAATTTTCAGAAACCGTGAGTGATATTGTATATTAATTTTATCTATGACATACAGATCATCACAATATTATATCTCGTAGAATTGAAACCGAATATGTTTTAATGAGTTGAAGTACATGTACAAGTCAAATATTTCTGTATTGTTTCATCTACGTCTACTTTAAAATAAATCCTGTTTATACACATGTACATGCAGGTTTGTATAGCAGAGATATGCACGTGTTAATATGTCCCTAATTGTTCGCCGACTTTAACACGAAGCCGGGTTTATTGGAATGAGCGGAAACCTCAATAGAAGAGACAGGATTGGATCCAAGTCGGAATTAGCCAGGGGCGTAACTAGTGGCATCAATACATGTACAGCCAATACGTGGGCCAATACGTGGACCAAACGTGGGCCAATACGTGGCCAAACGTAGGCCAATACGTGGACCAAACGACTGTTTCCTGTATTCCTATTAGCCAGTCAAATCGACGGGTTCCAATTTGCAAAAGACTGACAAAGGGTTTCCCGTTTTTTTCACAGACTTCAAACCGTTTTTTCGTTTTCTTGTGTTCTTATCCAATGAAATGCTTTTAATAATGTGAATAGCATGCGCATTGAAACAAAAAGGCAAAACAGGATTTCCTGAAATTCTGCACATGCGCAGTGATATAAAATGATTACACTTTTCTGATGACAAGACTGTAGATAAAATTATAATGTTCCATTGTACCAACTTCAAATGAGGCTACATATATACTAACGATTTCAATTGGCACTTTCTGTTTTCACCGTTACACTAATATCGGGTGTCTTTCCAAACAGCTGAGTATTTTCTCTTATGCCATAAACGTGCCCGTTACGTCGCACATAGAACAATAATGATAACTGATACCTAGACACGCCAATGGCGAACAGCGACTTATGGTGGCTAGTTATGGACATTGAGTACATTTTTCTGTCTTCGCTACATGGATACGAATATGATGAGCCTTACATTGCGTTCCTTTGTTTCTTCGCCGCATATATACGAATATAACAATGCTTACAGTGCGTTCTCTTGTTTCTTCGCCGCATATATACGAATATGACAAGCCTTACTGTGCGTCCCCTTGTTTCTTCGCCGCATAGATACGAATATGACAAGCCTTACTGTGCGTCCCCTTGTTTCTTCGCCGCATAGATACGAATATGACAAGCCTTACTGTGCGTCCCCTTGTTTCTTCGCCGCATAGATACGAATATGACAAGCCTTACAGTGCGTTCCCTTTTTTTCCCTTGTTTCTTCGACGCATAGATACGAATATGACAAGCCTTACAGTGCGTTCCCTTGTTTCTTCGACTCATAGATACGAATATGACAAGCCTTACTGTGCGTTCTCTTGTTTCTTCGCCGCATAGATACGAATATGACAAGCATTACAGTGCGTTCCATTGTTTCTTCGTCGCATATATACGAACATGACGGCGTTCCTTTGTTTCTTTACAGTGCTTTCCTTTGTTTCTTCGGTTCATAGATACGAATATGACGAGCCTTACATTGTGTTCATTTGAGTTTCTTCGCCGCATAGATACGAATATGATAAGCCTTACAGTGCGTTCCTTTGTTTCTTCGCCGCATATATACGAATATGACAAGCCTTACAGTGCGTTCCTTTGTTTCTTCGCCGCATATATACGAATATGACAAGCCTTTCAGTGCGTTTCCTTGTTTCTTCGCCGCATAGATACGAATATGACAAGCCTTACATTGTGTTCATTTGAGTTTATTCGCCGCATATATACGAATATGACAAGCCTTATATTGTTTTACTTTGTTTCTTCGCCGCATAGATACGAATATGACGAGCCTTACAGTGCGTTCCCTTGTTTCTTCGCCGCATATATACGAATATGACAAGCCTTACAGTGCCTTCCTTTGTTTCTTCGCCGAATAGATACGAATATGACAAGCCTTACAGTGCGTTCCCTTGTTTCTTCGCCGCATAGATACGAATATGACAAGCCTTACAGTGCGTTCTTTTGTTTCTTCGCCGCATATATACGAATATGATAAGCCTTACAGTGCGTTCCTTTGTTTCTTCGCCGAATAGATACGAATATGATAAGCCTTACAGAGCGTTCATTTGTTTCTTCGCCGCATATATACGAATATGACGAGCCTGACATCGCGTTCCTTTGTTTCTACACAGTAGCGACGAAAATGACAGTTAATAATTTTCGTCTGAACGTGGCTTACATATACATGTAGAAACGATATTGATGTTCGTGTCAACACGGCGTAGAGACGAACACATGCAATTTAAGGTACAGCTGAATCTCGTTATCTCGATATCGCTTATCTCGATATACCTGCTTGTCTCGATATACGTCCGAGGTCCATGCAGACTTCCCTATATAAATCATATATTTTACTCCTGGTAACTCGATATCGGATATGTCGATATATCGGCTTAGTCGAAGTGGAAATCGAGTCCCGATAGTATGTTTCTTTCACATTTGTATTCTGATATGTCGATGTGAAAATTACTTGAAGCGCCCGGCGCCGCCAAGTCTGAATCAGCGCGATTATATCAGATAAGTTTTCACATGTCTACAGAAATCAAAGACACGGCCGCCGCTAAAATGCGTTTATAGTTGCACGATCAGTTAAAGCAGATCACTTAAAACCGTAATTTATCAATTAAACTTAATGTGATCTCAAATCTATTTTAACAGAAAAAATAATTAAACGGTAAATAAACTCACGCCGCGATTTTAACCAAGTAATGCGTGGTATAACAATTGAAATCCCGGGTATGGAAGGTGTTCGAGCCAATTCCCACCCTTAAATATGAGCCGAATCGAATCAATTGAAATAAGGTGATCACATTTAAATTTATACTTTATTTGCGTCTCTATGCGACGTTAGTTACAACGTAGCATTGCCATTCAGGAACGAGCGTTGAGGTTGACGTCTAAAGGAAACATTTCCCTCTCTGTGCGGCGAAGGCACGAACATAATACAGCGAAGATTTGTTGAAGGTTCCCAAACGCAGTAAACGAAAACAAATGAAAAACGATCGTTTTGTACAACGATATGCATAACAAGATTTCCGCCACGGAAGCGGTGTTGCGCCTGTCGAGGCATTTGACCGCAACATGATCATGGGCATGTGCTAAAGTAAGCATCACAAAAACCGTCAGAGAAGTACATGCTTAAAACACGAAAAAGGTAAAGATTGAAGAAACTTTTTGACATAAAGCAATGGTTCAGTGTTTCAACAACCATGTGAAGGTCAAAAAGGTCAAGGATATGTTAATAGCGGCATGAGTGTGTTCCAAATGCTCACATGTATCAGGTGTCCAAATCTTGAAGCAATCAGTCAAGTAATAAAAGCGGCGACTATAGTAGGCGCGACAAAAACGAATATCGTTTCTTTTAGTATGCGAAAACGATATTTTCGCTTCGAACTATTAAAACGTGTGTCGTTTCTTTCAACGAATGCCTTGTGTCGTATTTGCATCGTATGTCGTGTCGTATTTTCAACACATATTGTGTTGTTTTCACATCGTTTTCGTGTTTTCGATTAGAAAACGATGTTTTCGTCGGTTTAAACAAACGTTAATTGCTAATTAAAACGACATAAACGATGTGCAAATGATGTTTAAACGACGGCAATCGTTCATCGGTGGAACCACGGAAAAATTCAGGTTTTAACTGTCCATAACAAGCCACCGTAGTCAGAAATGCGTCAACAATTATCATGGGTCATTTAAATCTTCGCATGATTTATTCTAGATAAGCTGCCGACCGTTCCACCAATACCTGAGCCAATCCGACGGTATCGAAGGCGGACATAGTGAGCCTTACGGCGTCTGTGAGCAATTTAGAGATACAGGGTGTTGCAGAAGTAGAACGAGGTAACCAGTTTATTTGTTAAAGGCACTAAGTTTCACATGATGTCTATGGACTGGACTGCAAATGACGCAGGGCTCCAGATAAGGAATTAGTAATTGAGTATTTTCACTCCATCATTTCTGAAGCAATTGGGTATTTCAAAATTTGAATTGGGTAAACTAAGATCACACTGCTGTTTACACATCAACAGACAACAATTATTGAATAGTTTGCTTCGAAATGAAAACATATCTTCGCATCCAAGGAGACAATTCTAATGAAATACCAAGATGTGTTTTCATGGAAAATAAGAAAAATATGCTATATTTGTGGTCTGTTTATTTTTTTCTGAAGCATTATAAATGTACCAAGAAATTGTAATTGCTTTTTGATATTGTTCTTTGGCAATTTTAATTGGGTATTTAAGCAAATATACAGCTGGAGCGCTGTGACGTATATGAATTGAATGCACCATTACTTTTTTTAAATATAATTTTGTGTAATATTATAATGTTACAACGAAAAGCATTTGTATATTGCAATGATACCTCTCTAAACCGGACACCCTGAAATGTTCCCAATGTGCCCGGTTGAGAGAGGTGTAGAACCTCTCTCAACCGGGCACATTGGGAACATTTCAGGGTGTCCGGTTTAGAGAGGTTTCATTGCAATATACACATGTTTTTCATTGTAACATGTGTAATGCAGACGTGCGAGCGTTGCACTATGTATGCGCGTGCTTTGTAATCATGAACATACGGTATCGTCAGCTATATATGACAATGCAACCTAGGAAAACGAAACATGATAATTATGGTATTGTTCAGAAAGGGTTCGCTGTATTTCTTTTTCCGAACATTTCTTCTGTGCGCAGATACTGGATATATACGTTGAAGGTACGGATATATACTGGATAGAGAATCATATTGCCACCTACATCTAGTATGACTTTAATTCCCGTTAAAGGTACGGATATATACTGGATAGAGGATCATATTGCCACCTACATGTAGTATGATTTTAATTCCCGTTAAAAGTACGGATATATACTGGATAGAGGATCATATTGCCACCTACATGGGAGATGTTTATTAAAAATACAACACTTTAAGCCATATGGCCCATGAAGCAATACGAAAATGGCATGCTATAAATCAAAACATATCATAGTGACAAAGACAACAGCAGGACTGGTGTAAATATAAGTAGAAAGTCGTTTAAGTGTATTACCCGTGATGGAATGCAACAATTGTGCTGGGGATTCAGAATGGCATTATAATCATGCTGAATTTACTGCACAACTACATCTTACATAATACCACAGACAAAACAATTAAGTTCATTTCTTTCACATACAAAACGTCAGGCATATGACCACAATTATGTAATAACTATGTGTGACAATAATTTGACCACTATTATCAGTATATACGTAAAATATCAAGAATATCGAGTTAAATGAGTATTCACGTATATCGTGGGAAATTATACTGTTTGGTATGAGTATAATCATTAGATGCGTTGGGAGAAGATGATGTCAATTATGTAAATATAAATTCTCGTTTCCAATATTGAACGCCTAATATAAATACATGCCTAAATTTTTGACAGTTTTTGAATTTTCTGATTTCATTAGTTCTATAAACTTAATCATGTTCGGTCTCCTCCAATAATAAGTATTTATATATGTTTTTTCTAATATCTGTATACATGTTACATTCTATAATAAAGTGATATTCATCTTCATACATGTAGTATGACTTTAATTCCCGTTAAAGGTACGGATATATATTGGATAGATAATTGTATGTATTGCCACCTACATTTCGTATGACTTTAATTCCCGTTAATGGTACGGATATATACTGGATAGAGGATCATATTGCCACCTACATGTAGTATGATTATAATTCCCGTTAAATGTACGGATATATACTGGATAGAGAATCATATTGCCACCTACATGTAGTATGACTGTAATTCCCGTTAACGGTACAGCTATATACTGGATAGAGGATCATATTGACACATATATGTGTTATGACTTTTATTCCCGTTAAAGGTATGGATATATATTGGATAGAGTATCATATTGCCACCTACATGTAGTATGACTTAAATTCCCGTTAAATGTACGGATATATACTGGATAGAGAAATGTATGTATTGCCACCTACATGTAGTATGACTTCAATTCCCGTTAAAGGTACGGATATATACCGGATAGAGAATCATATTGCCACCTACATGTAGTATGACTTTAATTCCCGTTAAAGGTACGGATATATACTGGATAGAGGAGAGTATTGCCACCTACATGTAATATGAATTTAATTCACGTTAAATGTACGGATATATATTGGATAGAGAATAATATTGCCACCTTCTTCTTTTTCTTTTATAATAATTGCAAGCAGTCGTTTACCGACTATTATGGCAATGCGTGGGGTTTTTACAGTGAATGCCATGCCACCAAAGCTACTCAGTCCACCTTGGTGGACATGGCAAGAGATAAGATTGTGCAGTCCTAAAAATGATATGCAAGAACTAATTAAAAGCCTATAATGCACCTGTACAATATGTATAGTGAGAAGTGTGATATTAATGGTTAAAAGATAAAAGCAGAGTGTCAACTTATGGGAGTGACAGTGCAGCCAGGGCTGACTTAAATCCTAAGATCGTGTCAGCACTGACTACATTGGCAGGGAGTGTATTCCACACAATGACGGTTCGTGGGAAAAATGAGTATTTATGGTAGTCGACTGAAATTGTAGGAATCTGATAGGCAAATTGGTGATAGTGTCTGGATTGTCTGGTGTATGGAGTTAAGAACAAATTTGGGGATATATCGACGTGAATGTGAACAATTTTGTAAAAAAGTGAGAGGCGGCTATTTTGCCGTCTAGACTGTAATGACTTCCACTGTAAGTCCGACATTATGTTAGTGACCGTGCCCGGGCTTTTGTCATAATTGTTAGTTTCAAACCTCGCTGCACGTCGCTGTACTTTCTCTAGCTTTTGGGTATCTTTCTGGGTATATGGATCCCAGGCCGATGAGCTGTATTCTAATGTCGGCCTGACAATGGAAGTATAGGCAGCTTGTTTAGTTTCTGGCTTGGCTGAGTGTAGGTTTCGTTTCAGAAAACCCAGAGATTGGCTGGCTTTACCTGTTATTTTGTTAATATGGGGAGACCAAGATAAATCTGATGTTAACTCCACACCCAAATAGGTAGCTTGCTTGACTGTTGATAGAGGTTGATTTTGGAGGTAGTATGTGGTCTTAGAGACATTTCTGGACCTTGAAACATGCATTATGTGGCATTTATCAATGTTGAAGGACATCCTCCATTTCCGCTCCCATAATGATAACTTGTCCAAATCTTCCTGAAGATGTGCACTGTCCGACTGGGATTTAATTTGTCTGTAAACCACACAGTCATCAGCAAATAGTCTGACATTTGAGCTGATAGCTTCAGGTAGGTCATTTATGTAGAGCAGAAACAGAAGAGGTCCCAAAACTGATCCCCGAGGAACGCCCGACTGTACATCTGCTTTTGTGGAGATTGCACCATCTACTACCACCTGTTGAGTCCGGTTACTAAGAAAAGCTTTTATCCACTGGTTCCCGTGCCCCCGTATGCCATAATATGATGCCTTGTACAATAGTCTGTCATGATCGACAACATCAAATGCCTTGCTGAAATCCATAATTGCTATGTCAACCTGGCCTTTCTGTATGTGCTGCACAAGATCATTAACAAACAATACAAGCTGGGTTTCGCATGAACGGCGGGCACGGAAACCGTGTTGGTTGTCTACAAGAATTTTATATTTATCCAAATGATCCAGAATGTTGCTAACTACTATGTGTTCGAGTAGTTTGCATGCAATACATGTCAGAGAGACCGGCCTATAGTTACTTGCTTTGAATTTTTCACCCTTTTTGAAAATAGGAGTCACATATGCCTGATTCCATTCTGCTGGCACTACACCGCTATCCAATGATTTATTAAATAAAATCATAAAAATTGGCACAATCTCTGAGGCGCATTCTTTGAGTAGTCTATGTTTAATGGCATCAGGGCCGGCCGCTTTATGGGGTTTAAGGTTCATGAGCAGTTTTTTGACGCCGTTCTCTGTGACATGTATCTTGGTCATATCCGGGTATGTGCTTGGGCCGAGGTCTGGTAGGGGTGAGTTATCTTTCCGAGTAAAAACCGATGAAAATTGTCTATTTAATATTTCAGACTTGTCGTTAGATTCAGACTTTAGAATGCCATCATCTCTAAGTGGTGCCAAACCACACGAATCATTTTTTAAACTTTTAATAAAACCCCAAAACTTCTTTGTTGTGCCATGTTTGTTCACCTACATGTAGTATAACTTAAATTCCCGTTAAATTTACGGATATATACTGAATAGAGAAATGTATATATTGCCACCTACATGTAGTATGACTTACATTCCAGTTAAAGGTACGGATATATACTGGATAGAGAATCATATTGCTACCTATATGTAGTATGACTTCAATTCACGTTAAATGTACGGATATATACTGGATAGAGAATCATATTTCCACCTACATGTAGTATGACTTTAATTCCCGTTAAAGGTACGGATATATACTGGATAGAGAATTGTATATATTGCCACCTACATGTAGTATGACTTACATTCCCGTTAAAGGTACGGATATATACTGGATAGAGAATCATATTTCCACCTGCATGTAGTATGACTTTAATTCCCGTTAAAGGTACGGATATATACTGGATAGAGGATAACATTGCCACCTACATGTAGTATGACTTTAATTCCCGTCAAAGGTACGGATATATACTGGATAGAGGAAAACATTGCAACCTACATGTAGTATGACTTTAATTCCCGTTAAAGGTACGGATATATACTGGATAGAGAATCATATTGCCACCTATATGTAGTATGACTTTAATTCCCGTTAAATGTACGGATATATACTGGATAGAGAATCATATTGCCACCTGTATGTAGTATTACAGTAAGTCCCGTTAAATGTACGGATATATACTGGATAGAGAATCACATTGCCATCTACATGTAGTATGACATTAATTCCAGTTAAATGTACGGATATATACTGGATAGAGGATCATATTGCCACCTACATGTAGTATGACTTTAATTCCCGTTAAATGTACGGATATATACTGGATAGACAATCATATTGCCACCTACGTGTAGTATGACTTTAATTCCCGTTAAATGTACGGATATATACTGGATAGAGGATCATATTGCCACCTACATGTAGCATGACTTTAATTCCGGTTAAATGTACGGATATATACTGGATAGAGGATCATATTGCCACCTACATGTAGCATGACTTTAATTCCCGTTAAATGTACGAATATATACTGGGAATAGGATCATATTGCCACCTACATGTAGCATGACTTCAATTCACGTTGAAGGTACGAATATATACTGGATAGAGAATCATATTGCCACCTACATGTAGTATGACTTTAATTCACGTTAAATGTATGGATATATACTGGATAGAGAATCATATTGCCACGTACATGTAGTATCACTTTAATTCCCGTTAAAGGTACGGATATATACTGGACAGAGGATCATATTGCCACCTACATGTAGTATGACTATAATTCCCGTTAAATGTACGGATATATACTGGATAGAGAATCATATTGCCACCTACATGTAGTATGACTTTAATTCACGTTAAATGTACGGATATACTGGATTAGATCATGCCACCTACAAGGATCACTTTAATTCCCGTTAAATGTACGGATATATACTGGACAGAGGATCATATTGCCACCTACATGTAGTATGACTGTAATTCCCGTTAAAGGTACAGCTATATACTGGATAGCGGATCATATTGCCATCTACATGTAGTATTACTTCAATTCCCGTTAAATATACGGATATATACTGGATAGAGAATTGTATATATTGCCACCTACATATAGTATGACTTAAATTCCCGTTAAAGGTACGGATATATACTGGATAGAGAATCATATTGCCACCTACATGTAGTATGACTTTAATTCACGTTAAAGGTACGGATATATTCTGAATAGAGGATAACATTGCCACCTACATGTAGTTTGACTTTAATTCCCGTTAAAGGTACGGATATATACTGGATAGAGAATCATATTGCCACCTATCTGTAGTATGACTTTAATTCACTTTAAATGTACGGATATATACTTGATAGAGAATCATATTGCCACCTACATGTAGTATGACATTAATTCCCGTTAAATGTACGGATATATACTGGATAGAGAATCATATTGCCACCTACATGTCGTATGACATTAATTCCCGTTAAATGTACGGATATATACTGGATAGAGGATCATATTGCCACCTACATGTAGTTTGTCTTTAATTCCCGTTCAAGGTACGGATATATATTGGATAGATGAGCATATAGCCACCTACATGTAGTATGACTTTAATTCACGTTAAATGTACGGATATATACTGGATAGAGAATCATATTGCCACCTATTTGTAGTATGACTATAATTGCCGTTAAATGTACGGATATATACTGGATAGAGAAACATATTGCCACCTACATGTAGTATCACTTTAATTCCCGTTAAAGGTACGGATATATACTGGACAGAAGATCATATTGCCACCTACATGTAGTATGACTATAATTCTCGTTAAATGTACGGATATATACTGGATAGAGAATCATATTGCCACCTACATGTAGTATGACTGTAATTCCCGTTAATGGTAAAGCTATATACTGGATAGAGTATCAAATTGCCACCTACATGTAGTATTACTTCAATTCCCGTTAAAGGTACGGATATATACTGGATAGAGAATCATATTGCCACCTACATGTAGTATGACTGTAATTCCCGTTAAATGTACGGATATATACTGGATACAGAATTGTATGAATTGCCACCAACATGTAGTATGACTTCAATTCCCGTTAAAGGTACGGATATATACTGGATAGAGAATCATATTGCCACCTACATGTAGTATGACTTTAATTCCCCTTAAAGGTACGGATATATACTGGATAGAGGATAGTATTGCCACCTACATGTAGTATGACTTTAATTCACGTTAAATGTACGGATATATACTGGATAGAGAATCATATTGCCACCTACATGTAGTATGACTTAAATTCCCGTTAAATGTACGGATATATACTGGATAGAGAATTGTGTATATTGCCACCTACATGTAGTATGACTTAAATTCCCGTTAAAGGTACGGATATATACTGGATAGAGAATCATATTGCCACCTACATGTAGTATGACTTTATTTCCCGTTAAAGGTACGGATATATACTGGATAGAGAATCATATTGCCACCTACATGTAGTATGACTTTATTTCCCGTTAAAGGTACGGATATATACTGGATAGAGAATCATGTTGCCACCTACATGTAGTATGACTTTAATTCACGTTAAATGTAAGGTTATATACTGGATAGAGAATCATATTGCCACCTACATGTATTATGACATTAATTCCCGTTAAATGTACGGATATATACTGGATAGAGGATCATATTGCCACCTACATGTAGTATGACTTTAATTCCCGTTAAATGTACGGTTATATACTGGATAGAGGATCATATTGCCACCTACATGTAGTATGACATTAATTCCCGTGAAATGTACGGATATATACTGGATATAGGATCATATTGCCACGTACATGTAGTATGACATTAATTCCCGTTAAATGTACGGATATATACTGGATATAGGATCATATTGCCACCTACATGTAGCATGACTTTAATTCCCGTTAAATGTACGTATATATACTGGGTATAGGATCATATTGCCACCTACATGTAGCATGAATTTAATTCACGTTGAAGGTACGGATATATACTGGATAGAGAATCATATTGCCACCTACATATAGCATGACTTTAATTCCCGTTAAAGGTACGGATATATACTGGATATAGGATCATATTGCCACCTACATGTAGTATGACTTTAATTCCCGTTAAAGGTACGGATATATACTGGATAGAAGATCATATTGCCACCTACATGTAGTATGACTTTAATTCCCGTTAATGGTACGGATATATACTGGATAGAGAATCATATTGCCACCTATCTGTATTATGACTTTAATTCACGTTAAATGTACGGATATATACTGGATAGAGAATCATATTGCCACCTACATGTAGTATGACTTTAATTCACGTTGAAGGTACGGATATATACTGGATATAGGATCATAGTGCCATGTACATGTAGTATGACTTTAATTCACGTTGAAGGTACGGATATATACTGGATAGAGGATCATATTGCCACCTACATGTAGTATGACTTTAATTCACGTTGAAGGTACGGATATATACTGGATAGAGTATCATATTGCCACCTACATGTAGTATGACTTTAATTCACGTTGAAGGTTCGGATATATACTGGATAGAAGATCATATTGCCACCTATTTGTAGTATGACTTTAATTCCCGTTAAAGGTACGGATATATACTGGATAGAGAATTGTATGTATTGCCGCTTTAAAGATAGTGTCTCAAATGATGTCCAGCATATTCAATACGTTGTGTTTGGATTTGTGGACAATATACTATACCAACCATGGAACACTAGATTTCCATTCTAGGCACGAGTTGAATTAAATAAAATAATTATATGGTACGAAGATGTTCAGCCGTGGGTAAACGTTTGTTGTGGCACGAGAGAATGGTTTGAATCCCAAGGCCGTAGGCCGCGGGTTCAAACAGTTCCCGAGTGCCACGTCAGGGTTATACTATACACGTGCACACTATGAACGGCATGACATGGTCGAACGTTATTTTTACATTTCCGTCGGAAATATCATGCAATTTGAGCATATATGCATGTTCCATTCAAACAGCTGATTTACATATACATCTTCCGGGGCCGCAGTGATGCTGGTGCCCCATCCTCCGCATCAATTTGTAAACTGGTCTTGTGACGTAATGGCGCATTGTAGTAACGTCATGAGACACATGCATTACGTAGGTGTTGTGGCTTAGCCCCGGAATGAGCATTGTCTACAGCCATGGCCAAACAGCACGCGCTGTGCGTTTGAACACGGCTGTGAGCGGTGTCAAACAACGGCAAGTCATGTAACAATAACTTATTAACCATGCGTAGTAGAAATACTACCGTTTGCAATGCAACATATTCTTATTTTCTTATTTTTCTCGATTTATTTTACCAATCCCCGATGATTTCAAGCTGGGAGGTGGTGGAGGGCGTGGTTGAGGGGGTGGATGGGTGGGGGTGGGTGCTGTTCAGAACTAGAATACAAATCTTGAAATATTTTACTGATCTGATTCCTCAATGTTTGCACCTGAAGCCTATAATTATGTAGTGTCACTTTAAAAGCCCTAATTCTCCAATAACAGTCACGTGTATTTCTGAACCACGTGTGTACATGCACCACGTCTAATGATTATTGCAATCTTAATACGTTAAAAGCTAAACACGAGCCGACAAGAACGACCCCAGTTGACAAAGTCATGTGAGTTGGTACCTATTTACAAAACATATTTACAAAATTTACACTATTTTCCGTAATGACGTCGAAAGTTGACGAGTATTCCGCATTTGCTGTGAACATTTCGTTACGTTTCGACGTCATTTATAGAAACTATCACAGCTTCTATAAATGTTTTTCATGAAATATCGCACATCATCTTCGGTACAAAATTATATGGTTTGTCGTATTTGGTGCAGTTGAAACTAATTTCATGTAGTCACGTAGTTCGCCTATCTGTACTAATATCAATATCCGTTTCCAGCACAAACTTTATACATGTAACAAACATTATACATGTAACACACATCTGACATAACGTCTGTATAGCCAACGACTGAGCGGCCCACGTACACGTATTTAACCCTCACTGTGCGGTAGACGGAAATTGTCATCTGCTGTTTTTCATGTTTGTCTTAATTCTTAACAAAAACACCTGTTTTGACATCACATGAGAATCGTCTCCAGTGGAGACGATTCTCATGCGCTGTCAAAACAGGTTTTTGTCCAGAAATATTAAAAATAAAACATTTCCAGCAGACGACACAATTTAATTCAGCGTAGTAAGGGTTAACCACGCTATGTTTCACATATAACTCGTTAAAGGAAATACATGTATTTAATTCAGCGTAGTAAGGGTTAACCACCCTATGTTTCACATACAGTACTCGTTAAAGGAAATACATGTATTTAACTCAGCTTAGTAAGGGTTAACCACGCTATGTTTCACATACAGTACTCGTTAAAGGAAATACATGTATTTAACTCAGCTTAGTAAGGGTTAACCACGCTATGCTTAACATACAACTTGTTAAAGGAAATACATATATTAGTAAGGGTTAACCACGTTATGTTTCACATACATAACTCGTAAAAGGAAATACATGTATTTAACTCTTTTGATAAGTTACTAAAAATACACATTTTTAAAAATATGTTATTAAACAATACGTTTTCACATGCAAAGTATATATTAATGGATAATATATTTAACGTGTTACTGTTTAATAAACGTTACGTCCACACTGTTTAGGTTATATATTATTATTAGAGCGTACAATTAAATATACATGTAAATACCACATGTGTGTTGTTCACACATTAACGTAGTGTGGTTATTCAAATTAGAACGTTTTTAAATTTCGAAAATCTTTTCAAATAAATATGAAATACAAGCTATAGAATCGGTCTCCTTTTAAAAAAAGGCCATTTTACCCTATTTGTGCAGTAAAAGTTATTTGTTTCCTTAAGAATACAAATATTTTTTACGAATAAGAAAAACATGCTTCTGCAAACTATATAGCATCAATTCCGTAATTACCAATTTTCCGCAGCCCGAGGTCGCCTACATCTTCCTCTACAAGACCATACACATGTACATGTACTGTGGTGTTCAGACACGGATTTTGCTGAACGGGGCGGGCAGTTTTTTTATATCATGTATTTATTGTACGAGATCCTCGTCTCTATTTGTTTTCAAATCCCAAGATGTATTTGTATGTGTATGTGTATGTGTATGTGTATGTGTATGTGTATGTGTATGTGTATGTGTATGTGTATGTGTATGTGCATGTGCATGTGCATGTGTATGTGTATGTGTATGTGTATGTGTATGTGCATGTGTATGTGTATGTGTATGTGTATGTGGTGTGTATGTGTATGTGTATGTGTATGTGTATGTGTATGTGATGTGTATGTGTATGTGTATGTGTATGTGTATGTGTATGTGTATGTGTATGTGTATGTGTATGTGTATGTGTATGTGTATGTGTATGTGTATGTGTAGTGTATGTGTAGTGTATGTGATGTGTATGTGTATGATGTATGTGTATGTGTATGTGTATGTGATGTGTAGTATGTGTATGTGTATGTGTATGTGTATGTGTAGTGTATGTGTATGTGTATGTATGTGTATGTGTATGTGTATGTGTATTATGTGTATGTGTATGTGTATTATGTGTATGTGTATGTGTACATTTTGCCATTCAATTTAACATGTGGTTCTAATATCTGTTTAATAACGTTACATTTGTCTATTTAGAAGTAAAAAATCAACACACTTTCGTCAGCCATGTTCGACTTAACATCTGTTTGCATGGTACAACGTATTGTAGTTGAGTGTTGATGATCGATCATGCGGCGAATTTACAATATTTTTTTATTTATATTTACGTAAAAATCTCTGACGCGCATGGATTTTTCTAACACGGTGGTATCTGAAAATCAAAGGATTACTGTGTATGGCCTAACTGTCACGGTTGATGTTTCTGACATAACAAACAGCCCTTCCACCCACAGAGATAATTGCAACAGGTGAAATGAAAACAATGCAGTATTTGTCTAAGGAAGAAAATGACTTAACAAGGCAATGGGATCAACCAATTATTGAAAGGATATCGACGGCGGTTTGACATTACCAGGCTTGTTGCATTTCGACCGGTGTAGACTTGACCAGACTGCGCTTCCGCAGTCTGATCAGAGTCTACAGAGTTGAAAGTCAATCCACTAAGCATTCATTACCATGTTATGTAATACAGCGCATGTTTGTCACGATAAAATATCGCACACATTCGGAGGATAACAGGAGTTTGGAAAATACATGTACCTGTTTTCACAAATTGTTTTAAAACGTGTGTCCATGTCACAATTTCAGACGGAATTCGCGACATTCTCTGCCGTTTATACAAACATTGAATACTATTGGCAGACATCTGTCTACGACTGAAGAAATGGACGTATGGCATTTATGGTCAGTCACGTTCCCGATCCTACCGTGCATTCCAGCAGCCGGATAAGGAGCTATTCTATCTGTATAACGCCGTCTACACAAGTCAGACGAAGGACATTTAGCATTTGGCGCTAGTTTTACGGATGAGTGTGTGGGTCTGTAAGTAATTAAATTATTTAGCTTGTGTTTTTGTCATAATAGTAGTGGGTGTGTGGTGTTTTGTTACAAATAAACTTAATTCCGTGGGGTGGGGCGATTTATTGTAAATTATTCGTGTATATGTTAAGGGCGGTGGGTGAAAGAAACGTCCTCCGCCACATCCCTTTGATTTGATGTCCTGAAATACAACCAGTGTACATGTAGTCGCTGCTCCCTAACCCAGTCCCTGATCCATAACCCAGTCCCTGCTCCCTAACCCAGTCCTTGCTCCCTAACCCAGTCCCTGATCCTGGACTACAGTCGTCAACAGCGCCATAAGGTTCCCTTTGTCTGCCGTACACTGGTCCTGTGAGACCTGGCACCAGATCAGGTTATTCTAGTTTCATGGCTGAATATATATTTGTTTCAGTTCTAATTTTACACCCCCATCCATGCAGGTGAAATACGGGATTCGATCCCGTTAACTCGGCCTACAACCACCTTAGATGTTGACAGGCCGTTAAACATCAGTTTAAACACATACGCTGTCAGCCATACACTGTCAGCCATACACTCACAAAACAAATAGACAGCAATTCATGTAATTCTGAAGCAGTACGGAATATACTAGGAAAGGCTGGTATGTAAATAAGATAATTATACAACGGGGGAATTGTATGTGCCAACATTATATCGCATTTTTGTTTTTGCAAACTTGATGTACATTGAAATCACGATGCATTGAAATGCGATGGCTCGTAATGTCGGGCTCGCTCGAAATGGCGTCAGATCAGGATCTGCACTGATCGTCATTTCATCAATGAAACATCCGTCATGCTTCTCACAAGGAATATTGATCGTTAACAGGTTGAAGGGGTGTGCTATTTTATCGGGAGCTACAATGGTCACAAACACCAATAACAAGGTGTGTGATCACGTGGTTTCCGAACCCGATTTTCCGACGTGACGTAATCTGTGACGTCATTTTCACAGTACATTTTCATTAAAATCTTCCTAACAAACGGACGGATTTTGATGATATGTTATGCACCAAATGCGATGGCATATGTGTTTTATGGGTGCTCTGAAAGTTCTTTACAATAACTTATAAATTTCACAAAGAATCGAGTACCGTTTATTTCTTACAGTCACGTGCTCTAGTTTTTATTTACATTTACGGTAATCGATTCTTCGTAAAAACGACATAATTATGAGATTAAAGCCGCCTATACAATAAAGGGCAACGTGTACCGCATTTGCTGCGGTATATTTCATAAAAATATGTTATTCCGTTAGCAAGATATTAAAGGAAATCTACTGTAAACCTATCTAAAAAAACATGACGTTTTGCCGTTCGGAAACCACGTGATTCCCACCTTGAATAAGCCACAGACAAGAGCACACTCTGGGACAACATATAGTAGTTGGATCAATATTATAAACTCCGGGTTGGCGGCTAGGCTGTTGTTCATATCGAGAGATCGAGATCATGTCAAACCACAGCATATGACCTTGGTATTTCATATACTGAAGTTTAGGCCAAATATAAAATATTTAATATATACCTACCAATGAAATACATAGTTATACGATGTAAATAAAAGTCATATGTTCTCATCGATGAAATAAACAACTTCCGGTGAAAATACGACTACTTCCGCGATATATATTCATAACGCGCATCTGCAGTGCCGCTACAAATACACATTCATTACCGTATACAGTCTTACAAAACTGCTAATTTCCATGGAGCGGTATATAATAAATAGAATATTCATTTTTTTTTTGCTACGAATATGACATATATGTTTATCTCGTTGTGTGACATGTCCATTTCACACCACTCGATTAACATATATGTCATATTCGTTGCAAAAATATGAATATCCTCTATTTATTATTAACTCCCCTCCCGATTCATACATATGAAAATACCACACAGAAATCGCTTGTTTGAACCCAATATGAGTCGTCTAAAAAACAATTCGGGGTATGGTTAGAAAAATAGTTTATATTATAATTATAGAATGTACTGAAAAATAACTGGCGTTGCGTTCTATTTTTCTACAATGGTTACTAATTTATTTAAATTAAAACAAGTAGTGTTTATAATGGAGACCTATTTTATTCTCGATGTTTGCAATGCCTATATGTTCTCACATTATGCATATTTAGCTGATTTTAATAGCAGGACAATGTGCATTCCTGGATGTGCATATACATGTACATATTTGAGACAAACCACGTGCTTTTGTACCTAAGAAAATTACCTTTTTTTGTGTGATTTTTGAATAAAAATATTTAGAGAAACAAATGTTTTCATATTAGACATTCCACTGTATACGGATGAGCTTGCATGTTTACATGTACACCAGTAGCCTATTTCATCAAAATTGTAAAGCATACTTTTCTAGAAAAGTATACTTTGAGGTAGTAATAATTTATTTTCCCCCGAAATGCATTATGTCATATAGAACTAACGACTACATATATTTGATGATTAAAAGTATGCATACTTATTATACTGAATGTATTACATTATCACAGCCAAAATGGCTAGGGCTAGTATTCAGTTAGTATTCAGTATAATAAACATTAATGAATTTATCCTAAAATTGAACATTTCTCCCTCAAAGTATACTTTCCTAGATAAGTATACTTGGCAATGTTGGTAAAATAGGCTACAGATACCAACAAAGGCTGTTTCCCCACATTGGGGCGACTCCCGGAATGGTCTTGATCTGCCGAATACGGAAGGCTGGCAATCCCGTAGGGCTAATTATCTTAAGCCGAAGCCAGGGGGATCAAAATCCTTTCACCGCATGTCAGTCGTGTCTGACGAGAGGCAGCCGGGGAATTCAAATACGGGGCTTGCCGAGTTTTACATGTCAACGGGTATTAGTAAAGTGAAGTTATGAGCGCGGAGCCGCGGAATCGGAATGTTATACACATTAAGCGGAATCTTAACTTAATGCTGGTACATTTATATGTGGCCGTGAAATGGGGCTTATGGGATGTGTGACCAGTGTAGCTCCTGATCAAATAACTCACTTGTGTAGCCGGATAACGATCTATATTGCTTGTTTGAAGCATAACGTGTTTTGTATTGATGGTAAGACAAATAGTACAGATCCTGATCTGGATCTACGCTGGTCGCATAACCCATAAACCCCATTTCTCCGGCCACATCCACATATAGCGTACACGGCTGGTTGCTGTAAGGTTGCGAAACGTTCGTGATTATATAGAGGATATTCATATTTCTGCAACGAATATGACATATATGTTCATCGAGTGGTGTGAAATTTCCATATTTCACGAATATATATGTTCATCGAGTGGTGTGAAATGTCCATATTTCACGAGTACTGATAGGCACTCGTGAAATATGGACAGTTCACACCACTCGATGAACATATATGTCATATTCGTTGCAAAAATATTAATATTCTATTTATTATATACCGCTCCATGGAAATTAGCATTTTCTTACACTGTATACGGTAATGAATGTGTATTTGCAGCCTATTTGCAGTCCAGCACTGCAGATGCCCGTTATGAATATAGATAGCGGAAGTAGTCGTATTTTCACCGGAAGTTGTTGATTTCATCGATGAGAACATATGACTTTTATTTACATCGTGTAACTATGTATTTCATGGGTAGGTATATAATAAAATTATGTAGATAATATACAGCTACGGCAGATACAACGGATCATCTCTAAACCGAACAACTTTGTGACATCGATGTATTAAATTACATGTATATCCGATTTCACCGTCAATTATCGCTGATGTTTATCTGTCTTCATGCTTGCAATGCACAAAGGCATGTGTTTCAGTGCTCATACTTCTGAATTACAGTGGACCATCTCTAAACCGGACACTGTGGGAGGTCCTCAGGGTGTTCCAATGTTTAACCGTTATGGTTCTGGTGGGGGCTAGGGATTAGGGTTGGGTTATAGTTAACCCTAATCCTAACCCTAAACCCTACACCGTTGTACATGTATACCCATGACTGGTTCCGTTCGGTTCTGTAAAATACAAATTGCCCCAGGCTAATGTATGTTGATATCAAGTTTACATGTACAATGTTTACTGGCACACGCGACGGAATGAAGGATCGTACATGTAGTTAGTTATTTCCCTTTGAAGGTATTTATAGAAATCCGGTCCATGTTGTATATTTTAGTGTCGTATTGCTTGTAAAAATGACGAATATCGCACTATATGCTGTGTAAAGGAGCCATTATAGTGTTTTCGGCTAGTATTGATGTCCAGCATACATGTATTTACACAGTCTGATCCAGGACTGCAATATTTGCACATATTAATTTTATTGCAAGCAGTGTATACTCAAATCAGACGGCACAGGCGTGCAGTCTGATCAGGGTCTACCCTGTTCGAGTGGGTGGCAGGTCGGAGAATGCGATGGGTAATTTAATGATCGTGGTTCATCCTTACCAGAATTCCGACTGGAGACCTGGTTTGGCCCTCACATATACGTCTTTGGCATTTTGTATGTGACAGTTGAATCTGGTTATACCCCTTATGTGAGTAAAACGATTATTCATAATCATATTTTAGGAGAAGGAAGCAAGTGACTTTGGTGTGGTATGGACCTGGCACCAGGTCATGTTATTCTAATTTCTGGGCTGAATATATTTTTTCTCGATGTAAATATACCGTTCTGACTTTGGGACACCCCACCCCAATGCAGCAGGTTAAAACGGGATCGAACCCGTTTGCCTGGCCTTACATGACCTTAGCTGTTGATAGGCCGTTAAACACCAATACACAAACAAACTACATACCCTGCTCGATGTTTATTTTGTTGCACTATTCAGTAAGAAATAAAGGCACAAATAAACCATAGGACCGGATATCTATAAATAGATGTGCAAAGGGAAATAACTAGCCACGATCCCTCATTTCGAGGCCCGCTGGGCGGAGTCTGATCAAATTTATATTAAATACTCAATAGACCGGTATTCTCTTTATCAGGTAACGTTTTAGTTGAGGATCAATTCCTAGTAAATGCGGAATTATATTATGCTCTGAATATTTCATCAACTGTTGACGTCATGTACGGTTTCCATGAAATATCGCATATCTCCTTACGTGTATAATATTATTAGGTACACAATCGCATGGCTTGCCTCAATTACGAAAGTGAAAGTTTAGCGTCTCAGCAACAGCTGAGGTCAGATGGAGACGGGATCACAGTTTAACGTTTTATTCCAACAGACGAGTGGGATGGAACTACTATGTAAGTATTGTTCATGCCTAGGGTGAAGATTGAACTCACAACCTCCAGTATTGGAGTCCAATGCCATATTCCCATGGCCTATTTCATGGCTCATCCCATCCCTATGGTGAACAGTGAACTCACAACCTCCAGTATTTACATTCAATGCCATATTCCCTTGGTCTGTGCCACGGCCCATCCCTCACAACCTCCAGTATTGAAATCCAATGTCATATTCCTTTGGCCTGTGCCACGGCCCATCCCTCACAACCTCCAGTGTTGCAGTCCAATGTCATATTCCCTTGGCCTGTGCCACGGCCCATCCCTCACAACCTCCAGTGTTGCAGTCCAATGCCATATTCCTTTGGCCTGTGTCACGGCCCATCCCTCACAACCTCCAGTGTTGCAGTCCAATGCCATATTCCTTTGGCCTGTGCCACGGCCCATCCCTCACAACCTCCAGCGTTGCAGTCCAATGTCATATTCCTTTGGCCTGTGCCACGGCCCATCCCTCACAACCTCCAGTGTTGCAGTCCAATGCCATATTCCCTGGCCTGTGCACGCCCATCCCTCACAACCTCCAGTGTTGCAGTCCAATGCCATATTCCCTTGGCCTGTGCCACGGCCCATCCCTCACAACCTCCAGTGTTGCAGTCCAATGTCATATTCCCTTGGCCTGTGCCACGGCCCATCCCTCACAACCTCCAGTGTTGCAGTCCAATGTCCATCCTTTGGCCTGTGCCACGGCCCATCCTCAACAACCTCCATGTGCATATTGTCTATTCCTTTGGCCTGTGTCCACGGCCCACCCTCACAACATCCAGTGTTGCAGTCCAATGTCATATTCTTTGGCCTGTGCACGGCCCATCCTCACAACCTCCAGTGTTGCAGTCCAATGTCATATTCCTTTGGCCTGTGTCACGGCCCATCCCTCACAACCTCCAGTGTTGCAGTCCAATGTCATATTCCTTTGGCCTGTGTCACGGCCCATCCCTCACAACCTCCAGTGTTGCAGTCCAATGTCATATTCCCTTGGCCTGCCTGTCACGGCCCATCCCTCACAACCTCCAGTGTTGCAGTCCAATGTCCATTCCTTTGCCTGTGTCACCGGCCCATCCCTCAACAACCTCCTGTGTTGCAGTCCAATGTCCATATTCCTTTGGCCTGTGTCACGGCCCATCCCTCACAACCTCCAGTGTTGCAGTCCAATGTCATATTCCCTTGGCCTGTGTCACGGCCCATCCCTCACAACCTCCAGTGTTGCAGTCCAATGCCATATTCCCTTGGCCTGTGTCACGGCCCATCCCTCACAACCTCCAGTGTTGCAGTCCAATGTCATATTCCCTTGGCCTGTGTCACGGCCCATCCCTCACAACCTCCAGTGTTGCAGTCCATGTCATATTCCTTGGCCTGTGCTCGGCCCATCCCTCACAACCTCCAGTGTTGCAGTCCAATGTCATATTCCCTTGGCCTGTGCCACGGCCCATCCCTCACAACCTCCAGTGTTGCAGTCCAATGTCATATTCCCTTGGCCTGTGCACGGCCCATCCATCACAACCTCCAGTGTTGCAGTCCAATCAATGTCATCCATTGCCATGCCCTGTGCACGGCCCATCCCTCACAACCTCCAGTGTTGCAGTCCAATGTCATATTCCCTTGGCCTGTGTCACGGCCCATCCCTCACAACCTCCAGTGTTGCAGTCCAATGCCATATTCCCTTGGCCTGTGTCACGGCCCATCCCTTCACAACCTCCATGTTGCAGTCCAAGTCATATTTCCCCTTGGCCTGTGTCACGGCCCATCCCTCACAACCTCCATGTTGCAGTCCAATGCATATACTTGGCCTGTGTCACGGATCCATAAACCCTCCATGAAGCATCCAGTGTTGCAGTCCCAATATGTCATATTCCCTTGGCCTGTGTGGTCAGGCATCCTCACAAATCCAGTGCGTCCAATGTCCCATCTTTGGCCTGTGCACGGCCCATACCACAACCTCCAGTGTTGCAGTCCCAATGTCATATTCCTTTGGCCTGTGTCCCCACCCTCCTCACCAACCCTCCGTGTGCCACGGCCCATGTATAATTCCCTGGCCTGTGCCACGGCCCATCCTCACAACCTCCCAGTGTTGCAGTCCAATGTCATATTACCTTGGCCCTGTGTCACGGCCCTCCCTCAACAACCTCCTGGTGTATGCCAGGTCCAATGTTTCATATTCCCTTGCTGGCCACGCCATCCCTCAACAACCTCTCATGTTGCAGTCCAATTGTCCCATTATTCCATTGGCCTTGTCACGGCCCATCCCCTCACAACCTCCAGGTGTTTGCCCAGTCCCGCAATGTCATATTCCTAATTGGCCTGTGCCACGGCCCATCCCTCACAACCTCCAGTTGTGCAGTCCAATGTCATATTCCTTATGGCCTGTTCACGGCCCATCCCTCACCACCTCCAGTGTTGCAGTCCAATGCCTTATTCCTTTTTATTTTTTTTTTGGCTGCCACCGGCCTATTATTAATATCAATCCTCCCTTCACCCAACCTCCCAATGTTTGCAGTCCAATTGCCCCCCATAATTCCCTGCTGTGGCCACGGGCCCATCCCTCCACAACCTCCAGTGTTGCAAGTCCAATGTCCATCCCTGGGCCTGGTGCCACCGGCCCATCCCTTTCCACAACCTCCAGTGTTGCAGTCCAATGCCATATTCCCTTGGCCTGTGCCACGGCCCACCCTCACAACCTCCAGTGTTGCATTCAATGGTCCATAATCCCTAAGCCTGTGCCACGCCCCATCCACCACCCCAACCACCCAGTGTTGCAGTCCAATGCCCATATTTCCTTTGGCCTGTGTCACGGCCCTATCCCTCACAAACCACCAGTGTTGCAGGTAAGTGTTTGGCCAGGTCCATATTGCCATAATTCCCTTGGCCAGGTTGCCACCGGCCCTCCCTTTCCCACAAACCCTCCGTGTTTGCAGTCCAATGTCATTTATTCCCTTGGCAGGTTGCCACCCGGCCCATCCCTCACAACCTCCAGTGTTGGCAGTTCCAATGCCATATTCCCTTGGGCCTGTGTCCACTGGCCTAATCCCTCCCACCAACCCTCCAGTGTTGGCAGTCCAATGTAATATTCCCTTGGCCTGTGCCACGGCCCATCCATCACAACCTCCAGTATTGCAGTCCAATGTCATATTCCCTTGGCCTGTGCCACGGCCCATCCCTCACAACCTCCAGTGTTGCAGTCCAATGCCATATTCCCTTGGCCTGTGTCACGGCCCATCCCTCACAACCTCCAGTATTGTAGTCCAATGCCATATTCCCTTGGCCTTGGCCACAGCCCATCCATCACAACCTCCAGTATTGCAGTCCAATGCCATATTCCCTCGTCCTAGGCCACGGAACATCCCTCACCACCTCCAGTATTGCAGTCCAATGTCATATTCCCTCGGCCTAGGCCATAGCACATCCATCACAACCTCCAGTATTGCAGTCCAATGCCATATTCCCTCGGCCTAGGCCACGGAACATCCCTCACCACCTCCAGTATTGCAGTCCAATGTCATATTCCCTCGGCCTAGGCCGCAGCACATCCCTAATCACCTCCAGTATTGCAGTCCAATGCCATATTCCCTCGGCCTAGGCCACGGCCCATCCTTACACCCTCCAGTATTGCAGTCCAATGCCATATTCCCTTGGCATAGGTCAAGGTCAATCCTAACAACCTCCAGTATTGCAGTACAATGTCATATTCGCTTGGCATACGTCACGGCCCATCCCTCACAACCTCCAGTATTGCAGTCCAATGCCATATTCCCTTGGCCTAGGCCACGGCCCATCCTTACATCCTCCAGTATTGCAGTCCAATGCCATATTCCCTTGGCATAGGTCAAGGTCAATCCTAACAACCTCCAGTATTGCAGTACAATGTCATATTCCCTTGGCATACGTCACGGCCCATCCCTCACAACCTCCAGTATTGCAGTCCAATGCTATATTCCCTCGGCCTAGGCCATGGCCAATCCTCACAACCTCCAGTATTTCAGTCCAATACCATATTCCCTCGGCCTAGGCCACGGCCCATCCTCACAACCTCTAGTATTGCTGTCCAATGCCATATTTCCTATGCCTAGGCCACGACCCATCCCTCACAACCTCCAGTATTGCAGTTCAATTCCATATTGCCTCGGCCTAGGCCACGGCCCAACCCTCACAACCTCCAGTATTGCTTTTCAATGCCATATTCACTCGGCATATGCCACGGCCCATCCCTCACAACCTCCAGTATTGCAGTCCAATGCCATATTTCTTCGGCCTACGTCACGGGCCATCCCTCACAACTTCAAGTATTGTCGACCAATGTCATATTCCCTTGGTCTGTGCCACGGCCCATCCCTCACAATCTCCAGTATTGACGTCCAATGCCATATTCCCTTGGCCTAGGCCACGCCACAACCCTTACAACCTCCAGTATTGAAGTCCAATGTCATATTCCCTTTGCCTGTGCCACGGCACAACCCTTACAACCTCCAGTATTGAAGTCCAATGCCATATTCCATTGGCCTAGGCCACGGCCCAACCCTCACAATCTCCAGTATTGGCCTAGGCCACGGCCCATCCATCACAATCTCCAGTATTGAAGTCCTATGTCATATTCCCTTTGCATAGGCTACGGCCCTACCATTACAACCTCCAGTATTGAAGTCCAATGCCATATTCCATTGGCCTAGGCCACGGCCCAACCCTTACAACCTTCAGTATTGAAGTCCAATGCCATATTGCCTTGGCCTGTGACACGGCCCATCCCTCACTCCCTCCAGTATTGAAGTCCAATGCCATATTCCCTTGGCCTAGGCAACGACACAACCCTCACAACCTCCAGTATTGCTGTCCAATGCCATATTCCCTTGGCATAGGCCACGGCCCAACCCTCATAATCTCCAGTATTGAAGTCCAATGCCATATTCACTTGGCCTAGGCCACTGCCCATCCCTCACACCCTCCAGTATTGAAGTCAAATGCCATATTCCCTTGGCCTAGGCCACGGCCCATCCCTCACAACTTCCAGTATTGAAGTACAATGCCATATTGCCTTGGCCTAAGCCACGGCCCATCATTCACTCGAGGGGGGGGGGGGGGGGGACTGAGGGGAGGGGGAGTGTAAACATAAATAATCCGATGATGGTGAAGGGTTAGTGTTATCTATCTCTGTCATATATATCTGATGACGGTGCAGGGTTAGGGTTATCTATCTCTGTCATCTATCTCTGATGATGGTGCAGGGTTAGGGTTATCTATCTCTGATGATGGTGCAGGGTTAGTGTTATCTATCTCTGTCATCTATCTCTGATGATGGTGCAGGGTTAGTGTTATCTATCTCTGTCATCTATCTCTGATGATGGTGCAGGGTTAGGGTTATATCTGTATCTATCTCTGATGATGGTGCAGGGTTAGGGTTATCTATCTCTGTAATCATCTATCTTCTGATGATGGTGCAGGGGAGGTTAGTGTTATCTACTATCTGTCATCTATCTCTGATTGATGGTGCAGGGTTTGTGTTTCTATCTGTCATCTATGTCTTGGATGGATGGTGCAGGGGTAGGGTTATATCTATGTCATTTATATCTGATGACGGTGCAGGGTTAGGGTTATCTATCTCTGTCATCTATCTCTGATGATGGTGCAGGGTTAGGGTTATCTATCTCTGATGATGGTGCAGGGTTAGTGTTATCTATCTCTGTCATCTATCTCTGATGATGGTGCAGGGTTAGTGTTATCTATCTCTGTCATCTATCTCTGATGATGGTGCAGGGTTAGGGTTATCTATCTCTGTCATCTATCTCTGATGATGGTGCAGGGTTAGGGTTATCTATCTCTGTCATCTATCTCTGATGATGGTGCAGGGTTAGTGTTATCTATATCTGTCATCTATCTCTGATGATGGTGCAGGGTTTGTGTTATCTATCTCTGTCATCTATGTCTGATGATGGTGCAGGGTTAGGGTTATCTATCTCTGTCATCTATGTTTGATGATGGTGCAGGGTTAGGGTTATCTATCTCTGTCATATATGTCTGATGATGGTGCAGGGTTAGTGTTATCTATCTCTGTCATCTATCTCTGTTGATGGTGCAGGGTTAGGGTTATCTATCTCTGTCATCTATCTCTGATGATGATGCAGGGTCAAGGTTATCTATCTCTGTCATCTATCTCTGATGATGGTGCAGGGTTAGGGTTATCTATCTATGCCATCTATCTCTGATGACGGTGCAGGGTTAGTGTTATCTATCTCTGTCATCTATCTCTGTTGATGGTGCAGGGTTAGGGTTATCTATCTCTGGCATCTATCTCTGATGATGGTGCAGGGTTAGGGTTATATATCTCTGTCATCTATCTCTGATGATGGTGCACGTTCAAGTCAGGTTCGCAAGGCACTCCCGCATGTTTTGGCATAGTCAAATGTCTGATTTACAGTGAAACATCTTTAAACCAGACAGACACCCTGGGGTCTTTCAATGTGTCCGGTTTAGAGAGGTTCCGCTGTATATAGGCACAATTCGAGGAACGTTTCACAGACATTCCCGGCAAATCGAGGGTGTCCGGTTTAGATAGGTGCTGAGGTTCTCCTATGCATGTTTTTTTGCATCGTGTACGGGAGATACCCATGTCAGGTACAATTTGGTTAATTATACAGAGTTCTCTCCCATAGACGTATCATAATATTGGCGTTTGGAGTTCATCTGAATTATGCGTGTACTCACCGGAGCTGCACTCAGCGCCGGCGTAAAATGTTTCATGCCGTTTCATGCCTAGTAACCGGTGCAAATGTGTTGCGCCGGTTACATGTACTAGACGAACGTTTGGTTATGCAGTACCTTCTGTATGTACAATTACATGTAGCTAAATGGGAACTCGTTAAGATTCCGGAGCATATATCGACGTGAAACATTTGACGCTGCCGGCGCGGAGTGCACCAACAGTGGGTATGGCAGAGGTCATCGTTCCAATCCTTTTTCCGGATTTCGTTGCGCAGCAACGTTTGTTTAACGTCGTATTTCTGCGACATAGACAAAATAGTACCTGTATGTCGATGATCTACGGAATTGCCCGAATGTTTCCGAATGCGGATTGACGGTACACTACCGCCTGCGTTAAACTTGTCCAGATGTCAAAGTTTCCGAACATCTATTTGCTTTCGGTCAACCAAGGTGCTTCCGTTCAAGCGCAATATTAAAATATTGTGCAATAACAAAATTGACACACATTGGGAATATTAACGCAGGCGGTTGTGTACCAGCCATGTTACCTGTGGTTCGGGTTGTATACTGCATCAAAACAGGCAGTTGTGTACCAGCCATGTTACCTGTGGTTCGGGTTGTATACTGCATCACACCAGACGGTTGTGTACCAGCCAGGTTACCTGTGGTTCGGGTTGTATACTACATCACAACAGACGGTTGTGTACCAGCCATGTTACCTGTGGTTCGGGTTGTATACTGCATCACAACAGACGGTTGTGTACCAGCCATGTTACCTGTGGTTCGGGTTGTATACTACATCACAACAGACGGTTGTGTACCAGCCATGTTACCTGTGGTTCGTGTTGTATACTGCATCACAACAGACGGTTGTGTACCAGCAATGTTACCTGTGGTTCGGGTTGTATACTGTATCGTATCACAACAGACGGTTGTGTACCAACCATGTTACCTGTGGTTTGGCTTGTATACTGCATCACAACAGTCGGTTGTGTAGCAGTCATGTTACCTGCGGTTCGGGTTGTATACTGCATCACACATACCAACTGATCAGGATCTGCAGCATTTGTCAGTATTCTCCAATTCTAAAAAATAACGCACTTTCTCGCTTATAGAATAGTCCAAACATTATCATTGACAAGCCGTTGATATTGTAAATATTAAACGTACTTTTTTGCAGCGATTACATGACTGCATACAGATGGGTACTAAATGTGGGAGGAAACCGAAGTACCCGAAGGAAAAGAAACTCAGCCTGCTATTTCATCAGGAGGTCACAAATCCCATAAGGCCTAAAACAAGTTGTTCTTGTGGTGCGGGCAACCCGACCCTACCTATGAATATGCCGCCGATCCCAGACTTTTTGGCCGTTTAAAAAAGTTTTGTTTCGATGGTTTGTGTGCTTAAAGATACATGCCCAATCAGTAGGCAAGAACTGTTCTTTATCGGAATTAAATAAGTATATAATTGTGTCACTATTCCACCAGTTCTATAAAAGTAGGAATGCACGTTATACAGATATCATAATTTAGTAATATTTATTTTACTGTTAGTGACGCGGTGGTATCAGGCTATTATCATATTTAAATGAGGCAGGATATTTTTTAATTATTTAAAATAATTAAATGCGTCACCTGAAAAATAAATATTTTCCACATATTATAAAGTATGATAATTGCACATCAAAAAATAAATACAGAGAATACATAGTAATGTCCGTTAACATTTTAAGGAAACACGGTCATCGTCCCTGATATCAGTGTGGAAATTTACGTCTGACATAAAATGCATAATACTGCCAATCAATACGTGTGGTAATGGTGAATTAAAATATATTTTTGCCAGAAAATGTACCTTTAATTTAAGGTGTGCTTTGCGTACTTTAGGCACTTGTCTTCCGTGTGTCTACATCAATAACAACAACAATAAGTACCAACATATTCCACCATGTTGGCACATACAGCTGTATAGTAGTATTAACAATCCAAGTACTTAAAATACTGAAACTAGGTTAGCTCCAAAAGATTACTAACACTTATTATTTATTTGTATAATGATGTTTAATGGCTTATCATCAGTTAATGTTATTTTAGGTTAACAGGATCAACTCCCATATTACATATGTATGGATAGAAGGTTAATCCCAAAATCAGAACAGAATATTTACAGAAAATAAATATAGTCAGTGTACATGGCTTCGCACACTTTACATGTAATTTGATAATTATCAGAAACAAGCATACAAATAAAGTTCGCCTTTGTTTGTATTTTAACAGATATGACACTCAACACCGGAAATATGTGTGTCACATGTCAGACAGTTCACGCGAGATCAGGGATCCGCCATTGTTGTTGTACTATATGAATCAATTTGAAAACACATGGACGTGTATATGGCCTCGCACACCCGAAACTCTTCCGATCTAACTGATACTTAGCATCTAACAATTACAATTGATGTTCAGCATCAATCCATTATATGTTCAAATATTAAAGACATATTAACTAAATATTTATGAAGACACCCACAATGGTGATTTCTGGCACCCAGCTACATCAACAGACTATTCAAACGATTGTTTCACCGTGTATGAAAACAACACAATTAATATTATTCACCAAAACACCCACACCATCGCACCGACGACAATAAACCAACATTACTATCCTACTCTTTGTGCCTGGGATAGAATGAGCCGAAAAATTAGCGGCTGTATCTAATCAACAGCGCAGGAAATAATAATCCCTCAATACACCGTGACAGCATCGGTGTGTCAGGTATGGTGCGTGGTTTCCGGCGGCTCTGTTTAGTCCATCCATGAATACAAAGCATCGGTATGTCAGATGTGGTGTCGGGCGGATCTGTTTAGAGATCATCAGGCAATATAAAATTAATTTAATAAATATAATTATTTTTTATTTGAATGTATTTGAAGATAAATTATTAATTATTGTTTACTAACACTATCTACAACAATTTTTAATAAAAATATAAACAAATAAAACACACACCCGCCCTATTTCCCCCCAAAATTCGGATGATATTCAATAAATTAATTTTATATGGCATCAAAAGCGCCATAATGGCCGCGAGGTATCCTTCCACTAAACTGGTGTGGTATATATGGTGAAAGTTCTGTTAACTATTGTTTAATGGGACAGTATGACAAAACATTGACTATAATATAAATGTATCATTACATAATTCAGACTGTGTGATTTATTCTTTAGTTTACATGTGCTAATTCAGTAAAATTCAGTAATTGAACATTACAAATTCCAAGGGAGCTAACCTAGTAAAAATCCTAACGTTCCTACATAGTTTTGTCTGAACCCGGCGTTGCCCGCACCATACGTTGTTTTGATGGGTTTAACCCTTACAATGCTGAATTAAAAAATTTCGTCTGCTGTTTATTTTTTATTTTCCATTTTTCTCATCAAAAACATGGTTTGAGAGCACTTTAGAATAATTTACAATGGAAATGATTCTAAAATGCTGACAAACCATGTTCTTACTGAGAGAAGAGACAAAATATGACACAGCAGCAGACGACTATTTTCGGTTCCCGCACTCTAAAGGTTAAGCTTCTCCAGACACAGCCACATACATGTATTATGGCTATTCGGGATAGGTTGGATCTCCAGAGGTACATGTAAGACAAGTTGTCCACTTGTAGTTGTACTTTGGTGTTATTTGCTTCCGTTATTTAATTGGATTCTTTATTTTAACTGAATATGTATATTATATAGTTTATGTAAGTCTAACGTCCTGTGTTTTTATATCAAACGTATCATTTTTGGCTCGGAAATAGCAGGCATTCCACGCCCAGTATTTTACACGAAGTGAATATTGCCTCATACACTTTAATATGGTCATTGTCAGACAGTTGCTCTCAGTTACAGCTGGAATATATGACCATCATTAAAATGGGGCTTATTTAGTTACACGGCCAGGTTAAACCCTTACGTGATTTACTTGTTAACATTTCCATAATTTGGAAACCGCCAGAAAACAGCCACTATCACTGGTTATTAGAGGAACGTCATGCACATAAGTGTGGCAGCCTTTGATAATACGCTTTTAGTGGCTCATTTGGTTATCTCGATTTTTTTAACGCATGAACATAAGTCCTCAGTGACATTGACCTTGGTCGGTCGGACGTGGATCGTATACAAAACAAGGCACCATCCATAGACACACATTCTGGCCAAATATTATCAAAATCGGTGAATCAGTTCATAAGTTATTGAAAAATGAAAGGTGTTACTAACGTACGTACGTACATTCGTACATGGACTAACGCTATATCCCCTCTTGCCTAATGGCGAGGGGATATATTGTAATTAGGAGACGTTTAGTCATTGTCGCGCCTGCTTTAGCAGTCGCCGCTTTTTCAGTCGTCGTCGTCCGCGTCGTCGTCGTCGTCAACAAATGTCAAAACGTTTGTACAAGTTTCTCACCATGATATAACTGTAGTAATATTACTTATTAATTGAATGAATTGTTTCAATATTTGGACACTTGATATATGTAAGCATTAGGAACACAATCATGCTCCCATTAACATGACCTTGACCTTTATGACATTCACATGGTTGTGGAAACACTTAGCCATTTTTTACGTCAAAACGTGTGTACACGTTTCTTCATGATGAAATATCTTTAATATTACTTGCTGAATTGATTCATAAGTTGGACACTTGATACATGTGAGCATTTGGAACATACTCATGCTGCCATGAACGTGATATTTTTCATGATTAAAGCATGCACTTGTCTTATGTTTTTTGTGATGCTTACATGTACCTTAGCACATGGCCATGCTCATGTTACGGTCCAATGCCTCGACAGGCGACCACCAAGTTATTGAGCAATGGAAAGTGTTACTAACATAGTACGTACGTACGCATGTACGTACATGAACTAACGCTTTATACGGGGATAACAATCCCCTTTTTATCCCCACGCCGATAGACAAGAGGGAATATAGCGTTAGTCCATCTGCTTACGTGCGTACATTAGTAGCACCTTTCATTTTTCAATAACTAAATGAACCGCTACACCGATTTTGATATTATTTGGCCACAATGTGTGTCTGGGCATGGTGCTTTGTTTTGCATATGACCCACGTCCGACCACCCAAGGTCAAGGTCGCCGAGTAATTATGTTCACATTGTTTGGAGGCAAATGCGTTGAAGTGATTTTTGTTTATTCACCGATTTTGATAATATTTGGCCACAAGGTGTGTCTAGGGATGGTGCTTTGTTTTGCACATGACCGCCCAAGGTCAATGTCACTGAGGACTTATCGTATGTTCACCGTGTGTGTAAGGCAAATGCGTTAAAGTTATGTTTGTTTATTCAATAATTTATGAACCACTTCACCGTTTTTGATAATATTTGGCCACAATGTGTGTCTATGGATGGTGCTTTGTTTTGCATACAACCCACGTCGGATCGCACAAGGTCAAGGTTGATGAGGACTTATGTTTTAGTATTATTATTATTATTATCAAGGATGCAGCGAGGGGATTAGCTTAGTGATAACGATGACCTTGTTGTTATCATATACATGTACCACATAATGAAATCAAAATTAAGAATTCGATTTTCCAAGAACTAACGCCCGCTGTGACATAAGCGTGCGAGTGACTTTGATGATAAGCGTGACTATAGAGTCACGGGTCCGTTAAATGACATTTCTCTATTTATATGGAGGATAATGTACGTGACGCTTACATACTGTGTGTGCCAGAATTGTGTTACATTGTATTGGCCCTGGAATATGGAGGATAATGTACGTGACGCTTACATACTGTATGTGCCAGAATTGTGTTACATTGTATCGGCCCTGGAATATGGAGGATAATGTACGTGACGCTTACATACTGTATGTGCCAGAATTGTGTTACATTGTATCGACCCTGGAATATGGAGGATAATGTACGTGACGCTTACATACTGTATGTGCCAGAATTGTGTTACATTGTATCGGCCCTGAACTATCTCGATACTACATAACCGCCTGCTTTATTCTTTAGTTTTCAACATTTCTGAACATATATTGGCAATCTCAACTCGCAATCAAGCAGTTGGATAGGCTGAGCCTGAGCTGTAGTACAGCCAAGCAAGCTGTTTGACTTCAAGCGCAATATTCAATGTATATACCCAGGGAGGGCGTACCGTACCGCCGTCCGATGACGCATTCCATGTCACTGTAGCAATTCCGGAGTTATTTCAAGAACACAGTTTTGTAAGTTTTCCTCAAATAATCTGAAACGGCTACGGCTACATGTACGTGTACGGCATCATCAGTGAGTGATATTCTGTAATTGTCATGGGATTCTGTGCGAAATCGAATAAAACAATCCCCGATGATTTCAGAGATACATGTGTATCTGTGGCTGTTATATTTTGGAAAAATTGGGCTTGTAGTATTAGCGACTAATGTGTTTCATGATCAGAGTCTGCACTGCACAGACCCGCCTGTCATGCGTTTGTCAATGTACTAGCGGATCAAAAGCTAGACTTTCCACAAATGTCCACACATGTTATGTCTGTAGCGCATGGCCACTTACTTACAGACAGAAAACATGTGTATTCCTATTATTTTCCTTAAATAACGTCAAAAGTGGACGAAATGTTCAGAGCAAATGCGAGTAGCATTGTGCATTTGCTACGAAAATGTCATCAACTTTCAATGTCATTTACTGAAAATATCAAAGTTTCTGTAAATAGTTATTCTTACTTACAAAATCACATGACTATTATTCTGAAATAGCAGGTTAGCGTGACGTGTAGTGTCCGCCGCGTCTACTACGACGAGTCTATGCTCATTTCTCCGTGTAATTATTAAAGAGACACTATCGAGTTGCGATATTACACAGTCCGTCTGAGTTGTATGATCTATACAAGTAGCATACAACCGAGAACGGAATATTGTCACCAGCACGTAAACACATTTGTAATTGTTGCTGCTTTATTTCAATATTCAACGCGACATAAATGTATGTCCATGTACATGTATATTTCGGCTACGTTTATTGTCCATGTACATGCACGTACATGGATATTTCGGTTATGTTTATTGTCCATGCCCATACACGTACATGTATATTTCAACTACGTTTATTGTCCATGTACATACACGTACATGTATATTTCAGCTACGTGGATGTCCATTTACATTTTTAAAAACCCCCCCCCCCAAACCGGTACATGTATATTTCGCTACGTTATTGTCCCATGTACATACACGCTACATGATATTTCAGCTACGTGGATTGTCCATGTACATCACGTACATGTATTTATTTCAGCTTCGTGGATTGTTTCCATTGTTACCATACACGTAAATGTATATTTTCGGCTAAGTTTATTGTCCATTGTACATAACACGTAATGTATATTTCAGCTACGTTTGGAATTGTCCATGTACAATACCGTACATGTATACTTTCACCGGGCTAAGTTTTATTGTCCATGTACTAAACACGATACCATTTTTGATTTTTTCGGCTTACGTTTATTGTCCAATGTTTACTATACACGTACATTGTATAATTTCAGGCTACGTTTGATTGTCCATGTACTGTACACGTAACATTGTATATTTCGGATATCTACGTTGATTGTCCATGTACATACACGTACATTTTTGTATTTTTCGGCTCACGTTTATTGTTTTATTGTACCCCCCCCCCCCCCCCCCCCCCCCCCCCCCCCCCCCCCCCCCCCCCCCCCCCCCCCCCCCCCCCCCCCTCCCCCCCCCCCCCCTCTCCATGTACCATACAACGTACATTGTATATTTCAGCTACGTGGATTTGTTCCATTGACTACATGACCGTACATTTGTATATTTCGAACTCACGTTTATTATTGGTTCCAATGTACATACCAGTACATTTTTATTTCGGCTACGTTTATTGTCCTTGTACATACACCTACCCATAGGTATAATTTCAGGCTACGTTTGGGATTGTCCCATGTAACATTACACGTAACAATGTAAATTTATTTCCGGACTACCGTTTTGATTGGTCCCATGTACTATACACGTAAATTTTTATTTCGGCTCGTTTATTGTCCTGTACATCACGTACATGTATCGGACTACGTTTATTGTCCATGTACATACAGTACATTTTTGTATTTATTTCCCGCTACGTATGTCATGACCATCTACACGTACATGTATATTTCGACTACGTATTGTCCTGTCATACCGTACATGGTTTATTGACACGGTGATTGTCCAGTATACACGCTATGTATTTCGTACGTTTATTGTCCATGTACATACACGTACATGTATTTTTCGGCTACGTTTATTGTCCATGTACAGACACCTACATGTATATTTCGACTACGTGTATTGTCCATGTCCATACACGTACATGTATATTTCGGCTACGTTTATTGTCCATTTACATGCACGTACATGTATAGTTCGTCTATGTTGATTGGCCAAGTACATACACGTACATGTATGTCACAGGGCGAGAAAGATGCATATCCGACCGGAGGCTCGAACCGGGGACCTCTGGATTACCGTACCGTACCATCGCTCTAACCGACTGAGCTAGCCGGGCACGAATACACATTTCCTCCCCACAGTGAGTTACGTACCGTGACATACTTCCCCGCCAAATTGGAATTCGTCCCCGAATTCTATATTTAATTCGTCTCTGAATTCTATATATTTGGTACATTTTAGGTAGTATATATATCAGTCACGGTCCCTCGTTGGGCGCCAAATGTCACAGGGCGAGAAAAATGCATATCCAACCGGAGGCTCGAACCGGGGACCTCTGGATTACCGTACCGTACCATCGCTCTAACCGACTGAGCTAGCCGGGCACGAATACACATTTCCTGATTTATCATTCAGAAATAGTGATAGGAGACAGTCAGCGGTTGCAACCAGTTTGTGCGACTACGATTCCGATGTGAACGAAGTATTCCAGGACAGTGAGGAGATGAATACTTTAAAGAGAAAGCTCGAGTTACTGAAGTGTCAAGGAGTTGAATTTAGCCCACGAGAAGAAAGAGCAATATGTGACACAATGAGGAAAACGCACACACGAAATGACAAAGTAATGCGTGCCGATCCAACTGTGATCACAGATAAGAAAGGAGCTGTCAGATCACAAGCTGGTGCCGTATCCTGGTCAGAGGGATTACAACTATCGTCAGGAAGGTTAACTGGACACGAAATAAGGCGTGTACTGACCCGAGAGCGATGTGAACCTGTTGAAAGAATGGTCAATCAGCAGGAAAGGGAGCTGACGAATGCTGATAGATATGATCAAGTCCAGGACATAGAGAATGAATTGCATCGAAAAGAGCAGGAGATGAAAGATAGAGAGAGATATTTGCTAGAGAAGGAAAGGCTAAAGCAAGTGAAGCAGGAAGACCACGAAGATGAAATAAATGCTAAGTTAATGAAGCTAGAGTTACGACGACTGAAACTGGAAGAATGGGAAAACGATATAGTACTGAGGGAGCGTACTATAGAACAGACTGTAATGGAGAAGAAAGATGACGTTAGAAGTACTGAACATAGACATTACACTTACCCGAAACTGTCCGTCTTCTCAGGTGAAGAACCGAAGCCTAGAAATGAAGTCAGTTATGAGGAGTGGAAATACGAACTGAACTGCATAAGAGAAGAGAACATGCATCCCGAATATACGATAGCTGAGGCAGTCCGGCGATCACTTCGGGGTCAAGCAAAACGAATACTGATACCCCTAGGATCATCGGCAACTGTCAGTGAAATGTACAACAAGTTAGAGAGCATTTTCGGCAATGTATCATCGGGGGGGTGTGTTCTTCAAGAATTTTACTTGGCTAGTCAGAAAGCAGATGAGACAGTATCAGCCTGGGGCCTGAGACTCGAGGAAATACTCCAAAAGGCTATAGACAAGCGCTATCTGGATGAAGAAAAGAAGAATGACATTCTCCACCGTCGGTTCTGGAAAGGCCTACGGAGTGAGAAATTGAGAAATGCCACTAGGGTTCGCTATGAAACAACTAGAAGTTTTGAATTACTGAGGGGAGGAAGTGTGTATTCGTGCCCGGCTAGCTCAGTCGGTTAGAGCGATGGTACGGTAAACCAGAGGTCCCGGGTTCGAGCCCCGGGCCGGAGCACATTTTTCTCACCCTGTGACATTTGGCGCCCAACGAGGGACCGTGACTGATATATATACTATCCAAAATGTTCCAAAAATATGGAATTCAGAGACGAATTAAATATAGAATTCGGGGACGAATTCCAATTTGGTGGGGAAGTATGTCACGGTACGTAACTCACTGTGGGGAGGAAGTGTGTATTCGTGCCCGGCTAGCTCAGTCGGTTAGAGCGATGGTACGGTAATCCAGAGGTCCCCGGTTCGAGCCTCGGGTCGGATATGCATCTTTCTCACCCTGTGACATGTATATTTCGGCTACGTTTATGGTCCATGTACATCTATAATTCAGCTACGTATATTGTCCATGTACATACACGTGCATATTTCAGCTACGTTTATATTTACAGCAGATTTCCTTTAATATCTTTATAACTGGATGCCGGATGTTTTATGAAAAGGGCAGTAAATGCGTCACTGTCATTTTTTGCTTGAATCCCATAAGTTAGAGCACGTGAATATAAGAAATAGACGGTACTCGATTCTTCGTGAAAGTCGTAAGGTTTTTTGAAAATAAAACACGAGCGTTTTCGTCTTTAATTTGGTGCGTTATATCATCAAGATCCGTTCGTGTGTTAGTAAGATGTGAAAGAATATCCACTGTAAAAATGACGCAAAGAATACGACACATCGGAAAACGTCGTTCGGAAGCATTCGGACCCGACGTGATCCCATAACCTGGTATACAAGCGTCCTTATTATATAGTTGCCGATCAACTCGCGCGGTATTATTACAGCCAATATGCGAGGTTTTTCCAAAATAATTCGCAAAAAAATATCTATAAATTGTTGAAATACGATACGCTTTTAGCCAACCTAAACAATTTTAATGTCAAGTAAAGGTCTTGAATAATAATTAAAAAAATACATCCAGAACTTTAGCTTAGTTAGAGAACACGAGGCCGAAATATACATGTACGTGTATTTTGACATGAAGTTTATCAGACAAGGCTAGGGTTAGACAAGGATAGTTAGACAAGGCTAGTGTTAGACCATGCTAGTTAGACAAGCTAGTGTTAGACAATGCTAGTTAGCGAGTAGGAACCCCGAGGCTCGGCGAGGAATTCTTACAGTTTCCGAGTGGATAAAAATACACTTGCTTGGTATTCTATGTATCAGGTAACGTTTGAAGCTAAAGGATAGGCAAATGTTGTCATTGATGTGGGCTACCACTCACAAACAGAATTTAATGTTAATTTAAAACTTAATTATTATACCCCCGCAACGAGTTGTGGGGGGGGGGGGGCGAGATATACTGGAGTCGGGTTGCCCGTCCGTCCGTCCGTCCGTCCGTCCGTCCGTCCGTCCGTCACTAAACTTAACATCAGAGAAATATGTTAGAACTTCTATTGCCGTCATCTAAAATGCTTAATATGTCACACATGCATTCCTGTAAGGTTCTACTACCATGCTGTGCCAAATCCGCGACCGTCCAACCCCCGCTGATCCCAAGGTCAAGGTCACATACTTTGTCTCTACAAAACTTAACATCAGAGAAGTCGGTATAACTTTATCGAAAAAATTTAATATTTCACGCATGCATTCTTCCAAGGCGCTACTATCAAGCTGTGACAAATCCACAACTGTCCAACCCCCGCTGATCCCCAGGTCAAGGCACATACTTAGTCTCTTTACAAAACTTAAACATCAGAGAAATACATGTATGATATAACTTTTATTTCCTTACATATTTAGGGGCACCTGGGCACACGCTTCCGTAAGCCTCGCTTACTGACAAATCTAGTTAATAATACAAGTTATGGAATCTGAAATTGTTCAGTGTTACCTGACTGTTTAGGCTCTGTAAACATAAGTCGATGAGCATGATGTGATGTGTTGTGATGTGATTTTTTTATTTCAGTTTTAGAGGGGGACACTTTAAGCGAAAATAATAAACCAGTGTTACAGTACAATCCGCATTCAAATGGAACATGACCTGGCACAATGGCATCGTAAATTTAAACGGAAGTTAGCGGAAATCACCGGAAACTGACGGAAGTTGCCGTGTATTCAGACACTTCCGTTACCCGTCTCGTATGACAGGTTACTGTATAGACAATATCATTTTTATCATCATAACACAATTTGAGGCCGTTCACCATAAAACCGACATTGTCGTGTTACCTCCAATTCGCCAGCCGAGGCGACGGGCGGACTTGACGTTTGAAGCAATTGTGGGAATCGGTTATCCACGGTGGGCAAAATGCGTCACTCGTGCATGCTATTTTTCCCAGTTTCCACGTGCATGTTTTCTAAATGTCTCAGCAATTACGTGAGCAATTGTGAAGCGATAAAGCGCTGCTGCATGTACTCCGATGATTCCATATTACCATATGCCGATGACGCCATTCCCATGGCTGTATCAGTGTCGCTGTTACATCGAGAAAACTTACATAAATGTAAGTGTTCTCGAAGTAACAGCGACACGCATGTGGGAATGGAACCTGCTACACTGAAATTACTAGCCTGGCGCAATACCAAGGTTTATGATCACGTGGTACTAACAACAACAACACGTACCGATTCAAAGTACGTATTATTTTATATTGTCCTTATTACGTAACAGATTTTGATGAAATATGGCGCATCAAACGCGTTTTGTTAAGCTGCATTTGGTGGTCTCTGTATTTTCGCCCAAACTTCTGTCGTTTTTACGAAGAATCGATTTCCGTGTCTCCAACACGGAAATCGATTCTTCGCAAAAACGACATAAGTCTGTGCCAAACTCCATAGACCACCAAATGAAGCTCATGAAGACGCGTTTGCTGCGCCATATTTAATCAAAATCCGTTGCATATTAAAGAAACTATCAAATAATACTTACTTTTGAGTGGGCGACGTTGTTGTTGTTGTAACCACGTGATCATGCACATTGAATACGTACAAGAACTAGTATTTATATTAGCTGTTTAGATGCTTGTGTTGGCTCGAAAAGTCAAAGTAACGTGGAATACCTGCTGGCCGATCCATGCATATAAAGAAATTACAGTAAATGTCGTGATTCTGGCACCAACATTGAAATCCCTCGTCATTCCGTCCGTCAGCCCGTCCTTCCGTAAGATTTGCATTAAAGGTACATACCAACTCAGTAGGTGCAGAATGTTCTTTGTATGAATTAAATAAGTGTATCATTGTGTCACTATTCCACCAGTTCTAAAAATTACAAGTGCCCGCTATAAATATATAATCATTTAGTAATATTTATTTTACTGATAGTGACGCGCGGTGGTATCACGCTATTTTCATATGCAAATGAGGCATGCAATTTTTTAATTATTTATACTAATTAAATGCGTCACTTGAAACAGTAATATTTTCGACAGATTATAAAGTATGATCATTGCACATCGAAAAATAAATACACAGAATAAATAGTAATATCTGTTAACATTTTAAGGAAGCACGGTTATCGCCCCTGATATCAGTGTGGAAACTTACTTCTAATATGAAATGTGTAATACTGTCAATCAGTACGTGGGGAAATGGAGAATGAATGTTTATTGTGCAAGAAAATGTCTCAGATGATGTCTCTGATATAAAGAACAGTTTATGCCTACTGAGTGGGCATGTACCTTTAACGTTGTCGGATACCCATTATCTCTGCAACCGTAACTGTCATTCCATATCCATACTGTCATTTTATATCCATACTGTCATTCTATATCCATACTGTCATTCTATAGCTCACCCTTGTGGCTTCCATGCCAAATATCAAGGCCAAATGACTTATAAAATATTTGTTGGTCGGATAAGGCGTCGGCCGGGGGTATCCATGAGCCCACGTGCTCTAGTTTTTTCTCGCTTCTAAGCATGTTTTACTACACTCTGCTGTTTTAGATGAGACACAATACTCCAGTGAAACATCTCTAAACAGGACACTGAGAAGGCATGTGTTTGTCTAATTTGATTGGTTTCACTGACATTTATATCTGGTGTTATTGTCTGTTCATGATTGCAAACATGTCTTGGAGCGCTCATATGATAGATTTACAGCGGAACATGTCTGAACCGGACGGGAGCTCCCATAATGTCCGGTTTAGAGAGGTTCTATTGTGTTTGGCTCCAAACCGCGGCATAAATCTACTAAATAAATTAGTTGTTACTAATTTATTTCATCACTGCGTGTATGCATGTATATCTGAACCCAGTGTTGTTTGTTTGTTTGTTTGTTTGTTTGTTGGGGTTTAACGGTCTATCAACAGCTAAGGTCATTTAGGGACGGGTCAATAGGTTTAGTACTAAATCCCATATATTACCTGTACAAGTGCATGTAAATGTTCAAGTACATGTACAAATGGGGGGGGAATACCAAAATCAGAACTGAATATTTATAATAAAAAAATATCTCCCAAAAGCAGTAGGACCAATAATAATCTTACTACTTTTATAATGGGAAATAACCCAATTCAACTCCCAGGTAGCAAAAGAGCCAAAGATAAAAACGTACCTGAAGACCAAACCAGGCAAATCGTGATTCCTATAAGGAGGAACCCCTACCGTTAATTTACGCCGTCGCGTTCGCTCAACAACCACCCACTTGAGACCCAGTGTCTATAAAAAGTGTTTTTATATAATGTTTCATGCACGTGGATTGTATGGAATTAGATCACGATTGTTGTTAGAATTTAATGGTCATATGTGTTTCCAATTAGCCTGTATAGGGTACGATTGCGGCAAAGCCAACCCGCTGGTACACGACCTCATGTGCTAATCTTGCCAAGATCTCAACGGATCTCAACGTTTCTGAACATATATTGGCCATCCAAACTCGCAGTCAAGCAGTTTTGTTGGCTGAGCCTGAGTTGTGGCAGGAGCAGATAAGCAGACTGCTTGATTTCAAGCACACTATTGAAGTAGTTTGAAAGTGAGAACTATTGACAATATTAGCGCCGGCGGTAGTGTACCGTGCGGATACATGTAGACGGCGGTAGTGTACCGTGTGGATACATGTAGACGGCGGTAGTGTACCGTGCGGATACATGTAGACTGCGGTTGTGTACCGCGCGCATACATGTAGACGGCGGTAGTGTACCGTGCGCATACATGTAGACGGTGGTAGTGTACCGTGCGGATACATGTAGACTGCGGTAGTGTACCGTGCGGATACATGTAGACTGCGGTTGTGTACCGCGCGCATACATGTAGACGGCGGTAGTGTACCGTGCGCATACATGTAGACGGTGGTAGTGTACGTGCGGATACATGTAGACTGCGGTGTGTACCGTGCGGATACTTGTAGACGGCGTTAGTGTACCGTGTGGATACATGTAGACGGCGGTAGTGTACCGTGCGCATACATGTAGACGGCGGTAGTGTACCGTGCGCATACATGTAGACGGCGTTAGTGTACCGTGTGGATACATGTAGACGGCGGTAGTGTACCGTGATACATGTAGACGCGGTAGTGTACGTGCGCATACATAGGACGGCGTTAGTGTACCGTGATACATGTAGACGGGCGGTATGTACCATGCGCTTATGTAGACGGCGGTAGTGTACCGTGCGCATACATGTAGACGGCGGTAGTGTACCGTGCGCATACATGTAGACGGCGGTAGTGTACCGTGCGGATACATGTAGACGGTGGTAGTGTACCGTGCGCATACATGTAGACTGCGAGCAAAGGATGCCAAGTATTGGTACTGACATGGCAACAGTTGATGTATACACCACCGTCGGCGCTAATCTTACTAATATTTCTCTTTCAAATTGCTTTAATTAGTGTGCTTGAAATCAAGCAATTGATTGACTGAGCCTGACCTGTAGCGCAACGCAGGCTCATGCGTTCAGCTACAGGTCAGGCTCAGCCAATCAAGCTGCTTGATTGCGAGTTGAGAATCCCAATAGATGTTAATAAAACGTTTACATCTAGACAAGATTGACGCAGGCGGATGTGTATCTTCATTGTGCCCCAGCTCTGTGTATTCTCACCCAACCATCTGCTCATGTGTTGAATACAATGTATGAGTATTGCGTAAAAAACAATATGTTTTTCATTGCTAATACGTTTTTAGCAAGCACGAATGAGTCTACGTCTATTTTTATCTCGTGATTTCCATCAAATATTTATGCTTTTTAGTATTCGTCTGTACACACCGTATGTACGAAATATGTATGCTTAAAATTACATGTTATGCTCTTAATGTTCGTCTCTGCGTAGCGAATAATCGAATACACCAAATGTCCCTAGCGAGCGACAATAAATATTATAAAATAACGTACAAGAGTGCGATATGACCAGGAACTACACTGGGCAAAACCCCAATAAGCCGTTTTTTTTGTGTCGTGCCTCCGATTTGCAAGTATCATGCACAGCACGAATTAAATACACCACCGCCTGTGTTAATATTGCCAATATTTGTCATTTGTTTTACATGTATTTCAAAATACTGAAATACTGTGATTTAAATCAATCAGATTGATTGACAGAGCCTGAGCTGTGATGCAGCTCAGGCTCAGTCAATCAAGCTGCTTAATTGCGAGTTAAGACTCCCAATAGATCTTCAGAAAACGTTGACATCTGGGTAAGATTAACGCTGGCGGTTATGTAGTAGCCAAGTCTTTATAAGTCAGATGGCTGAAGCCATATCGGAAGAATCGCATTCGAGAAACTTGGAACAACAGCAGCGGGGGTTACTAGTTTTGCTCACGGGGCTTAAAGGTGGTCAGTGACAAACAGCCGCAGGTATGTTAACCACTGTATTGTGCCGGTGTATGTAATATGTGTGATGATGATGTGACGATGGTGATGATAACAGTAATAATAGCAGTAATAGTAAAAATAAAGTATATTAGTATTACATGTATTGCATGTATTATAATTATAATTATTATTATTATTATTATTATTGATAGTAAAAATGGTAATAATAAAAATAAAGAATAATTATTATTATTTATATTATTAGTAATGGTGTAAAGTAGTAATAATAAATATGAGTAAAAACACTAGTACATTGTACATGTATGTTAAACATATGCTGTAGCATACACTATATGATGTAGTATACACTATATGCTGTAGTATACACTATATGATGTAGTATACACTATATGCTGTAGTATACATTATATGCTGTAGTATACACTATATGCTGTAGTATACACTATATGCTGTAGTATACACTATATGATGTAGTATACATGCTGTAGTATACACTATATGATGTAGTATACACATATGCTGTAGTATACACTATATGCTGTAGTATACACTATATGCTGTAGCATACACTATATGCTGTAGTATACACTATATGATGTAGTATACACTATATGCTGTAGTATACACTATATGCTGTAGTATACACTATATGCTGTAGCATACATTATATGCTGTAGTATACACTATATGCTGTAGCATACACTATATGCTGTAGTATACACTATATGCTGTAGTATACACTATATGCTGTAGCATACATTATATGCTGTAGTATACACTATATGCTGTAGCATACACTATATGCTGTAGTATACACTATATGATGTAGTATACACTATATGATGTAGTATACACTATATGCTGTAGTATACACTAACACTATATGATGTAGTATACACTATACGCTGTAGTATACACTATATGCTGTAGTATACACTATATGATGTAGTATACACTATATGCTGTAGTATACACTATATGCTGTAGTATACACTATATGATGTAGTATACACTATATGATGTAGTATACACTATATGCTGTAGTATACATTATATGCTGTACACTATATGATAGTATACACATAGCTGTAGTATAACACCATATGCTGTAGTAATCATTATATGCTGAGTCAACACTATATGAATGTATATACACTATTTGTAGTATACACTATTTGCTGTAGTATACACTATATGATGAATATACACTATAATATGTAGTGTACACATATGCTGTAGTATACACTATATGATGTAGTATAACCTATAAGATGTATTAATAACACTATATGTGTATACACTATAATGCTGTAGTAACACACTATATGCTTGTATAAACTCTATATTTCTGTAAGTATACACCTATAATTGATGTAGATACACTATCTGTATTATCACTATAATGCGAGTATACACTAATGATGTAGTATACACTATATGATGTAGTAATACACTAATGAATGTAGTATACACTATATTGATGTAGTATACACTATAAGCTGTAGTATACACACTATATGATGTAGTATAACACTATATGCTGTAGTAAACTATATGAATGTAGTATTACCTATATGCTGTAGTATACACTATGAGTAGTATACAGCTATATGCTGTAGTATACACTATATCTGTCGTATACACTATGATGTAGTATACACTATATGCTGTAGTATACACTATATATGTAGTATACATATGTGTAGTATACACTATATGCTGTAGTATACACTATATGATGTAGTATACACTATATGTGTAATATACACAATATGCTGTAGTATACACTATATGATGTAGTATACACTATATGATGTAGTATACACTATATGATGTAGCATACACTGTATGCTGTAGTATACACTATATGATGTAGTATACACTATATGTGCTACAGCTCAGGCTCAGGCAATTAAATGGCTGGATTCCAAGTTGTCATGGCCAATATATGTTAGAAACGTTGATAATTTCGCCAAGATTAACACAGGTTAAATGGATGGATTCCAAGTTGGCATGGCCAATATATGTTAGAAACGTTGATAATTTCGCCAAGATTAACATAGGTGAAATGGCTGGATTCCAAGTTGGCATGGCCAATATATGTTAGAAAGGTTGATAATTTCGCCAAGATTAACACAGGTGAAATGGCTGGATTCCAAGTTGGCATGGCCAATATATGTTAGAAAGGTTGTTAGAAAAGATCTCAACGTTTCTGAACATATATTGACGATCTCCACTCCCAATCAAGCAGCTTAATAGGCTGAGCTTGAGTTGTGCAACAGCTCAGGCTCAGCCAAATAAGCTGTTTCATTTAAAGCACACTGTTCATTTATCTTGAAATAAATAAATTGAACAAATATTGACAAGTTTAGCGCTGGCTGTAGTGTACCTGCTGATAAATTGCTTCAGACACGTGCGGTACCTCTGTGCAGATATGCCAACCATTATCCTCCCAGGATTCATCATGTACAGTGTCCGCCCGTCTCATACACCGCCGACTCCGCTAATCTTGCAAATATTTGTCGCAGTTTTTGTTTCAAAATACTTGAATATGGTACTTCAAATCAAGCAGCTTGAATGACTGAGCCTGAGCTGTACCACAGCTCAGACTCAGCCAGTCAAACTGCTTGACTGCAATTGAGATTGACGACAGGTGTTTAGAAACGTTGACAAGTTAACATAGGCGGTTGTGTATGTTGTATTAACAAGAATAATACTTTATTATATACCTACCCATGAAATACATAGTTATACGATGTAAATAAAAGTCATATGTTCTCATCGATGAAATAAACAACTTCCGGTGAAAATACGACTATTTCCGCTATCTATATTCATAACATGCACCTGCAGTGCCGGCTGCAAATACACATTCATTACCGTATACAGTCAATAAAAACTGCTAATTTCCATGGAGTGGTATATAATAAATAGAATATTCATATTTTTGCAACGAATATGACATATATGTTCATCGAGTGGTGTGAAATGTCCATATTTCACGAGTGCCGTTACCCTCTATGTATGTAGCGAAACGTTTTCTGTTTAAGGAATGACTGTATATAATATGACATTTTGTTTCAAATGTAGTGAAATCATACATGTGACTGACTATCTATATATAGTATATCTGACCCTGATGTTATTATACAGTATATTATACAGAGCATTGAGTTGCCATCTCCGCCATTTTAAGTGTGTACATGTTATCGGACAGTTTCACCACTTGGAGGGTTTGACACCTACAGCAAATAAAATGGCAGCAAGTATAATACAATTTGGTGCAATACGTACCAGATAAACGACAACGTCCTATAAATATTATTTCAGCAGACTGCACAAAAAGCTAGTCATCTGAGAATTTCTACAATCACTCACAAAATATACAATGGACACGTTTTCAATGTGTAAAATGTCAAACTGGTGCACTGTCTATTATTAGAAGTGCCTCTGCCACAGGTAAAAACCGTATTTACTCGTATAGCAGGCAAATAGACAACAGTGACAATACACTCAGATAACTGCTTACAAGTCACTGGATTCGATACAGTATTTATGGTAATGCAGGTATATACCTACAGCTCTGTGTATTGTTCTTACTGTTACACAGTCTGAATTCTCATAACAATTAACACAGGGTCAACAAACCATTCATATATCAGACTTTGTATATACATTTGATGAAAACAACGCATAGCTTGCTGTAGTCAGAATTCTCCCCATCATGTTGCATAAAATTGTATTCATGTGTTTGTCATATTATTATTGGTATGTGTCAAACGCAAAACGAGGTAAAACTGGCTGATAGCTTGTACACACCATAAGATGTACGGCTACATGGCAACTCCATGCACTGTGTGGGATATAGTAAGAAGAGAATGTCCACATGTATGTTATGCATATATCCCATCACATTTATGCGTTTAAGCAATTATGCTTGAATCATTAGATGATCAGGGGCCCCATGGGTCGTTAATGATGATACATAGTATTGTATTGTGTCGTATTGCATACTATTAATGATAATAATAATAATGATAATTCAAATTAGTGTTATTATTGTTATTATTATTTATATAATTATTCACAATATTACACAAAATTGGCTTCATCGTGTAAAGACTAAGATTATTAATACTCGTAATAAACTAGATAAGTATGTACATGATACTGATACAAAAGTTACACACGGTGTCGGGTGACCAAAGTATTTTCAGTACAGGATGCTGTACTTATGCAATACATAGAATATAAAATGTGTGCTTACTTAATATTTGTTAAACTCGTCATTGGTTTCATAAGAAACGCAGCATAGCCTAATTTCTTATGAAATCAATAAACATGTTTAGTAAGTAAAGCATTAAACTCAAGTTACCCTATATACACCGGTATTCATGATGTCATATAATAGTGTAACCGACACGAGACAAGCCACGTTATGTTGTACCTAAAACATGCACGATGTTCCATGAAAACTACAGTTACATGTGTTTACAGACACTGACAAATTTTCTGTATATGACGTCGAAAATTTACAAAATGATAATAACAAATGTGGAAAATATCGTATAGTTTGTAAATACCTTTCATAAAATCTCGTACGTCTTCCAACAAAATACTATACCTGTAGCAGCTTGGTTGTGTTTGTCTTGTGTATAGCGGGGCTTGTGTTGCTGTCGTAATATTTCTGATTGTTACGAATAGCGTGATTTCTCGTGTGGGAGCGTCGTATACGGCTACTGTGATTTCACTTGTGGAAGCGTATACGGCTATTGTGATTTCACGTATGGGGTCGTATACGGCTACTGTGATTGCACTTGTGGGGTCGTACGCTACTGTGATTTCACTGTGGGGTCGTATACGGCTACTGTGATTTATTTGTGGGGTATACGGCTACTGTGTCGTATACGGTACTGATTTCCTTGTGGAAGTCGATACGGCAACTGTGATTTAACTTGTGGAAGCGTATACGGCTATTGTTTTTCACGTATGGGGTCGTATACGGCTACTGTGATTGCACTTGTGGGGTCGTACCCGGCTACTGTGATTTCACTTGTGGGGTCGTATACGGCTACTGTGATTTCATTTGTGGGGTCGTATACGGCTACTGTGATTTCACTTGTGGAAGCGTATACAGCTACTGTGATTAAACATGTGGGGTATCTACGGCAACTGTGGATTTTCACTTGTGGGGAGCGTCTAGAGCTACTGTGATTTCACAATGTGGGAGTATATAGGCTACTGATTTTCACGTGGGAGCGTATAGAGTACTGTGATTTTCACTGTGTAAGCGTAAACGGCTACTGTATTTCCACGTGTGTGAGTATACGCTAACTGTGCTTTCACTTGTTGGAGCGTATACGGCTACTGTGATTTCACTTGTGGAAGCGTTATAAACGGCTACTGTGATTTCACTTGTTGGGGTGGTACATGGCTACTGTGATTTCACGTGTGGGAGTGTATACGGCTACTGTGAATTTCACGTGTGGGCGTGAATACGGCTACTGTGATTTCACTTGTGGGAGCTAAAGTGGCTACTGTGATTTTTCACCTTTGTGGGGTGGTACCCCGGCTACTTGTTGATTTCCTTGGTGGGCGGTGTATTAACGGCTACTGTATTTCCGCGTGTGGGAGTGTAACGGTACTTGTGATTTCCACTTGTGGGAGGTATACCCGCTTACTGTGATTTCACTTGTGGGAAAGTATCCAGCGACTGTGATTTCACTTGTGGGAGGGCGTATACCGCAACTGTGATTTCAATTGTGGGTGCGTATACGGCTACTGTGATTTCACTTGTGGGAGCGTATACGGCTACTGTGATTTCACTTGTGGGAGTGGTATATACGGGTACGTGATTTCACTTGTGGGAGCGTTTATTTACCGCTACGGTGATTTTCACTTGTGGGAGCGTATCCGGTTAATGTGATTTCACTTGTGGGGCGAGTATACAGCGACTGTGAATTTCACTTGTGGGATCGTATACCGCTCTGTGATTTCCACTTGTGGGAGCGTTTATACGGCTAATGTGATTTTCACTTGTGGGACGTATACGGCTACTGTGATTTCACTTGGGAGCGTAACGGCTACTGTGATTTCACTTGTGGAAAGCGTATACGGCTACTGTGATTTCACGTTTCGGAGCGTATACGGCTATGTGATTTCACTTTTGTGGGAGCGATAAACGGTAACTGTGATTTTAACTTGAGGGAGTTGCATACGGCTGCTGTGATTTCACTTGTGGGAGTGTTATACGGCTAACCGTGATTTTCACTTGGTGGGAGCGTATTACGGCTACTGTTGATTTCATTGTTGGGAGCGTATTAGGCTACTGTTTGATTTCACTGTTTGGGAGTGTAGTACAAAGCGAACTGGATTTCCCTTGTGGGGGAAGGTATACCACTACTTGTATTTCTCCTTGTCTTTTCGAAGGTTATAACGGCTACTGTGATTTCCACTTGTGGGAAGGTAAATACGGACTACTGTTGATTTCACTTGTGGGGTCGTATACGGCTACTGTGATTTCAACTTGAGGGGCGTATCGTAACGTTATACGGCTACTGTGATTTCACTGTGGGAGTGTATACAGGATGCTGTGATTTCACTTGTTGGGATTTGACTTTACGGATGCTGTGATTTCACTTGTGGGAGTTGGGAGTGTATTCGGCTACTGTGATTTCACGTGTGGGAGTGTATTACCGGCTACTGTGATTTCACTTGTGGGAGCGTATACGCTACTGTGATTTCACTTGTGGGTGTATTTACGGCTACTGTGATTTCACTTGTGGGAGCGTAGTGTATTTCACGCGACTGTGATTTCACTTGTGGGAGCGATAAACCGCTACGTGATTTCACTTGTGGGAGCGTATACGGCTAACTGTGATTTCACTTGTGGTTGGGAGTATACAGCGAACCTGTGATTTTATTCACTTGTGGGAGCGTATACCGCTACTGGATTTCACTTGTGGGAGCGTTTAATACGGCTCTGGTATTTACTTGGGGAGCGTATACGGCTGCTGTGATTTCACTTGTGGGAGCGTATACGGCTACTGTGATTTCACTGTGGAAGCGTATACGGCTACTGTGATTTCACGTGTCGGAGCGTATACGGCTACTGTGATTTCACTTGTGGGAGCGTATACGGCTACTGTGATTTCACTTGAGGGAGTGCATACGGCTACTGTGATTTCACTTGTGGGAGCGTATACGGCTACTGTGAGTTCACTTGTGGGGTCGTATACGGCTACTGTGATTTCACTTGTGTGGTCGTATACGGCTACTGTGATTTAACTTGTGGGAGCGTATACGGCTACTGTGAGTTCACTTGTGGGGTCGTACCCGGCTACTGTGATTTCACTTGTGGGGTCGTATACGGCTACTGTGATTTCATTTGTGGGGTCGTATACGGCTACTGTGATTTCACTTGTGGAAGCGTATACAGCTACTGTGATTAAACATGTGGGAGTATATACGGCTACTGTGATTTCACTTGTGGGAGCGTATAGAGCTACTGTGATTTCACATGTGGGAGTATATACGGCTACTGTGATTTCACGTGTGGGAGCGTATAGAGCTACTGTGATTTCACTTGTGGAAGCGTATACGGCTACTGTGATTTCACGTGTGTGAGTGTATACGGCTACTGTGATTTCACTTGTGGGAGCGTATACGGCTACTGTGATTTCACTTGTGGAAGCGTATACGGCTACTGTGATTTCACTTGTGGGGTCGTACATGGCTACTGTGATTTCACGTGTGGGAGTGTATACGGCTACTGTGATTTCACGTGTGGGAGTGTATACGGCTACTGTGATTTCACTTGTGGGAGCGTATGTGGCTACTGTGATTTCACTTGTGGGGTGGTACACGGCTACTGTGATTTCACTTGTGGGAGTGTATACGGCTACTGTGATTTCACGCGTGGGAGTGTATACGGCTACTGTGATTTCACTTGTGGGAGCGTATACCGCTACTGTGATTTCACTTGTGGGAGCGTATACGGCTACTGTGATTTCACTTGTGGGAGAGTATACAGCGACTGTGATTTCACTTGTGGGAGCGTATACCGCTACTGTGATTTCACTTGTGGGAGCGTATACGGCTACTGTGATTTCACTTGTGGGAGCGTATACGGCTACTGTGATTTCACTTGTGGGAGCGTATACGGCTACTGTGATTTCACTTGTGGAAGCGTATACGGCTACTGTGATTTCACGTGTCGGAGCGTATACGGCTACTGTGATTTCACTTGTGGGAGCGTATACGGCTACTGTGATTTCACTTGAGGGAGTGCATACGGCTGCTGTGATTTCACTTGTGGTAGTGTATACGGCTACCGTGATTTCACTTGTGGGAGCGTATACGGCTACTGTGATTTCACTTGTGGGAGCGTATACGGCTACTGTGATTTCACTTGTGGGAGTGTATACAGCGACTGTGATTTCACTTGTGGGAGCGTATACCGCTACTGTATTTCTCTTGTCGAAGCGTATACGGCTACTGTGATTTCACTTGTGGAAGCGTATACGGCTACTGTGATTTCACTTGTAGGAGCGTATACGGCTACTGTGATTTCATTTGTGGGAGCGTATACGGCTACTGTGATTTCACTTGTGGGAGCGTATACGGCTACTGTGATTTCACTTGTGGGGTCGTATACGGCTACTGTGATTTCACTTGAGGGGTCGTATACGGCTACTGTGATTTCACTTGTGGGAGCGTATACGGCTACTGTGAGTTCACTTGTGGGGTCGTATACGGCTACTGTGATTTCACTTGTGGGGTCGTATACGGCTACTGTGATTTAACTTGTGGGAGCGTATACGGCTACTGTGATTTCACTTGTGGGAGCTCCGTATACGGCTACTGTGATTTCACTTGTGGGAGCGTATACGGCTACTGTGATTTCACTTGTGGGAGCGTATACGGCTACTGTGATTTCACTTGTGGGGTCGTATACGGCTACTGTGATTTCACTTGAGGGGCCGTATACGGCTACTGTGATTTCACTTGAGGGAGTGTATACGGCTGCTGTGATTTCACTTGTGGGAATGCATACGGCTGCTGTGATTTCACTTGTGGGAGTGTATACGGCTACCGTGATTTCACTTGTGGGAGCGTATACGGCTACTGTGATTTCACTTGTGGGAGTGTATACAGCGACTGTGATTTCACTTGTGGGAGCGTATACCGCTACAGTGATTTCACTTGTGGGAGTTTATACGGCTACTGTGATTTCTCTTGTCGAAGCGTATACGGCTACTGTGATTTCATTTGTGGAAGCGTATACGGCTACTTTGATTTCACTTGTGGGAGCGTATACGGCTACTGTGATTTCATTTGTGGGAGCGTATACGGCTACTGTGATTTCACTTGTGGGAGCGTATACGGCTACTGTGATTTCACTTGTGGGAGCGTATACGGCTACTGTGATTTCACTTGTGGGAGCGTATACGGCTACTGTGATTTCACTTGTGGTGTCGTATACGGCTACTGTGATTTCACTTGAGGGGTCGTATACGGCTACTGTGATTTCACTTGTGGGAGCGTATACGGCTACTGTGAGTTCACTTGTGGGGTCGTATACGGCTACTGTGATTTCACTTGTGGGGTCGTATACGGCTACTGTGATTTAACTTGTGGGAGCGTATACGGCTACTGTGATTTCACATGTGGGAGTTCCGTATACGGCTACTGTGATTTCACTTGTGGGGTCGTATACGGCTACTGTGATTTCACTTGTGGGGTCGTATACGGTTACTGTGATTTCACTTGTGTGGTCGTATACGGCTACTGTTATTTCACTTGTGGGGTCATATACGGCTACTGTGATTTCACTTGTGGGAGCGTATACGGCTACTGTGATTTGACTTGTGGGAGCGTATGCGGCTACTGTGATTTAACTTGTGGGACCGTATAGCGCTACTGTGATTCCACGTGTGGTGTCGTATACGGCTACTGTGATTTCACTTGTGGGAGCGTATGCGGTACTGTGATTTCACTTATGGGGTCTTATACGGCTACTGTGATTTCGGGGGTTGTGAGCGTATACAGCTACTGTGATTTCTCTTGTGGTGTCGTATACGGCTACTGTGATTTCACTTGTAGGAGCGTATACGGCTACTGTGATTTCACGTGTGGGGTCGTATACGGCTACTGTGATTGCACTTGTGGGGTCGTATACGGCTACTGTGATTTCACTTGTGGGAGCGTATACGGCTACTGTGATTTAACTTATGGGAGCCTATACGGCTACTGTGATTTCACTTGTGGGGTCGTACACGGCTACTGTGATTTCACTTGTGGGGTCGTATGCGGCTACTGTGATTTCACGTGTGGGAGTGTATACGGCTACTGTGATTTCACTTGTGGGAGCGTATAGAGCTACTGTGATTTCACTTGTGGGAGCGTATACGGCTACTGTGATTTCACTTGTGGGAGCATATAGGCTACTCTGATTTCCCGTGTGGGGTCGTATACGGCTACTGTGATTTCACTTGTGGGAGTGTATACGGCTACTGTGATTTCACTTGTGGGAGTGTATACGGCTACTGTGATTTCTCTTGGTGGAACGTATTACGGCACTGTGATCATTGTGGGAGCGTATACGGCTACTGATTTTTCAACTGTGGGGACGTATACGGTACTGCTGATTTCACTTGTGGGGTACGTATCGGCTACCTGTGATTTCACTTGTGGGGAGCGTATACCGCTACTGTAATTTTCCACTTTGCGAGCGTATCGGCTACTGTGATTTCACTTGTGGGAGCGTATACGGCTACCTGTGATTTCATTGTGGGGTCGTATACGGGCTACTGTGATTTATCTGTGGGGTGATACGGCTACTGTGATTTCACTTGTGGGAGCGTATACCGCTACTGTAATTTCACTTGTGCGAGCGTATACGGCTACTGTGATTTCACGTGTGGGGTCGTATACGGCTATTGTGATTTCACTTGTGGGGTCGTATACGGCTACTATGATTTTACTTGTGTGGTCGTATACGGCTACTATGATTTCACTTGTCGGAGCGTATACTGCTACTGTGATTTCACTTGTGGGGTCTTATACGGCTACTGTGATTTCACTTGTGGGGTCGTATACGGCTACTGTGATTTCAATTGTGGTGTCGTATACGGCTACTGTGATTGCACTTGTGGGGTCGTATACGGCTACTGTGATTTCACTTGTGGGGTCGTATCCGGCTACTGTGTTTTCACTTGTGGGAGCGTATACGGCTACTGTGAGTTCATGTGTGAGAGCGTATACGAATACGTCTACTGTGATTTAACTTGTGGGGTCGTATACGGCTACTGTGATTTCACTTGTGGGGTCGTATCCGGCTACTGTGTTTTCACTTGTGGGGTCGTATCCGGCTACTGTGATTTCACTTGTGGGAGCGTATACGGCTACTGTGATTTCTTGTGTGGGAGCGTATACGAAAACGTCTACTGTGATTTAACTTGTGGGGTCGTATACGGCTACTGTGATTTCACTTGTGGGATCGTATACGGCTACTGTGATTTTACTTGTGGGAGCGTATACGGCTACTGTGAGTTCATGTGTGAGAGCGTATACGAATACGTCTACTGTGATTTAACTTGTGGGGTCGTATCCGGCTACTGTGTTTTCACTTGTGGGGTCGTATCCGGCTACTGTGATTTCACTTGTGGGAGCGTATACGGCTACTGTGATTTCTTGTGTGGGAGCGTATACGAATACGTCTACTGTGATTTAACTTGTGGGGTCGTATACGGCTACTGTGATTTCACTTGTGGGATCGTATACGGCTACTGTGATTTCACTTGTGGGATCGTATACGGCTACTGTGATTTCACTTGTGGGAGCGTATACGGATACTTTGATTTCACGTGTGGCTATGTATACGACTACTTTGTAGTGCAGCACTCTGTGTGACGTTGAAATCTCCATAGCTACGACAAGTACCCAAACAATTCCATTATACTATGAGACGCGCCTTGTGATTTTGTACCTAAGAACATGGGCTTTTTTTCCTGAAATATGTTTACAGAAACTGTTAGCTTTTCTGTAAATGATGTCGAAAGATGACAACATTTTCAGAGCAAATGCGGAATAGAATTCAACATTTGCTATGACACTTTCGTCAACTTTCGACATCATTTACGGAAAATATCGTGAAGGTTGTAAACATCGTTATGAGATATTGTACATGTTGTAAGGAACAAACTCACATGGCATGTCTCCATATAATGTGTTTTGCGTTTTTGCCGGCTTTGATCAAGTTATGGTACATATCAGTCTTTACTCAACGACGAATGCATATCATCGATGTCATTTAGGGACGTCAACCGGTCAGTCAATCCAAAGAAGATCAAAATACAATAGAACCAACCTACCTTAACTTCCATTAAGGTGAGCCTCACTACAGTCATATACATATAAAACAAGTTGTGCTAGTTTGTACCTTGCCGGGTATGGAAGGTGTTCGAGCCAATTCCCACCCTTAAATATAAGCCGAAACCGAAACGATTGTTTGTACCTAAGAAGGTGGGAGAAATTGTTTGCCAAGTGGGCGATATTACTAATGAAACGATTGTTTGTACCAATAAGAAGGTGGGCGATATCTACTAATGAAACGATTGTTTGTACCTAAGAAGGTGGGCGATATCTACTCATGAAACGATTGTTTGTACCTAAGAAGGTGGGCGATATCTACTAATGAAACGATTGTTTGTACCTAAGAAGGTGGGCGATATCTACTCATGAAACGATTGTTTGTACCTAAGATGGTGGGCGATATCTACTAATGAAACGATTGTTTGTACCTAAGAAGGTGGGCGATATCTACTCATGAAACGATTGTTTGTACCTAAGAAGGTGGGCGATATCTACACATGAAACGATTGTTTGTACCTAAGAAGGTGGGTGATATCTACTAATGAAACGATTGTTTGTACCGAAGAAGGTGGGCGATATCTACTCATGAAACGATTGTTTGTACCTAAGATGGTGGGCGATATCTACTCATGAAACGATTGTTTGTACCTAAGAAGGTGGGCGATATATATTCATCAAACGATTGTTTGTACCTAAGAAGGTGGGCGATATCTACTCAGGAAACGAGTGTTTGTATTTAAGAAGGTGTGCGATATCTACTCATGAAATGCTTGTTTGTACCTACTGTAAGAAGGTGGGCGATATCTACACATGAAACGAGTGTTTGTACCTAAGACGGTTTGTACCTAAGAAGGTGGGCGATATCTACTCATGAAACGAGTGTTTGTACCTAAGAATGTTAGCGATATCTACACATGAAACGATTGCTTGTACCTAAGAATGTGGGCGATATCTACACATGAAACGATTGTTTGTACCGAAGATGGTGGGCGATATCTATTTATGAAACGATTGTTTGTACCTAAGAAGGTGGCGATATCTGCTCATGAAACGATTGTTTGTACCTAAGAAGGTGGGCGATATCTACACATCAAACGATTGTTTGTACCTAAGAAGGTGGGCGATATCTACTCATGATACGATTGTTTGTACCTAAGAAGGTGCGCGATATCTACTCATGAAACGATTGTTTGTACATAAGAAGGTGGGCGATATCTGCACATGAAACGATTGTTTGTACCTAAGAAGGTGGGCGATATCTATTCATCAAACGATTGTTTGTACCTAAGAAGGTGGGCGATATCTACTCAGGAAACGAGTGTTTGTATTTAAGAAGGTGGGCGATATCTACTCATGAAATGATTGTTTGTACCTACTGTAAGAAGGTGGGCGATATCTACACATGAAACGAGTGTTTGTACCTAAGACGGTTTGTACCTAAGAAGGTGGGCGATATCTACTCATGAAACGAGTGTTTGTACCTAAGAATGTTGGCGATATCTGCACATGAAAGGATTGTTTGTACCTAAGAAGGTGGGCGATATTTACACATGAAACGATTGTTTGTACCTGATATCACATGAAACGATTGGTACCTAGATCATACTACATATGAAACGATTGTTTGTACCTAAGATGGTGGGCGATATCTACACATGAAACGATTGTTTGTACCTAAGATGGTAGGCGATATCTACTGATGAAACGATTGTTTGTACCTAAGACGGGTTGAATCTAAGAAGTGGTGAGCGATATCTACACATGAAACGATTGTTTGTACCTAAGAAGGTGGGCGATATCTACTCATGAAACGATTGTTTGTACCTAAGATGGTGGGCGATATCTACACATGAAACGATTGTTTGTACCTAAGAAGGTGGGCGATATCTGCTCATGAAACGATTGTTTGTACCTAAGAAGGTGGGCGATATCTGCTCATGAAACGATTGTTTGTACCTAAGAAGGTGGGCGATTGTTTGTAACTGTCACACCTCAATTAGACTCGTGACTCAGAAATATCAATGGAGTATTTATTTACAAGATATACACGGTATTTGCACTGTACAAACGTATAAGGGTGTGATGGAATATCGTTCACTACTTACCCGCTCTCTATATGACTCCTACAATACTAAACCTTCTACCGTACTACTCCCCTTATTACCCTACTACTCAATCTATGTTATACCTCCTATGCTACCTCTTCCTTTAGTACACCTCCTACGATACCACCTATTTCTATACCCCTCCTCCTATACTACCTCTCCATCCATGATGCTAACTTCAGATACTGCCCGACGATACTCCTCTAGTTACATATATGCACGTAATGTCCATTAATCATTCATATAATATGTCATACCATTCGGTAATAATGAACATGAAACACATGCATACACATATCATATCACAATTACAATAAATTAGATATGAAATTCCCAAATGACGTTACCAAATTTGTCACAGTTACTAGTTTGTCACAGTTACAAGTTTGTCACAGTTACTATTTCATTATGTGTCCTATTGTTGTACACTATATGATTCTCCTAATATGTGATAGTTAGTTTATGTCTATAGTATAGGACTGTACATAAACACGGTGGTTAATGCTGGCTCCACGCACTGTTGCACACAAATGTCAAGTTCCATAGTTGCTACACGAACTGTAGCATCGTAACGTACCGTAATGACAGTTACACCAATTACGTTGCATGTATATATCATGAAACACTCGCACGTATAACACCAATACCGCTGCACACACTGTAGCAAATGATCAATGGGTTAGTTTAAACAATATTTATTCGACAGTATATGGTACAATACAAGGTATACAATGACAGGGATATGAAAACAAGCGTGAAGCTTATATGAATTCGTCTCCCACAAGGTGGATGTAAGACACGAATGTGGTACAAGATAGTTAAGTGCACATACAGGCGAATATACATGTTGAAATAGTCTAAGTGGAATAACTTTGTCTTACAATGGTGTACTTACATAATGAGATTGACAGTGTTTAAACCTTAGATTTATGACATGAGAATGCGTGTGGCTGTGCTTCAGAGATGGTCACCAAGCAAATGAGACAGGGACACTGGAGTGGGGGGGTTACATGGGGAATCGCCCATGCCTTTCCCAACCCTCACAATTTCCCTCTCACGTTCCGTGGACGGGGAGTCGCCCCCGAGCGGCGTAAATGGATAGTGCCCGGAAGTTGTCGTCTATTGTTAGGATGATACGTATGGTATATTTTGGTTGTCTATGTTGGAATGATATTATGATGCTAAAATCTATTTGTTGCTGTTATGTAGTTTTGGACACTTATAAACATTTTTTTATTTTGATCGAAAGTCAAGTGTTCGTTTCCGTTCAAAAGATTTTCAGTTGACGGAATACATGGAATATCAGTGAGGTACATTTGTCGTTGGTGTTGATATTGTCTGCATGATGTGAGAAAGTGACTGACAGTCTCTGGGGCGCCACATGTACAGAGAGGTGAGTCTATTATTGATTTTCTGTAGAGATCGTAATTTAGGGAACTGCAAGACATTCGTAATCGAGCGTGTAGGATTTGGTCTTTTCGGGTACCCACGTTAAACAGAGGGGATGATTTAGATGTATCTTTGTTAAGTCTGTATTTGAAGCTGGATATTGTTGGGGCGTATCTGGTAGATTCTGGTAGACTGTTCCAGTCTCTGATAGTGGATGGGAGGAAAGAATTGGTATATTGCTGGGTGCGACCATATAGTGACGGTATATTGTTTACATTTCTAAGGGCGTAACGCTGTTGTGTTTCGGTAGGTATAAGTGTTGTTAAATATGTTGGTGTTAGGCCATTCTTCATTTTGTAGAGTTGTACGAGCTTGTGTTTTTTTCGGCGTAATGAGAGAGTTTCCCATTTAAGATCTCTATAAAGGTTGTCAATGCTGCAAAGTTTTGTTGCACCTGTTACAATGCGTGCTGCCTCGGTTTGTATAGCATCGAGGTCATTTTTTAGATAGTTTGTACAGTTGTCCCAAACAATGTTTCCATATTCGAGTAGTGGGCGGATGGTTATGATATAAAGGCGTTCAATGCTTGTTCTAGTTAATGTGAATTTGAGCGATCTTAGAATTCCTATCCTCTGCCAAGCTTTCTCTAAAGAACTTGAAATGTGTGCCGTCCATTTTCCATCGTCAGAGAACGTTAAACCTAAGTGTTTGTGCTCGGTTACAGTGTTTATTACAGTATTGTTCATATAAAGATCAGGATGATAGAGCTTATTTTGTTTTTTCGAAAATATCATGGACTCGGTTTTTGATGGATTAAATGTTACTAACCAGTTTTGTGACCATTGGTGCACTGTGTTAAGATCGGCATTTAGTTGTGTTGCGGATAATGATGGGTCGTCTACAATGATGTATAAGCTTGTATCGTCTGCAAATAGTCGAATTTTAGAGTTGATAGTTTGAACTATATCGTTAATGTAGATAAGAAAGAGCAAAGGGCCCAAAATGGATCCTTGGGGAACTCCGGCGGTTACATTAGACCATTCGGAGGATGCGTTTAAGTGTACTACTCGCTGTTTTCTATCTGCTAGGTACGATTTAAACCAGGAAATAAGGTTCCCGGTCATTCCGATTGAGGGAGAGTTTCATTATAAGGCCGCGGTGCCAGACTCTATCAAATGCTTTTGAGATATCGCAGAAAACGGCTCGGACTTCTTTACCGTCATCCAATGCTTTGATGATATCGTTGTATATATATGTTAGCTGGTTGATCGTCGAGTCTCCTTTAATGAATCCTGATTGAAGAGGCGTGAGAATATTATTGACAGTTATGTAATTGTATAAATGCTTGTGAATGCATCGCTCCATAAGTTTACCAATACAGCTTAGTAGGGATATGGGTCGGTAGTTCTGCGGATTCGATGGGTCAGCCTTTTTAAATATCGGAACTACGTTTGCTAGTTTCCATGTAGAAGGGAAATATGAAGATGCAACGAGCTTGTTGAAGTATGTGGCTAGAGGCTGCGATAAGACTTCGGAGCCTTCACGAAGAAGGCGCGGGCTAATTAGGTCGGGACCACATGCTTTAGAAGGGTCGATGTTGGATATGGCACCACGTACATCTTGGGGTGTGAGAAAAATAGTCGAAATGGAGTATGGTGGTGTTTGGTCAAGTGTAGGTAATTCTGTGTTGCTGTCATCTAGTAATGATTGCTTACAAAAATAAGAATTAAGCATTTCGGTTTTTTGAGTATCAGTCGTAGCTTCAGATCCATTTTCAAAAAGCGAGGGAATTTGTGAAGATGAGCTGCGCTTGTTTGTTAGTTGCTTAGCCAGTTTAAACCAGTTTTTTGCATTGAAGTTATTATCATTAATTTTATCTACCAATTTGGTTTTAAATTCGGCCTTGCACTTACGCAGGGTGGTGGTTACTTCATTTCGTAGTTTACGGAAACATGCCCACGTGTGTTCATTGTTAGAAGTTTTTGCCTTTTTATGTATTCCTATTTCTTTTCCTTATAAGTCTACGTATAGTGCAGTTGAACCATGGTATGTCGTTAGGTCTTATGGTCACCATTTTGTTTGGGATAGAATTTTTAGCGGCGTTCGTGATGATTTCCGTTATTTTGCTAGCCACATTGTCTAAGTTATTTGACTGATGAATGAATTCCCAGTTTGTGTTTGCTAGAAATTCTCTATATTTATTAAAGTCGCCTTTGTCGTATAGCCAAATGTGCCTCTTATAAGCAGTTATTTTGGGCTTATCAAATTTTAAGACGGTTACAATTGGGCAGTGGAAACGTATTAAATCCGGAATAAACGGATCCGCAACGAATGAGTTGTTAGGACATGTTGGGTGTGTTTAACGAACATCAGGTCAATTAGTGAGCTGGAGTGTTCAGTAAAGTGAGTTGCCGTTGTGATTAGTTGCTCTGCGCTATAAGATGTTATGAGTCTATTGATTTTATTTGGAGTGCCGTTTAGAATATCAATATTAAAGTCGCCTGTGACTAGTATGTTGTCAGCTGGCTGATTAAACGCACGGTCAATGCTCTCTTCTAGAAGATTCCATTCGGTATTATTAGAGTTGGGTGGTCTGTATATGCCGCCTAGTAATAATTTACGGTGGTCAATATGTAACTCGATCCAAAGTGATTCGAGGCCATTGATAGAAAGGTCGTTACGTTGTTTTGCAAAGAGTGAGTCGCGAACATATATTGCTACTCCGCCGCCGATTCTGTTTTGTCTATCACATCGAAATGGAGGATTAAAGTTAGGAATTAATATATCTTCGTTAGGTGTAGTTTGTGATAGCCATGTTTCAGTGAAAACAAGGACGTCGTAAGGTTGCGATTCGATTTCCAGTATATCAAGTTTGCTGGTTATGCTTTGTATGTTCAAGTGCATAATGCTAAGGCCTCCGTTGATTAGATGTATATATGATGACGTCGAGATGTTGGATGATTCATCGGATAGTTCGGAATGCGAGCTAGGACCAGGGTTGGGATGTATGTCACCTGATAATAAGATGTGTAAATAGATGTGTGGAGTTGTCTCATGATTCCTATTATGTGTTATCGTGATAAGTATGAGTATGCTAGTTAGGGCAATTAGTGCCTTGAATAGTTTGGATGTGAATCCTTTATTTTGAGTCAGTGAATTATCATTAGGCGTGAACCTCCTTGTTGACAAGGCGGCTATCCGACATAGCTTGGACGTAAGTTTGAGCGATATTACTGTGCTATACACTTTTAGCGATGAGTCATTGTTAACGTGTGTAAGGAGCATAGTTAGAATTGTTATTAAGAGACGATTTCTATAGGCACTATTCATTCGTGGGCCTGCTCGGCGTCCCCGCATCGTCTATGTTGTTTGACATTATGTAAGTGTAGATTAGACAGACCGACACGGTGGCGCAGCGCAGGACAACCCGCCCCGGGACAAGCTCCCATCCCACGGAAAGAACTTGGGGACTCTTCGAAGCACAAACCACAGCTTATATGAATGCAATGCGAGGTGTATTACCTCGATAATATAGTTAAGAAACATGCGAAAAAAATGGGTGGGGAAGGGGACGTGCTCAATGTGTGTGACGAGTCAACGTATAGGCATAAATCAGTGACGATGGCTAGACATTCCAGGTCTGTGTTTATCATGGTTAAGTGGTTCAGTTTCCGATGTCCAAAATGAGTGGAATTCCCGAAACAGAGCTCAATGTTTACAAAAGACCAGTTCAACAGGGTACATACCATGGAGTGATATATGTCTTGCTATGCTGTTAATATGTATAACTGGATTTAGCTCTCACGTATCGGACGTACGAAACTGTACATGAGGGCCAAAATGCAAGTATTGAATATGTTGTACATGTATCACAATTATGACGAGGTCAGATTTTCGACGTATATGCGAGTTGGACGTATAGTTGGGGGAACCTTAGGGAATGAGCAAGGTACCAAATGGTTAGGATCATAGCTGCCATGTTCGCCATTTGGTCTCTGCTGTTGTTATATTAATTTCTGAGAACCTGGTATTTGCTAAAAGGTCGTGGGAGTACACTAAGTTGTAAGAAGTATGCGTTTCATTTTCGCCACCAGCAACCCACCTACCGCGACTTATCGTGTATGATAAATGTCTACTTAATAATATTTTTTTTACATTGCTTTCTACATACGTGTGGACATACAATGGTTGAGCGTATCCGTATCAGGAGCAAGTTGGCCGTGCTCGGCTGAGCGAACAACCCAATGAAACGGCTCTCCCTCGATTGGGGGAGGGCGGTTGTGGGAAGTTAGCTTGTCTAATGTTGGACGGGTGTGCCCCTCCGGTGTCCTCATAGCGAAAACGAAATATGAGAACCCCAGACAGACATGCGCGTGTAGTTTTATTTCAGCTCAACAAAAGTCGGGAATTTCTTTAGGACAATATAGAGTCGCCACAGGAAAGCGTATTCACCAATGGGTTAAACAACGTAGCCACACACACTGTAGCAAATGATCACTGGGTTACACAACGTAGCTACACACACTGTAGCAAGTTACACACGGATTACACCATATATGTTGTACACACTGTAGCATTATCCAACCTGGTTACAGTTACACAAACTTTGCTACACACACTGTAGCAAGTTACACATGCGGGTTACGCCACATCTGCTACACACACTGTAGCAAGTTACACATGCGGGTTACGCCACATCTGCTACACACACTGTAGCAAGTTACATTGGAGCACGATTCTGCCTCGTCTACACATAGCCTTCCGTCACTGGTCTCCTCTAGGCAAGAATGCTGCGCCTACACCCGTCGCTACGTCTGGGGTGGACACTGCAATACAAAGTACAGCTACATTTGCACCTTGCTATACATTAACATACTTGCATATTAATAGCTGGTACAGCCTTTACAAATACAATCCAGTCAGTTTGCAGACAAAAGTTGTGCACACATTTATGCAGCCAATATAGTTCCAATTTAGAAAATAAAAACTGCTCTAGATTCCACTATTGTATCCCTTATCTCTTACATCTACTACCTAACAACACTACATGGTACTTACGCCAACTGGGCTGTATAAGTCGACATAAATCCTAAATATTTGCACAACACACATCCAACTTCACCAAACTTTCCCAGCTGACTGTCCAGAGTATTCACACAAATTTCTCACCTACGGAAATTTACTCACCCTACCTATCTACAACTAAGCCTAGCCATTGTGAGATAATTACACCCAAAGCCTTGACCAGAGTGACCATTCCCAATACTGTTAATACCCACAGGCACTTGGATAAATTACCATTCCTATATCCACAGGTACTCGATACCAGTACATCAGATCGTGACAGTAACTAAGAAGGTGGGCGATAACTACTCATGAAACGATTGTTTGTAGCTAAGAATGTGGGCTATATCTACTCATGAAACGATTGTTTGTAACTAAGAAGGTGGGCGATATCTACTCATGAAACTATTTACACAATTTACGATATTTCCGTAAATGACGTCGGAAGATTACGAAACATTCAGATCTTAGATTTGTCTTTATTTTAAGTGTCATTTGCAAAAACCGTCATAACTTCAGGTTCATACCCTCGACATTGTATCGCCATACAGGAGTGTTTATTTCTTTATTTTATTGCTCTTTCTATATTTAATACCATGACATGACGACATGATAGAGAATAGTAGGTTAGTGCCGTGAATGATAAAAAAAATATCTGGCAAGGCTTAGGAAACGGGATAGGCGAAGAGCCTCGCCCATCCCGTTTCCGTGCCGCGCCAGATATTTTTTCCCATTCACGGCACTAACCTATTATTCAATTTATCCCGTCAACATCTACAAATAGCTTCAAAATACAATAAAAAATAACCCCAGCCACCGCACATATTCATACGCACATATTTCACGGCACATACGCACTGTGTTATATCTCTACATGATCATGTATCAGTGTATTTCATTTGAAAAGAAAACTCAAAATACAAACTTCAATTTAGCCAGACTAGTTGACATTTTGAAATATGTCTGTGACTGGAGAAATGGGGCTTATGTGATTTATGACCAGTGTGGCTACTGATCAAATAGCACACTCATGTAGCCTGATGGTGGTCTATAATTGCTTGTTAGAAGCGAGATGGGTGTTTCCGTGATGGAAAAACGGGCAATGCAGATCCTGATCAGACTGTGTGGATGCACAGGCTGATCTAGATCTACACTGGTCGCAAAACCAATAAGCCCCATTTCTCAAGTCACAGCCACAGATATGCGTATTAATGAACCGTCCAAGTTCCCTCGTGTTTCATTTTTGTTCGCGGTGCAGAATATGATGACACTGCGCAAAATAGAAAATCACCGAAGCTGTCTCTGTATATTAGTATTCAGTTCATTTTGCCGGATTAAACCTTGAGTCCCACTTCCCAGGTTGCTTCTGCAATCTCGGGAGACTTTTTGTTTTTGCTTATTCCAGACAAATGCACATTGAATTACCATTACCAGACGTGTTAATGTTGATATCAGGGGCGATAACTGTGTTTCCTTACAATGATAACGGAAGTAACTGTTTATTTTCTCTATTTATATTTTGATGTACAATACTGTATAATATGTTGATACAAATATTTATTCAGGTGCCGCATGTAGTTAAGTGAATAATCTAAAAATGTCCTGCCTCATTTGCAAATCCAACTAGTCATGTACAATCGCGCGTCTCTATCAGTAAATGAACTACATGTATTACTAAATTATTATAAATGTGTAGCCGGCACTGGTAATGTTTACAACTAGTGGATTAGTTACACAATTATACACTTATTTAATTCCTATAAGGAAAAGAGTGTGTCCGACAGGAGGGACCCCAATTTTAAAGTAACTGTGTCTCAGATGATGCCCCAATATGGGGTTTCTCGCTTCATACACAGTAAATGCCATATATAATATATACACAGTAAATGCCATATATAATATATACACAGTAAATGCCATATATAATATATACACAGTAAATGTCATATATAATATATACACATAAACATGTCATATATAATATATACACAAATAAATGCCATATATAATATACACATAAATCCATATAATATTATACACAATAAATGCCATATATAATATATACACAGTAAATGCCATATATAATATATACACAGTAAATGTCATATATAATATATACACAGTAAATGCCATATATAATATATACACATGATTCATAAAATATAATATACACAGAAATCCATATATAATATACAAACCAGTAAATGCCATATATAATATACACAATGAATGTCATATATAATATATACACATTAAATGCCTATATACCCATATATATATACACATAAATGTAAATGCCATATAATATATTGTTATATATATATACACATAATGAATGTCCATATATAAATAAATACACAGTAAATATATACACAGCCAAATGCCATATATATAGTACAGTAAAATGCCATAAATATAATATATACACTAAATGACAGTATGCCATATATATACACAGTAATGTCATATATAATATATACACAGTAAATGCATGTATAATAATACACAGTAAATGCCATATATAATTAACACAGTAAATGCCATATATCATATATACGCACAATGAATGTCATATATAAAATATATACAGCAGAAATGCCATATATAGAATAAAATAACACAGTAATGCCTATAAAATAATATAAAACCACAAAGAATCGTCATATATAATATCATACACATTAAATGCCATATAAAATATATACAGAGGAGGCGGGGATATATGCTCATATATAAATGTTAATAATTTATTATAAGTGTATATAATTATATATAACAGCATAAATCCAGTAATATATACACAGCAAATACCCGCTCACCCAGCCATATATAGATGAAAGTATCAAAGTAAATGCCATATATATATAATATACACAGTAAATGCCATATATAATATAATACACAGTAAATGACATGGTAATAATACATAGCCCAGTAAATACCATATATAAAAACATAGCACAGTAAATGCCATATATAAATATGGATACACAGTAAATGCCATATATAATATATAGCACAGTAAATTGCCATATATAAATAGTGGGTGTATATAGCACAGCAAAAATCCATGTATAATATCTACACAATGTAATGTCCAAATATATATACTCAGTAAAAGCATATAAGATATAAACACAGTAAATGCATATATAATATATACACATGGTAAATGCCATATATATAATATAAACCATGTGTAATATATTGAATATTATTACATAACAGTAAATGCCATATCTATATCACAGAAAATGCCAATATATAATAAGTAAATCAAATAAATGCCATATATATATTACACAGTAAAATGCCATATAAAATATATACACAGTAAATGCCAAATATATATTACATTAAATGCATATATAATATCACACAGTAAAACTCCAAAATATATAATACATTTCACGTAAATGCCATAATATATATACACAAATTAAAAGCCAAATAAATATAATATATACACAAGTAAATGCCATATATATATATACACAAATAATGTCATCTCTATAAAATATCATACACATTAAATGCCAATAAATAATATAATAAACACAGTAAAAAATCCCCCCTTTTCAGCCAAATATATAAAAATACACAATTGAATGTCCCTATAATATATACACAGTAAATGCCATATAAAAAATATACACAGTAAATGCCAAATTTATAAAATACACAGTAAAATTCCATATAATAATATATACACAGTAAATTGCCATATATAATTATAAATGTGATATATAATTATAATACACAGTAAATGCCAGTAATAATATACCCACAGCATGTATAATAATAAGTACAGAAAATGCCATATATAATATACACAGTTAAATGTTCCAAAATATATAATAATACACAGTAAATGACCATGTATATAAATATACATACACATAAAATGCCATATTTATAATAATATACACATAAATCCATATATAATACACATAAATGCCATATCTATATACACAGTAAATGCCAATATATATATACACAGTAAATGCCATATATAATATATACACAGTAAATGCCATATAATAACATACACAAATAAATACACATAAATGCCCATATAAATATACACAGTCCATATATAATATATACACAGTAAATGCCATATATAATATATACACAGTAAACGCCATATATAATATATACACAGTAAATGCCATATATAATACATACACAGTAAATGCCATATATAATATATACACAGTAAATGACATGTAATATATAATACATACACAGTAAATACCATATATAATATATACACAGTAAATGCCATATATAATATATATTCAGTAAATGCAATATATGATATATACACAGTAAATGCCATAACATATATACACAGTAAATGCCTTATATAATATATACACAGTAGATGCCATATATAATATATACACAGTAAATGCCATACAAATATATACATAGTAAATCCCATACATCATTTACACAGTAAATACCATATATAATATATACACAGTAAATGCCATAAAATATATACACAGTAAATGCCATATATCATTTACACAGTAAATACCATATATAATATATAAAACAATCGCACCATTTTATTTGATCACATTCTCAAAAACATGCGTTATATGTTCAGGTATATGCTATCAGAAACTGTGATGAGCAGGGGAGATAATTTCACATGGCATACGTTTGCATTTTCGCTATACCAGGAAGGAAAACATGAGAAGTTTCTTTATGTTTTGTTGTACAATGATCATATATACTGTACCAAATGTAGAAATAACATTCCATTATAAATGTTTGTGTAATTAAATTAAATAAAATAATTTACAACCATCGATTGAAAAACAGTTTGATAATAGTGAAACATAACTGCATAATGAGCTTAATCAGGCATTGGTCGGATACGAATATCCGGTTTGCAACGAATTGAAAACTAAACTTTCATGGGCGAAAGGCATCACATACCGTTACCGAATGACGTCGTGTATTTAATATAATTATTATACAAGAAGTCACTGTCATGGATTGTGGTTTAAAGATTATCACTGACAACGTACCATACATACACCACCGCCTGTGTTAATCTTGCCCAGATATCAACGTTTCGGAACATCTATTGGCAATATCAAGCAGTTGGCTGAGCTCGGCACAGCTCAGGCTCAGCGAATCAAGCGACTTGTCTGCACGTACAATACTTAAGTATTTTATAATACAGAAATTTAAAAATATTGGCAAGGTTAGCGCAGGCGACGGTGTAACATGCCACTGTGCTACGTTAACACATTGTCACGTGGCACGTATGCAACTCTGCGATGTCCTGAAATTGGAAATTGTGCTTCTGTTAACACACTGTCACGTGGCACGTATGGAACTCTGCGATTTCCTGAAACCTAATCCCCTGTCAGATCACTTCGTTCGGAATATCATTCCGATAATTAAAATCCTGTCCACGTGGTCAATGGCTAACCTTCATTTGTCCAAGAGGGCGGTTGATTGTGAGCATGCGAAGGGTTATTTAACGATGTGTTTCATCCTTAATGGAATTAATCTCCATATCCCTGGTTTGACCCGCAGGTAAACCTATGGTTTTCTGGTATGTGATGGTTGAATCCGGTTATACCCAGTATACAAGTACATGTAATAGTACTAATCATAGCACTCTTCGGGGTGGGAGGGGGGGGGGGTGGGGGTGGGGGAGGGTGGGGGTGGTGGGGGCTAAGTGTCTCAGTAGCCTATTTCACCAACATTGCAAAGTATGCTTTTCTAGTAAAGAATACTTTGAGGTAGAAATTTTCAATTTTGGGATAAATTTATTATTGTTATTATACTAAATTTATTACATTATCACAGCCAGAATGGCTGTGATTAAAGGGTTAACTGTATTGTAATTTTTAAATTTACGGCGTATATCAGAAAATGATAGGTCGGAAAATCTGTTTAATGGCGACGCGCTAGCAGAGCCATTAAACATGTTTTCCGACCTATCATTTTCTGATATACGCCGTAAATTTCAAAATTACAATGCGGTTAACCTATTTCTAATGCACTCCTTTACTACTGGCGTAGGAATACATATTGAAATAATTTGCGACCGTTCATCAACAATGATATACCTGTAATGTATGATCATCAGCCAATCAGATTGCGCAATATTTATAGAGTGCATTAAAAAATGTAATACATTCAGTATAATAATTCTGCATACTTTTAATTATCAAATATATGCAGTCGTTAGTCCTATATGACATAATGAATTTTGGGAAAAATAAATGATTACTCCTTCAAAGTATACTTTTCTAGAAAAGTATACTTTGCGATATTGGTGAAATATGCTACTTGTGTGGTGCGGACCTGGCACCAGGCTATAGGTTATTCTAATTTCAGGGTTGAATATATATTCTATAAATATTCAATTCAGATTTAAATATATTTATATGGTGCATGTATGCATGGACCGTGACATCCAGAATAGGAAGCTGAAATACAGTGAACATACTTGTACATATACATGTAAGTGGCCTGCAAACGATTTGACTTTGTTAAACAAATATTCAAAAGTCAATATGTGAACTATAAGTATTACGTATTTACCGAGCGTGGTCCGTGTAGGCAAATACAGTGAAACCTCTATAAACCGGACACATTGGGAGGTCCCCAGGGTGTCCGGCTTAGAGAGGTGTCAATGTAAATCAGGCATTTGATCATTCAGAGCCATAGTTGTGTGCTATGCGATCACGAACAGACATTGTCACCTGAGATAAATGATCAAGAAACTCATCAAAAAGAACATTACATGTGTTTTCTTGGTGTCCGGTTTAAAGAGGTTCCACCATAGTTCTCTACGTGACGGTCCTCGATACCGCGGCATTTCATAGCACTATAATATACTAGTTTGAATGGAAAAAATAGTATTAGTAATACCAGGTTTTTAGGCGATTCATATGTAGAATTGGGTTCAAAAATACGATAAAAATATACAAAATTAATCTATTATTTACAATTTCAGTTGTTCCATCACTTTCTGAGCATCTCTGAGACCCAATGCCTTTAACAGGATGATTGCATTTTTTCTCTAGTTTCTGTAACAGTAAATTGAAGGAGTTTCTGATATTGAGATTTGAATATAATACCTGTATCAGTTTACCTTATAACGGAGTGAAGGCAGAGGATATTTCTCTGTTTTCCGCTATGCTTATTGTCACAATCCGCATTCATAATACAACGGCGTCGTCAGGGGAGGTTCGATGGGTTTGTACGAACCCCCTCCCCTTTCCCCCTTTTTGCAGCCAGTAGGATATGGTTTATATAAATTAGGTCCGCGATAGAAATGTTCAATGAGTAGACATTATAGTACCGGTAGGATATGGTCTATATAAATTAGGTCCGCGATATAAATGTTCAATGCACGAATGAGCAGACATTATATTATCGGTATTCAAATGCCCTACTGATAAAATACAGTCAAGCGACATCAAACGTATTGCAATATGCTAATCTTCAGAAAGACGCTTCTTAAATGTACAGGCCCACTCAGTAGGCACAAACTGTTCTTTATAGGAATTCAACATTACAAGTGTATAATTGTGTCACTATTCCACCAGTTCTAAAAATTACGAGTGCCCGCTATACAGATATAATCATTTAGTAATAGTTATTTTACTGATAGTGACGCGCGGTGGTATCAGGCTATTTTCATATGCAAATGAGGCATGGTATTTTTTAATTATTTATACTAATTAAATGCGTCACCTGAAAAACTAATATTTTCGACAGATTATAAAGTATGATCATTGCACATCAAAAAATAAATACAGAGACAAATAGTAAAGTCCGTTAACATTTTAAGGAAACACGGTTATCGCCCCTGATATCAGTGTGAAAATTTACGTCCGATATAAAATGCATAATAATACCAATTAATACGTAAGGTAATGGTGAATGAATGTTTATTTTGCCAGAAAGTATCTCAGATGATGTCTCTGATATAAAGTACATTTTGTGCCTACTGAGTGGGCACGCACCTTTAAATGGACACAACAACTGTTTGCCCAGGAGCTATTTGTTGTAGAAACATACCCAAATGCAGCATTTGGCTTCTATAAATCAAAATCTCTCAACCGAAATATGTAAGGATCCAGGATTTCGGTTGCTTCACAGCTGAAAGACGAACCCCTTTTTTAAAAATGCTGGTGATGCCCATGAAATATTATTAATAATGTAGAAAACATTACAGGCAACACATTTCGATAGGTTTTGCTTATTCTATCAGGATGTAATGAACTACTCCATAAATACGCATGGATCAGTATATTACAGTTATGTAGGTGTGAAACGGTGACTGGTAAGCCCGGTATTGTAATATCGTGGTGCACGTATATGTCAGCTTCCATCCCATAATCGCATCTATCGGGTAATGTAGCGTAAGTGTTTTGTTATCATTTTATTCCAAAAATCCGCTTATACTATTGATCTGAATCAAACAATGACATTATTTACATGCTCTGTCCTTCCTTTCGCAAATATACTAATCCGGTGATACAGTGAAAGCTCTCTAAACTGGACACCCGGAAATATTAATGTGGTTAATGTTGATAAGTTACACAGTCATGTGTCGTTGTATCGTTGACCATAATTGAGTGTGTGGGTTTTGTGAGGGTGGTGAGCGAGTCAGCGAGCGGGAGGGAGGGAGGGATGTAGGGAGTCGGACGATCGGTCCGTCAGTCGTTGAGCGAGTCAATAATGTGAGACAATCGGTGAGACAATCAGTAGGTCAGTGAGACAACAAGTGAGTCATTGAGACAATCAGTTAGTCAGTGAGACAATCAATGAGTCAGTGAGACAATCAGTGAGTCAGTGAGACAGTCAGTGAGTCCGTGATTCAATCAGTGAGTCAGTTAGACAATCAATGAGTCAGTGAGACAATCAATACAATACAATACAATACAATATCCTTTATTAAGCATTAAGCAATACAATGCTTCTAGCCTTTAACATAAAACTTGTGTAGTGCACATAAAATACATGTTTTACGGAATATAAATGGAGAAGCTTTTGTTAATTGTAATTATACACTAATAGATGCCACCAAAATGATCACTTTGCAGTATATTAGCAACTTAAATAAAAAATAAGTCAGTTCGTGAGAGAATCAGTGAGTCAATGAGATTATCAATGAGTCAGTGAGACAATCAGTGAGACAATCAGTCAGTCCGTGAGACAATCAGTGAGTCAATGAGACAATCAGTCAGTTCGTGAGACAATCAGTGAGTCAATGAGACAATCAGTGAGTCAATGAGACAATCAGTGAGTCAATAAGTCAGTGAGACAATCAGTGAGTCAATCAGTAGGGCAATCAGAAGGACAATCAGTGAGTAAGTCAATAAGTCAGTGGGACAATCAGTGAGACAATCAGTGAGACAATCAGTGAGTCAGTGAGGAAATAAGTGAGGAAATCAGTGAGTCAGTGAGACAATAAGTGAGTCAGTTAGACAATTAGTGAGTCAGCGAGAGATTAAGTTACAAACGTAAATTAACATCGTGTACGATGCTTGATAAATTACACGCATCATGCACTGTATACACGTAGTTGCAGAAATGATGGATTCATCCCACCTAAGTCGAGTGAAGTTATTTGACAGAAATTAATGGGAACAACGTTGAAGAGTACAATTAAACAGTCTAATATGGGATGTATGCCCAATTATTTCTATGGTCACTTTACTATGTTTTTATAATCACTGACTGACGGATAGTAAAGCAGCTGACGTTGTACATTGTTCATGCCTCCCAGTCATCAACATATGGTGGCACGTTGGGCACATTTCTCCCAGTCATCAACACATGGTGGCACATTGTGCACATTTCTCCCAGTCATCAACACATGTTGGCACGTTGGGCACATTTCTCCAAAGTCATCAACACATGTTGGCACGTTGGGTACATTTCTCCCAGTCATCAACACATGGTGGCACGTTGGGCACATTTCTCCCAGTCATCAACATATGGTGGCACGTTGGGCACATTTCTCCAAAGTCATCAACACATGTTGGCACGTTGGGTACATTTCTCCCAGTCATCAACACATGGTGGCATGTTGGGCACATTTCTCCCAGGCATCAACACATGGTGGCACGTTGGGCACATTTCTTCCAGTCATCAACATATGGTTGCACGTTGGGCATATTTCTCCCAGTCATCAACATATGGTGGCACGCTGGGCACATTTTTCACAGTCATCAACATATGGTGGCACGTTAAGCACATTTCTCACAGTCATCAACAAATGGTGGCACCCTGGGCATATTTCTCCCAGTCAGCAACATATGGTGGCACGTTGGGCACATTGCTCCCAGTCATCAACACATGGTGGCACGTTGGGCACATTTCTCCCAGTCATCAACATATCGTGGCACGCTGGGCATATTTCTCCCAGTCATCAACATATGGTGGCACTTTGGGCACATTTCTCCCAATCATCATCACATGGTGGCACGTTGGGTACATTTCTCACAGTCATCAACAAATTGTGGCACGCTGGTGGGTATATTTCGCCCAGTCATCAACATATGGTGGCACGTTGGGTACATTTCTCCCAGTCATCAACAAATTGTGGCACGCTGGGCATATTTATCACCGTCATCAACATATGGTGGCCCGTTTGGTATATTTCTCCGAGTCATCAACAAATTGTGGCACGCTTGGTATATTTATCCCAGTCATCAACAAATTGGGACACGCTGGGCATATTTCTCCCATTCATCAACATATGGTGGCACGTTGGGCACATTTGCTTTCTTCGTGTCTACGTTGCGTGTTTCTGTTTTTTTTTGTCAAACCGAAGTTTAAGAATCTTAAATGCTGCTCTTTTAACTTTCGTAACTACATATCTACGCCGCTTAGAGACGAATATTAAGTAATCAAAGTTAATTTTCCTTTCTAGGCCACGTAGACGAGTCGAAACCTAAGCGCATTAAATTCATCGTTCATTTTTACACCGCGGCGAACTCTTGTATATGTCTTTCATTCGTCTCTACACAGCAGTATCTTAAATGTCGCCTCTGTCGCTTAACAACTAAACTTAAGATTCGTACATTTATATGCGACGTAGGATTGAACATTAAGAACCTTAAATGCATTTCCTTTCTTGCTACGCTGCGTAGAAACGAACCTTAAACAACCTTGAATTTCGTTCGCCGCGTAGAGACGAAAATTAAGATTCGTATACTTCGTTTATTTTTTTCTACGCTGCGTTCAGACGAAAAGTAAAGTTCTTACTTTCGTCTCTACACGGTGTAGAAACGTAATGACGAAATGTTCATATTTGAGAACCTTATATTTCGTCCCTGTGTGTCTACGTCGCATATAGACGAACATTAAGGTTATCAATTTTCGTCGTCTCTATACGGCGTTGAAATGAAGAGACGAAATGTCCTAACAACTCACCATAGTCACACTCAAGTAGCCTGTCAATAAAATCTCGAACCCAAATGGCTTCACATTGTTTGATGCTGTTTAACTATATTTACACACAGCAACCGGTCAAATAGACACTTTTATTTAAAACGCTGTTCAAATGCTGACCGCGCGCATTGCGCGCATTAAATGCCATGGGCATGATGGGAATCAATAAGTTAAATGTTTGTAAATATTGAGTGTTTATTTTGTACAATTTGGTAACTTCCACTAGCTAATACACTCAATTAAAATTGACTGCAGCTGTCACGATTTTCTAAAATTAACTGGGCTAAACCGCAGTAAAGGGGCCGGCCACTTGTTGAAAAAGTTCGCCCCATTAGTTAGTTATTTACGGCAGCAAATTAATAGTATAACAGTAGGGGGCAAGATAATTTGTCATTTACGTCATCGTACTGCAGGGGCAGATCCAGGATTTATGGCTAGAGGGGGCGTGGATTTCAATTTTCATAAAATTCAGATTATTGTTTCTGCATTGTTTTTCTTATTTCTCATCACAAGTATATGTTGTTACGACTCAGTGGAACCGTCTCGACGAGACGGTTCAACTGAGTGGAAAAAACATACACTTTGTGTGAGAATTAAGGAAATAATCAGATCTTTCTACGAACAAAAAAAGGGTTATAATCTAAACTCGACCAATTTTGGAGGGGGCGTGCGCCGGCCTGAATCCGCACATGTACTGTGTGTATTAAGCGGTCACATTAATTGTATTGTTGTGTAGTGTTGACCATTTATCATCTACTTCGAACGTGCAATACGTTATTATTATAAGCATTATTATATACGTACTTTCGTTTCCCATTGAAACACAATGAAATGCAAGCCGTCAATGTTTTTCCATATTGACGTCTCGTGAATACATATTGGTCAGTGCCGGAACTATATGTTTACCTCGTAAAATAGTTCCTTCTAAATCATCAGTAAGTTGTTTACTTCATTTATAGTTTGTATATTTTTCGAGGCGCAAACAAATTATGAGTTATTAAAAAAATAACAACAATTATTGGTTATTTGATTTGTATTTGATTTGCCACTCCTTCCGCTACAAATCAAATGACCTATAATTGTTTTATTTTGTCTTAGGCCACATATATTCTGTAGAATGCGACTCTTGACTATGAATATACCCTTTTACGGATTCATATGTTATTGGTGGTTCTTACTGAGATTCACTCTTTGTTTACACATGGGTCATGTGATCCAGTGTAGTTAGGGTACCTGACACCAGATCAGGTCACTGTCTTTCAGTGATGAAACTTAGCCTTGCTTTATAAACGTACAAGGTATTTTCTACATATATATGCATTTGGTATTTTCGTTATCTAACATACCCGGATACCAACGGTACATATATGTGTACTCAAACAATATACTCGTACAATATACTCGTACAATATACTCATAAGGCCTATACAAATCTGTGGTGCGGGCGGTCCAGCAAAAAACTAAGTAGGGAGGGTAGGCGGTTTTGAAAATACTACTATAGACAGCTGTATGTGCCAATGTGGTGGAATATGTTCACTATTTCCTACTTATTTATTTCTCACAGTAACAAGCTTAGGCATCAAGTGTGAACAGTCAACTTTAATGTACACACAGGGTTACGAATGATCGAAAATGAACATTTGTCATTATATTTTTTTAAGCAGCAACAAAAAGTATAGGGTCGGCGGCTAGGGAGGTCCCCAGACACACATGGAGGTCCCCAGACACTCATGGGGTCCCCAGACACCCATCGAGGTCACCAGACATCCAGGACCCAGGGGGTCCCCAGCCACCCAGGGAGGTCCCCAGAAACACAATGAGGTCCTCAGACACACAGGGGATCCCCAGACACCCAGCGAGGTCCCCAAACATCCAGGACACCCAAGGTGGGGGGGGGTCCCATACACCCAGGGAGGTCCCCAGACACACAGGGATGTCCCCAGACACACAGGGGGCCCCAGACACCAAGGGGGGGGGGTGGGCCCCATACACCCAGGGAGGTCCCCAGACACATAGGGCGGTCCCCAGACATCCAGGAATGTCCCCAGACACCCAGGAGGTCCCCAGACACACAGGGCAGTCCCCAGACACACAGGGGGTCCCAGAGGTCCCCAGACACCGGGGGTCCCCAATCACACAGGCCAGGGAGATCCCCAGACACACAGGGAGGTCCCCAGCCACCCAGGTAGGTCCCCAGAGTGTCTGGTTTTATAGAGGTTCCATTATAATTATGTTATACAGACATCGACAGACACGCCTGTCTGTTTGCAATCACAGTGAAACCCATCAAACAACAACAAACTAAAGTTTTCTGGGCATTTTGTTTACAGTGGTTTAGACTATATAATATATAGATATATGGTATCTAGTATCGCCCTGGACATGTATGTATTATTTAAATATAAAGTCCAATAACATTTCAGGAAAACTATTTTTATATGGCGTTTAAATTACAGATGACATATACAGTGATAAATTGGTTGCCAGGGATATTAGAAAAAGATAGATTTTAATGGAAAAGGTATTGTTTTACAGTATTAAAAAGAATTACTGTCTGTTCCACGTTTTGCTGCCGACGAACTTTTGGCTAGTAAACACATTAAATCTAAAAGATATTTAAATGAAAGTAATTTTTCATCGATAACAAAAAAGTCACCCTCTCGAAATATTTTTATTTGATGAAATTCCATCAAATATTGATTTTATTGCCAACAAATTATTTTCCTATGGGAATTTAACATGGGGGCTAAACATAGAGGTTTTTAAAATATTTTTTTATTTGTGAACCGATTTGCAAAATCTAACTTTTGTTTTCTTAGTTACATGTACATGTACATCATTTCCAAGCTATCTAAACAGGTTTCGGAGTCAATTTCCAAATTTTTCGTTTTTTGACTCCTCCCACACTGCTTCCTTCTCTTTCCCCACCCCCATGTTAAATTCCCATAGGAAAATCGTTTTTTCGCTATAAAATCAATATTTGATGGAATTTCATCAAACAAAAACATTTGGGGAGGGTGACTTTTTTGTTATTTGTGAAAAAATACTTACATTTAAATATTTTGTAGATTTAATGTGTTTAATAGCAAAAGGTTTGTCGGCAGAAAAACGTGGAACAGACAGTAGTCGCTGATGTGGAACATTGACATTTCCGCAATAATCATCCTTTATTGTTTGCCCTAGTTTTCCCGACCAATGCAATCATAGCATTTCGTCTCAATCACATATTGCGACTATTTCACCAATATCTACTAAATGTATTCATTAAATGTTCCAATGTATAGAAAGGGTCCATATATTTATGTCCAGACGTCACGGATTATTGTCAGAAATGCACGTGTCAAGCCGTGTACATCTGCTCGTGGGTCAAACGGCCAATAATGTAGTCATTTCGCAACCAATAAGTAAGTTATAGTTCACGTTGAATGTTTCATAAATGTATTATAAATTCAATATGTGAACTATAACTATTACATACATTCCGTCAACCGTTTCAGAATTAGTTGCTGCATGTAGCTGACGACAGTACTGGCATATTTATAAGTGATTGAATGATGAATTTAATACCAGGCTATTTAGTGACTGACTGACGAACCGCGGATGCCCTGACCGGACTGCGCGGATGTGCAGCCTGATCAGGGGATTCGCTCGTCGCAAACGTCTTAAAACTATACATGGCAAAGTCAAGCGATCCATGATAATCCATGATAATCCATGAAAACAATATGCAAATGCAGCCGTAGTGTTATTGTGTCTCGTCATATATGCGACGAGCTGTGTCAATATCGTCATAGTCTACGACACAAACCACTATGAAGCTACATGTATGTAGCCAGGTTTCGGAGTCTCCTTCCAAAAGTATTTCGACACTTCTCGTTACTTGCCATCTCGTTTTTGCCCCACGTGTTGCCCCAATGTTTCTTTCGCAGTAACATTATTATTTGATGAAACAAAAATGGGGACGGTGCCTTTTTTGTTATTGATGATACGGTTATTACATTTAAATACAAATAGTTACATTTAATGAGCTTAATAGCCAAAAGTAGGTCGACAGAACAAAAACATGAAACCAGGAAAATGTGAATAGCGAACGTTAAGCACAGGGGCCGTTGTAGAGAGGTGGCCGTTCATGAAGGTTCGAGTGTACCGCAGCATCAGAATCTCACGATCGGCAAAAGCAGAACTTGAAATCTTATTGTAATCACAGCAGAATTAGCACGATATTAGAACGGTGTTACTACTGTTGTATAGGATGCCTATACAAGCCACGTTCGTTGACCTTTGCGGTTGACCTTTGTGTGCATCACCGCCTGAGCCAATCTTGCCGACATTTGTCAATTTTTGTATTTCAAAATATCTGAATATTGTGCTTGAAATTAATTAGCTTGATTGTCTGAGCCTGAGTTGTGCTACATTATGAGTTGAAATTGTCCATGTTGAGAAACGTTGTCATCTGGGCAAGATTAACGTAGCCGGCTGTGTACATGTGTCAGAGTGGCAATTATATCCATGTATTATAAAAACGGCTACCGACCCTACCTACTGTATTCCGGGCACATGCGCACATCAGGCGGAAGCAATAAAAAAAGGCTCGTGCGAAGATTTTTATGCATTTTCATTTCACATTAATGTGGTTTCCTAATGCTGCTGCTTCCACCCACACGACACCATCGTTAAATGTGAACACACCCTCAACGGATCTGCTAACAATCGGCTGTCAGTGATAATGCTATAGAAAATTACGAATGTTTCAGTCGTACTAGGATTAGATAAGCAGACGTCGTTAAAAACTGTAGATAACTGTTCATTTTATACGAATAATGTTATTTTCAATACGTTATAGCAGATTGCCAGCTATTACTTGTATGACGTTCAGATTTACAATTAAAGCATCGTCAACAACTGTATACAAATTTTAAATTATAAGTGTTAGGTTATTTTTTTTGTGCAATTGTTATAGCAAACTACGAACGTTTTAGTCGTACGACCAACGGTATATAAGCAAGGCGTCGGCAAAAACTGCATAATAATATTCAGTTTATAGATAAACAAGCGCCGCAGAAAATGGTATACAAAGCTTCAACTCATAAGTAAAATGTATGCCCCCTCCCAAGCCACACTCCACCCACAACTGTCGATAAGCCAAGCGTCGTAATAAACTGTATACACTTATTCCACTTATAAAGACATTTACGTACACCCCCGCAATTGTCTATAAGCCAAGCGTCGTTGAAACATTTATAGGACGTTCAAAGCGTCGTTAAAAATGGTATACAAGAGTTGAATTTACAAGGGAAGGCACGCCCCCACACCCCGACTTTCTATCAGCAATACGTCGTCAAACTGTATACACATTTTCAATTTACAAGGGAAAGGTTAGTTGCCTTGTGAGATGAGCATTATAAGAAGACAGTTGTAGATACAGATGAACTGCTCACAACAATACAGACGCGGTCGGTTGGAAATAGATACATCAATTTAGCCCTGATGGGATTACCTATACAGAGGAAGCCATCAGTAATCGTGTTAACCCGGTATCAGACTCGTTGAGAAAATGTCACTTACTGTTGCCACTGCGGCCTAACATGTGATGCATGGCAAATAATCTTTGAAGGTTCGTAAGTGAAAAACAACGACTACGAACTGAATAAATCATTGGTTGTTGTTGCTTGGTACAACGCATGTCGTGTCATTTACACGTCATTTTCACATCTGTTTCGTTTTGTTTTAAATTAGAAAATGACGCTTTCGTTTATATAAACATAACAAACGAAAACATCATTATCTAATTAAAAACAACCACAGCTAAACGATGTAAAAAAGATGACCGGAAACGGTAGACAATCGTTCGTTTCTAGAACCGGGAGAAATCCTGGCTGCATTTTGTCTCTAGGGTTTAAAGCTATTTTTGTACGGTGCTTTTTTTATATTTTTGGTAAAATTCACCTTAGGAGATAATTTGAGAGGCATAATGTAGTCTGCTATTTACCCACAGGAGACGGAAACCCATAGAATAATAAAAACAAGATGACACTGAATGTACATGTATATGTTATTCTGATATGACGTGCGTCAAATCGCTCTTGATACGACACTGCCGGCGTCAATCTTGTCCAGATTGCAACGTTTCTTACAAGTACATGCCCACTCAATAGGCACAAATGCCAGGTTATAAATAGGGAGACATAGTTTCATTCACAATTACCCCAGGTATTGATTGGCATCATTATACATTTTATATCAGATGAACATTTCGACACTGATATCAGGGGCGATAACCGTGTTTTTAAAAACAAATTGTTAACTGACATTGCTATTTATTCTCTGTAATACTATTTACTGTTTGCTGTGCAATGATCATACTTTTTAATCTGTCGAAAATATTATTTTTTTCAGATGACGCATTTAATTATTATAAATATTTAAAAAATATCATGCCTCATTTGCATATGAAAATAGCCTGATACCACCGCGAGTCACTAGATGTAAAATAAATATTACTAATTGATTATATCAGAATGGCAGGCACTCGCAATTTTATAACTGGTTGAATAGTGACACAATAATACACTTATTTAATTCATATACAGTAGCGCTTTTCTGATCCTTACCTATTTGTATATACTAATATCGTATACATATCGTAATCGTATAGTATTGGTATATTTAATGAGGATATCGTATGATCATATAATATTGGTATGTTTGTACCGTATCATCGTATAGTACAAACGTACTATACGAATATTATACAAACATATGATATCCGTTCGTATATACGATATATCTGTACGGATATGGTATGAATATACCATAATCTGGTATGTTTGTACGATACAAACGTACCAGAATTATACACATGTATAACACTCGTATAAAAGTACGATTTGAATGGTATATATATATGATATTGGTTGGTATGTACGGTACAAACATACCGTACGTTTATACTATATGCATATCGTATAGAAAACATATCGTATTGGTATAGTATACGTATAGTATTGGTATAGTACGTATAGTTGACCTGCAGAAAAGTGCTACTGTAAAGAACATGTGCCTACTGAGTGGGCATGTACCTTTAACATATATTGTAATCTCAACTCGCAATCAAACACGAAGCATGCAATACCATTTATTTCTTACACGATTCATGTGCTCTTACTTTTTATTTACATTGACGGTAACCGATTCTTCGTCAAACCGACTTAATTATGAGATGAAAGCAAAGTATGCAATAAAGGGCAACATGTTCCGCATTTGTGGCGCTATGTTTCATAAAAGCCGTCATTCCGTTAGAAATATATTAAAGGAAATCTACAGTGAACACATCTAAAAATATCCCGTGACGCCTTTCAGAAACCACGTAATTCCACACCCTGAATACCGCGGAACAAAATATTGCATTATGAGACGTACTATAGTGCATGATTCTGTCTTGCATTTCATACACGAACACGTGAGTTCTACATTTGCGATTGTGAATGGAGAAATGGGACTTATATTTATCCCGTCAACACAGTGCGTATGTGCCGTGAAACACCGTGCCGTGAAACATTTTTGATATCCAGTCAATACTATTTTTGCATTTTACAGCAATTTGTAGATGTTGACGGGATAAATAGAATAGTAGGTTAGTGCCAAGAATGTGAAAAAATATCTGGCGCGGCACGGAAACGGGATGTGCTGGGCAGAGACTCGCCCATCCCGTTTCCTGAGCCTTGCCAGATATGTTTTCCCATTCACGGCACTAACCTACTATTCTCTATAATGTGTGTATTTACATTGACGGTAACCGAGTATTCGTCAAAATGACAGAGAGTAAAGCGAACAAAATGTACAATAAAGGGCAAACCGTTTCATAGCATTCAGTTAGCAAGATATTACAGGAAATGTACTATGAACAATAACATGACGTCACGCCGTTCGGTAACCACGTGATGTAATACATAACGCATACATGTACACAGTGCAGACACAATCAAACGAAGCATAAAAATAGGTCGAACTTCAAGTACACTTGTATCTTTAAAGATTGGGACAACATATATTGTTACGGAAACTAAATGTGTACCGAATTATATAACTATTCCACAAGTTTTTAACATCAACAATGTTCGTTTTTACACAGTATTAACTAACGTTTCAATACCGTGTTAGCAGTTGTGATCATTGTGCATTTGAAGACGGTGCGGTCAGTTTTAATTATTTAAATAAAGTAATACAATGTGAATCAATTTAAGCACGATTTCTGTCGATTTATCTTATAAAGTATAGTTATTGTACACCATAAATTGCATTGGACAAATAAATAGCGACTTCCTTTAAATAAATATCGAATTGTGTTAATATTTTGAGAAAACGCGGTTATCTCCCATGACCTCAATATTATTGATTTCCGTCATACAAATACTACGAAATAGTATCAGTATGTGTACCCGGTATTACAATTAAACGCTCTTTGTGTATATTAATGACATCTCTAATTGCTGAGCCAAAAGATATAACCCCTACAATACATCCTGATGTGCGGGACCCCATCTGTAAGAGAACAATGCAAACATTTGTGAACTTCGCTTTTATGTCGAACTGCCACATTGAGATACTTGAATTCCATGACAGGAGAAATTGGGTTTATGAGTTTTGCGACCAGTGTAGATCCAGATCTACATCAGCACAGTCTGATCAGGATACATGTATGCACTGTTCGCCATTTTATCAATGATACAGCCCTCATGCTTCAAACAAGCAATATATATCGTTATCAGGCTACATGAGTGAGCTATATTATCAGGAGCTCCACTGGTCGCTATAGATCGTTATCAGGCTACATGAGTGTGCTATATGATCAGGAGCTCCACTGGTCGCTATAGATCGTTATCAGGCTACATGAGTGTGATATATGATCATGAGCTACACTTGTCACTATAGATCGTTATCAGGCTACATGAGTGTGCTATATGATCAGGAGCTACACTGGTCGTTATATATCGTTATCAGGCTACAGGAGTGTGCTATATGATCAGGAGCTCCACTGGTCATTATAGATCGTTATCAGGCTACAGGAGTGTGATATATGATCAGGAGTTACACTGGTCGTTATAGATCGTTATCAGGCTACAGGAGTGTGCTATATGATCAGGAGCTCCACTGGTCATTATAGATCGTTATTAGGCTACAGGAGTGTGCTATATGATCAGGAACTCCACTGGTCGCTATATATCGTTATCAGGCTACATGAGGGTGCTATATGATCAGGAGCTACACTGGTCGCTATATATCGTTATCAGGCTACAGGAGTGTGCTATATGATCAGGAGCTACACTGGTCGCTATATATCGTTATCAGGCTGCATGAGTTTGCTATATGATCAGGAGCTCCACTGGTCGTTATATATCGTTATTTCAGGCTTACATGTGTGTGCTTTTTTTACATGGATCAGGAGCTTCACTGGTCGCTATTATCGGGTTTTTCAGAACTACAGGAGGTTTCTGCTATATGATCAGGAGCTCCATGGTCGCTATAGATCGTTATCCAGGGATACATGGAGTTTGTGTATTAGACATCAGGAGCTCACTGGTTCGGCTATTTATTCGTTAATCAGTTCTACAGGAGTCTGCATATGATTCAGGGCTCCACTGGTCGCTATGGATCGTTAATAGGGCTACATGGGTGTGCTATAGGACATTTTTTTTTTTTTGTTCAGGTGCTACACTGGTCGCCTATAGATCGTTATCCATGGCTAAGGATGTGTGCTATATGATCAGGAGCTCCACTGGTCGTTATATATCGTTATCAGGGCTACAGGATTGTGCTATATGATCAGGAGCCCACTGGTCGATTAATATCGTAACTGACTACAGGAAGTGTGCTATATGATCCAGCTGGGAGCTCCCCACTTGTCGGCTATAGATTCGTTAATCAGGCTAATGAGTGTGCTATATAATCAGGGAGCTTCACTGGTCGCTATATATCGTTATCAGGATTACAAGGAGTGTGCTATATGATCCAGGAGCTGGCACTGGTCGTTTATATCGTTATCAGACTACATGAGTTGTGCTTATGATCAGGGAGCTACACTGGTCGCTATATATCGTTATCAGATAATGGAGTGTTGCTATATGAATCAGGAGCTCCATGGTCGTTATATATCGGTATTTGGCTACAGGAGTGTGCTATTGATCAGGAGCTACTCTGGTTCGTTATATATCGTTTATCAGGCTAAAGGAGTGTGCTATTTGGTTCAGAGCTCCACTGGTCGCTCATATATCGTTATCAGGGCTACAGGAGTGTGCTTTATGATAGGAGCCTTCCACTGGTCCGCTATTAGATTTTTATCAGGCTACGAAGGGTATGATATTTGATCAGGAGCTCCACTGGTAGGCTATATATCGTATCTGGCTACAGGAGTGTGCTATTTGATCGGAGCTCCATGGGTCGCTATTTTCGTTATCAGGCTACCAGGAGTGTGCATATCATCAGGAGCTCATGGTTTCGCTATATTTCGTTATCAGGATTACAGGAGTTTGGGTGCCTATTGATCAGGAGGCTTTTCCATGGTCGCTATATATCGTTTTATCAGGCTACAGAGTGTGCTAAAGATCCAGGAGCTCCACTGGGTTCGCTTATAATATCGTTATCAGGGGGGGCTACAGGAGTGTGCTGACTATATGGAATTCAGAGCTCCACTGGTCGGTTATATATCGTTTATTTTGGCTACAGGAGTGTGCTATATGGATCAGTGTGCTCCCAACTGGTTCGTATATATCGTTATCAGGGCTTTTATGGAATTTGCCTTTTTTACATGATCAGGAGCTCCACTTGGTTGCTATATATCGTTTTATCAGGACTACACGAGTGTGTTATATGATCAGGAGCTACACTGGTGCTATTGATCGTTATCAGGATTACTGAATGTGCTATTATGGATCAGGAGCTCCAATTGACGTATGGTCGTTATCAAGGCAACAAGAGTGTGCTATATGTCATGGAGCCTCACTTGGTAGCTATGGATCGTTTTTATCAGGCTAGAGGAGTGTGCATATATGATCTGGAGCTACACTGGTCGCAATTATATCGTTATCAGCGGCTACAGGATGTGTGTATATGACCAGGAGCTACATGGTGGCTATATATCGTAATCAGGCTACCAAAGGAGTTTTGTGCTATATGATCTGGAGCTACATGGTCGATAATATTTCGGTTATCAGTGATACAGGATTTGCTATATGATCAAAGGAGCTTCATGGTCGCATTATATATCGTTATCAGGCTACAGGAGGTGTGCTATATGATCCCAGGAGCTACACTGGTCGCTATATTATCGGTTATCATGGATTTTACACGGGAGTGTGCATATGGTCAGGAGCTACACTGGTCGGCTATATATCGTTTATCAGGCTACAGGAGTTGTTGCTATATGATCCGGAGCTTCAGGCTGGTCGTATAGATCGTTTTATCAGGCTTACAGGAGTTGTGCTAATTTGCTCCAGGGCTCACCTGGAGTCGTTATATATCGTTATCAGGGCTACAGGATTGTGCTATATGATCGGAGGCCCCACTGGTCGCTATATATCGTTTTCAGGCTACGGAGAGAGATATTATGGTACAGGAGGCTCCACTTGTCGCTATAGATCGTTATCAGGCTAACATGAGGCTGTGCTATATAATCAGGAGGAGCTTCCAAATTGGTCGCTATATATCGTTATCAGGCTACAGGAGTGTGCTATAAGATTCAGGGAGCTGCACTGGTCGCTTTATATCGGTATCAGACTACATGAGTGTTGCTATATGGATAGAGCACCACGGTCGCAATATATTCGTTATCAGGATTACATGAGTGTGCTATATGATCAGGAGCTCCACTGGTCGGTTATATATTCGGTTTTTTGGCTACAGGGTGGGTGCTAAAGATCCAGGAGCTACTCTGGTTAGTTATATATCGTTATCAGGCTACAGGACCAGTGTGTATATGATCCAGGAGCTCCACTGGTCGCCTATATATCGTTATCAGGCTACAGGAGTGTGCTATATGATCAGGGAGCTCCACTGGTCGCTATAGTTTGTTATCAGGCTACAGAAGTTATGATATTTGATCAGAGCTCCACTGTTCGCTATATATCGTTATCAGGCTAAGGAGTGTGCCATATGGATCCGGAGCTCCACTGGTCGCTATTTATTTCGTTATCAGGCTAAGGAGGTTGTGCTATATCAATCAGGAGACTCCACTGGTCGCTATATTATCGTTAATCAGGATTACAGGAGTGTGCTATATGGATCAGGAGCCTACATGGTCGTATATATCGTTAGCAGGCTACGGAGTGTGCTTTATGATCAGGAGCTTTCCACTTGGTCGCTATATATCGTTATCAGGCTTACAGGGTAGTGTTCTATAATGGATCAGGAGGCTCCATGGTCGTTTTATATCGTTTTTGGCTACAGAGTGTGCTATATGATCAGGAGCTCCAACTGGTCGTTATATATCTTTATCAAGGGCTACAGGAATGTGATACATGATTCAGGTGCTCACTGGTTGCCTATTTATCGGGTTATCAGACTACCAACGTGGTTGTTATATGATCAGGAGCTACACTGGTCGCTATTGATCGTTAACAGGTACATGGAATGTGCTATATGTTCAGGAGCTCCAATTGGACGCTATGGATCGTTATTTCAGGCAACAAGAGTGTGCTATATGGATCATGAGAGCTCCACTGGTCGCTTATGGATTCGTTATCTGGCTAGAGGAGTGTGCTATATGATTCGGAGCTACACTGGTCGCTAATATATCGTTATTCAGGCTACAGGAGTGTGCTATTGACCAGGAGCTTACACTGGTGGCTATATTATCGTATTCAAGGCTACAGGAGTGTGCTATATGATCAGGTGCTCTACAATGGGCGCTATTTATTCGTTATCAGGGCTACAGGAGTTGTGCTTATTATGATCAGGGAGCTTACTCGGTGTTCGCTATATAATCGTTATCAGGCTACAGGAGTTGTGCTATATGATCTGGAGCTACACTGGTCGATATATAATCGTTTATTCAGGCTACAGGAGTGTGCTATTGGTTTCAGGAGCGAGCTACATGGTTCGCTATATATACGTTATTCAGGCTACAAGGAGTGTGCTATTTGATCGGAGCTCCACCTGTCGCTATTGATCGTTATCAGGCTACAGGAGGTGTGCTATTTGATCAGGAGCTCCACTGGTCGTTATATATCGTTTATTCAGGCTACGAGGTGTGATATGATCAGGAGCTCCACTGGTCGCTATAGATCGTTATCAGGCTACAGGAGTATGATATATGATCAGGAGCTCCACTGGTCGCTATAGATCGTTATCAGGCTACATGAGTGATGATATATGATCAGGAGCTCCACAGTCGGCTTATCTGTCAGATACAGGAGTGTGCTATATGATCGGATGCTACACTGGTCGCTTACAGGAGGTGTGATATATGATCAGGAGCTCACAGTCGCTATATATCGTTATCAGGATACAGGAGTGTGCTATATGATCGGGAGCTACACTGGTCGCTATAGATCTTTATCAGGATACAGGAGTGTGCTATACGATCAGGAGCTCCACTGGTCGCTATATATCGTAATCAGGCTACAGGAGTGTGTTATATGATCAGGAGCTCCACTAGTCGCTATATATCGTTATCAGGCTACAGGAGTGTGCTATATGATCAGGGTCTCCACTGGTCGCTGTATATCGTTATCAGGCTACAGGAGTGTGCTATATGATCCGAAGCTCCACTGGTCGCTATTGATCGCTATCAGGCTACAGGAGTGTGCTATATGATCAGGAGCTCCACTGGTCGCTAATTATCGTTATCAGACTACTGGAGTGAGCTATGTGATCAGGAGCTCCACTGGTCGCTATGTTTAGATATCGTTATCAGGCACTTTTGGACAGGAAGTGTGCTATATGATCAGTGCTCCACTGGTCGTTTAATCGTTATCAGGCTACAGGAGTGTGCTATGATAAGGAGCTTCCATGCTCGCCAATAAATCGTTATCAGGCTACAGGGGTGTTGGTATGATAAGGAAGCTACACTGGTCGCTATATATCGCTATCGGACCTACAGGAGTGAGCATATTTGTTCAGTAGCTCCTGGTCGCTATAGATCGTTATCAGGCTACTGAGTGTGCTATAATGATCAGGAGCTCCACTGGTCGCTTTATATATCGTTATCAGACTACAGGAGTGTGCTATGTATCAGGTGTCTCCACTGGTCGCTATATATCGTTATCAGGCTACATGGAGATGTGTATATGATCAGGCAGCTCCACTGCTCGCTATATATCGTTATCAGACTACAGGAGTGTGCTATAATGATCAGGAGCTCCACTGGTCGCTATGTATCAAAGGCTTACAGGACTGTGTGCTATATGATCAGAGGCTCCCATGGTCGCTATATCGTTATCAGACTCCACTTGGTCGCTAATTGATCGATATCAGCTACAGAGTGTGCTATATGATCAGAGCTCCACTGGTCCGCTATAATAAACGTTTATCAGCACTACAGAGTTGTGCTATAATGTATCAGAGGCTCACCAGGTCCCCCACTGGTCGATATATCGTTATCAGCTACAGGATGTGCTATATGATCAGAGCTGCACTGGTCGTATATATCGTTATCAGCTACAGGATGTGCTATTATCAGAGCTCCAACCTGGTTTCGCATATTTATTCGTTAAAATCAGCTACCGGAGTGTGATATATGACTCCAGGTGATACACTTGGTCCGGTTAAGATCGTTTATCCTGGCCTAACAAGGTGTGCTATATGATCAGGAGAAGGCTCCACTGGTCGCTATATATCGAATATCAGGCTACAGAGTTTAATGTATGAATAACGGAGGCTCCACTTGGTCCGGCCTACTTATCCGTTTATCATGCTACAGGAGTGTGATATATGATCAGGACCTAGACTGGTCGATATATATCGTTATCAGGCTACAGGAGTGTGCTATATGATCAGGAGCTCCACAGGTCGCTATATATCGTTATCAGGCTACAGGATTGTGCTACATGTATATGATCAGGAGCTCCACAGGTCGCTGTATGTCGTTATAAGGCAACATGAGCGTGCTATATGATCAGGAGCTCCACTGGTCGCTATTTATCGTTATCAGGCTACAGGAGTGTGCTATATGATCAGGAGCTCCACAGGTCGCTATATATCGCTATAAGGCAACATGAGCGTGCTATGTGATCAGGAGCGACACTGGTCCCTGTAGATCTTTATCAGGCTACAAAGGTGTGCTATATGATCAGGAGCTACACTGGTCGTTATATATCGTTATCAGGCTACAGGGGTGTGCTAGATGATCAGGAGACCAACTGGTCGCTATATATCGCTATCAGGCTACAGAGGTGTGATATATGATCAGGAGCTACACTGGTCGCTATAGATCGTTATCAGGCTACAGGAGTGTGCTATATGATCAGGAGCTCCACTGGTCGCTATAGATCGTTATCAGGCTACATGAGTGTGCTATATGATATGGAGCTCCAATGATCGCTATAATCGTTATCAGGCTACATGTGTATGCTATATGATCATGAGCTTCACTGGTCGCTATATATCGTTATCAGGCTACAGTAGTGTGCTATATTATCAGAAGCTCCACTGGTCGCTATTGGTCGTTATCAGGCTATATGAGTGTGCCATATGATCAGGAGCTACACTGGTAGCTGTATATCATTACCAGGCTACATGAGTGTGCCATATGATCAGGGCCTACACTGGTCGCTGTAGATCTTTATCAGGCTACAGGAGTGTGCTATGTGATCAGGAGCTACACTGGTCGCTATATATCGTTATCAGGCACCATGAGTGTGCTATACGATCAGGAGCTCCAATGGTCGCTATATATCGTTATCATGCTACAGGAGTGTTCTATATGATCAGGAGCTCCACTGCTCGCTATATATCGTTATCAGGCTACAGGAGTGTGCTATGTGATCTGGAGCTCCACTGGTCGCTATATATCGTTATCAGGCTACAGGAGTGTGCCACATGATCAGGAGCTACACTGGTCGCTATATATCGTTATCAGGCTACATGTGTGTGCTATATGATCAGGAGCTCCACTGGTCGTTAGAGATCGTTATCAGGCTACAGGACTGTGCTATATGATCAGGAGCTCCACTTGTCGCTATATATCGTTATCAGGCTACATGAGTGTGCTATATGATCAGGAGTTCCACTGGTCGCTATATATCGTTATCAGGCTACATGAGTGTGCTATGTGATCAGGAGCTCCACTGGTCGCTATATATCGTTATCAGGCTACATGAGTGTGCTATGTGATCAGGAGCTCCACTGGTCGCTATATATCGTTATCAGGCTACATGAGTGTGCTATGTGATCAGGAGCTCCACTGGTCGCTATATATCGTTATCAGGCTACATGAGTGTGTTATGTGATCAGGAGCTCCACTGGTCGCTATAGATCGCTATCAGGCTACATGAGTGTGCTATATGATCAGGAGCTCCACAGGTCGCTATATATCGTTATTAGGCTACATGAGTGTGCTATTGGATCAGGAGCAACACTGGTCGCTATATATCGTTATCAGGCTACATGAGTGTGCTATGTGATCAGGAGCTCCACTGGTCGCTATATATCGTTATTAGGCTACATGAGTGTGCTATGTGATCAGGAGCTCCACTGGTCGCTATATATCGTTATCAGGCTACATGAGTGTGCTATGTGATCAGGAGCTTCACTGGTCGTTATAGATTGCTATCAGGCTACAGGAGAGTGCTATATGATCAGGAGCTCCACTGGTCGTTATAGATCGTTATCAGGCTACATGAGTTTGCTATATGATCAGGAGCTCCACTGGTCGCTATATATCGTTATCAGGCTACAGGAGTGTGCTATATGATCAGGAGCTCCACTGGTCGCTATATATCGTTATCAGGCTACAGGACTGTGCTATATGATCAGGAGCTCCACTGGTCGCTATATATCGTTATCAGGCTACATGAGTGTGCTATATGATCAGGAGCTCCACTGGTCGCTGTAGATCGTTATCACGCTACTTCAGTGTGCTATATGATCAGGAGCTATATGGTCAGAATACCCATAAGCCCATGAAGCCATTTATCCAGTCACAGCCACATATCTGGTGTCTGCCAGGAACAACAAAATTAGTTAAATACAAATGAAAACAATAAACCTTCGACAGCAAACAAGCAAACGGCTGTCTGTATACACCATCGTGTGCGCTAATCTTGCCAATATTGGTAATTCTTCGTTGCACAATACTTAACCAATGTGTTTGATAGCAAACAGCTGGATTGGCTGAGCCTGAGCTGTGCTACAGTTCAGACACAGCCAATCCAACTTCTTGACTGTGAGTTGATATTGCCAATAGACGTTCAGAAACTTTTGTGAGATTACAGCAGACGGTGGTGTATGCATGCATATTGCTTTAAGACTTGATATTATATTGAAGTAATAAAAATCGCATTATTGGAAAACACGTATGAGGATATTTTAATTATAAATAGTCAGATAGCTAGAGTATCACGTGACAACCAACATACAATGTAGCACTGTTCCATAAAGTTTAACATTTAATTAATGTTCACAGATCGTGATATGTCGTGGTCACTGGAGAAATGGTGGTCACTGGAAAAACTAGTTGCGGATCAGATTGTGCATCCGCAGGATCTGCACTGCTCGCCATTCCATCACTCATTATGTTTTAACAATCAATATAGATCGTTATCAAACTACAGGCGTGTACTGTATGATAGTTATATACATAGTTTATTGCCAAATATTAACTATGAGCTTGGGCCACAAGATCTACCAACACTTGTCATTTGATCAGGGTCTACTCTGGTCACAAATCCCATAAGCGAGCCCTGTTTCTCCAGTTACAGCTCATATGTGCTTTCAGATTACACAATGATGGTCAACGTATCACATTTCATCGGGGGACTGGTTTTATTTACGTCCGTCATCTCAACGCTCGCAATCGGCAAAAAGATCGGATTTGCACACGTGTTCGGCAAGCGAGTCAGCGAACCAGTTTACCGTAGAGACTTTCAACTTCCTGTTCCACTTCCGGACACTCGCGCAGACGAATATATGGTACCAGTATCCGACACGGATGTATACTCGGAAAAGGACAGATTTCTTGACAGTAATGATAATGGTGGACCAAACAGGTGAGTGGACGCTTGTGAGATTACATGACAAAGTCGAGAGATGCATGATGGGGGTGGGTCCATGATAATCGCCGAGGACTACGATACTAGCATACTTTGCAAGTTCAGTTTTCTTGCGCTTGTTCACGTGTGTCACACTTACTACAAAAATGCATGTATTTCATATGTCTGTGACCATGTCCCGTGCTGTATGTATTAACTTGCAAAAACATTTCTTGTTGTATCTAAATGGCCAGAAAGAAGGTCGGTGTAGGTGCTGTTTATGTTACACTGTACTTACTACACATTGTATCGTACATACACAACCGCCAGTGTTAATCTTGCACAGGTGTCAAATTTTCCGAACTGATTAGTCTATTGGTGATCTAAACTCGCAATCAAACAGTTTGACTGTAGCACAACTAAGCCAATTAAACTGCTTGATTTCAAGCACAATATTCAAGTATTTTGAAATAAAACAAGAGCTCGGCGGAGCAAGATGTCCCGCCTGGCGCAGTTTGATAGTACTTAAGGAGCTTGTAATAACCTTGGGGTTGGTGAGCACCATGGGCTTTCTGTAGAATGATGTGAGATGTTGTTAAAACTACACATATGAAATATTAAAGCATTCCATTGAGGGAAAGAGAAGTTATAATGAAGTGTAAAGTTTTGTTTCGAAACAGTACTCTTTCTGTAGAATGATGCAAGATGACGTTACAAATGTACCTATGAAATAGTAAAGCATTCCATCAATGGAAACAGAAGTTATTGCAGATTAACCCCAATACTATTTTTGTGATGGACAGACGGACAGACGGACGAACAGACAACGTTTGCATCCCCAGACGTTGTAATAAATGAAACCGAACGTTAAGTTTTCCAAACCCGGAAATGTATAAGTCAGTGACCTTGACCTTTGGGTCTAGCGGGCACCATGGGCTTTCTGTAGAATGATGCGGGATGTTGTTACAAATAAATGAATAGAATATTAAAGCATTCCATTGAGGGAAACAGAAGTTACAATGCATTAACCTGAGCGTTAAGTTTTAGAAACAGAGCTAAACGCAAAGATTTAACGTTGAATGCATGTGAACAGTAGGTAAATGAACCATGAAAACCAGGTCAAGATCACACGGGCTCCCTCTGTGTGAGATGGTTACACCTCAGTGTTGATGTACACCAAGTATGGAAGTCGTAGGACTTATAGTTTTCTGGAAACTGAGCTAAACGCAAAAACTTAATGAAATGTTGACGCCGCCTGCGCCTGCGCCTGCACCTGCGCCTGCGCCGACGCCGATGGAAAAGCTATGCCTATGTCCCGCTTCTGCTAAAGCAGATGGGACAAAACAAAAACCATCTATTGGCAAGATTAGCGCAAGCGGTGGTGCATGTTTCCTTATTTTGTCCTTCTACCTTTCCAAATAACATTAGGTATATAATAATTAAATATAAGAAGCATGAATAAATAAATAGCAACGCTACAGTGCATGTATGTACCTGTACGTCACCATAGCTTGTATACTCATGTATTTCGGTGATATTTTCCAGAGTAATGTCCCTTGTCGACATCATACGAATACTACGGAAAGAAAATGGGATGCTACTGGAATATTTAAAAGATTTCCTTGGTAAGTGTTATACTCACTCGGCAGTAAAATTGTCCATTGACACTCATATATAGTCACAGCCCCACAATGTTCCAGGTGAGGGGCAAGGGGATAATTGCCTGGCAATTGTACGTACAGTGGAAGATCGATCACTCGAACCGGTCTCTGTCAAACACTCCGGAAAACTCTAACTCGTCCTGTGGTCCCGACAAATTTCCCTATATAAATCATATATAATTTTCTACCTAAAACTCGAACTACGACAAAGTCGAACTCTCGAACCGAAGTCACGGTCCCTTGGTCAGTCAATCAACGTAAAGCGTTATAGATAGCTCGAACAGGTAAGTCTGTCGTCCGCTGATCTGTTTGCCTAACGAGCTGTGAATAGCACGATTGACGGTCTGTTTGATTTGTTTCGCTTGACAGGTGGTGACATTAAATCACGAATTTAAAAATTAAACGGTGTTAGTTCCACGTCAAGAAGACCACGATACTGAATTAGTTTGAACACAATTCGCCTTTAAATATTTAATTGAATTTTAACTGTCACATCAGTGAATTATGAGTGATTCACTTATTTGTTTTGCGTTTTGTGCAATTTCGTTTAAATTATATTTGTACATTTTGTATATTTATGTATTGTGTCACGTCACAATACGTCAGGTCAGGTCATTCCACACCATTATTACTAACATCACCTGACATCACTAATAGTAGTTTACGTCATATCACGTCGAGTCTAAGCACACCGTAATGATAAATCATCTCACGTCACGTCAATTTACGTTGTATTATGTCACTTCTGTGCAATTTATATCATAATACGTCACGTCACGTCACGTCACGTCACGTCACGTCACGTCACGTCACGTCACATCACGCCACGTCACGTCACGTCACGTCACGTCACGTCACGTCACGTCACGTCACGTCACGTCAAGTCAAGTCAAGTCACGTCATATTACGTCACGTACGTTCCTTTCTTTCAAGGCAGACTGCGAAATCGGCAATTCGGAACGGTGAGAAGATGTAAACGATCAACATGGACGGACGCAGGTAAATAAGGCTGAATAATTCCAGCACGAAACTATTTACACAATTCCCTAACATTTGATTGGCCCGTAGCAAGTCTCTGTCCAAAATTTATATCCAAGTAAACTCCCACGCCAAACTACTTTCCGTAACCGTGAGGCGCAGTTAAAATAATTCTTAAGAAAACGGAAAATAAACACATTTTCTTGATGAATTTATTTAAAATGCTGGAATTATAAGGAATGAATGACCTTTTTGTGGAATTTATCGGGATATAAACTTGGAAAAGTCGCGGGAATACTGGACGAGGCCTTCCGGGTTAGGGTTAGGGTCCAGTATTCCCGCGACTTTTCCAAGTTTATACCCCGATAAATTCCACAAGAGGTCATTCATTCCTATAACAATAAAATGATGTTATACCTAAGAAATGTGCGATATATCATAAAAAACAATTACATTTATTTTTTAATTTTCCATAAATGACGTTTTACGAAATGTTCACAATTAAGAAATGAAGAATATTTCGTCAACGTTATTTATAGAAATGATCACAGGTTCAGTAATTAGGCTTCATGAAAGGTTGCACATATTCGTACATCAACACCCTGTGGCCAGTGGGCCGTTTCACTAGACATCGTACGACTAAAATGTTCGCAAGTGCAAAATTATAGTCTGTAAAATTCACATTAGCAATGTTTTATTGCAAATAAGTATTGAATTTACATTTATTGAGCATAGGCTGCAAATGCAGTCTATGCTCAATAAATGTAAATCCAACAATTGAAATTTCCACACGATCCTTAATTTGCACTTAAGAAAATTTTAGTCGTGCGAAGTTTAGTGAAACGGCTCCCTGAACACCCGGTGGCCAATCCCAGAACGCGTGCCGAAAAACGTGACGTCAAGCACAGAACGGGGGTCAATCTGACAATGACCGGAAATGGCAGGAAAAGTGCACACATGGGAAATTTGCAAAACTATAAAGGTCATGGAAATAGGATCGGCATACCTTGTATAATTCACATCATTAATAATCGCTGAACAGTATTTCAGTATTTTATTTTTTATTTATTTTTAGCAATTCCCGATTTTTACAGGCGACTAATTTAGTAACCATCAATTGTTTAACATGTTTATAATACTGACAAATAACTGAGAGCGTTGCAAACACCAGTTATTTTTCAGCATTATAACAACAGTTTGTATAAATCCACGATAGGTACAATTGGGTTCAGAAATTCGACACAAAAATCTACAAGTAAACTATTTTTCCTATTATGTTTCATCATGTTCTCGGCATAGCTGAGATGAGACAACACGACACAGGTATACGTGCATGCAACAGTATAAGTTCAACCCATTATGAAAACATTTACTTGTGGTTAATTTAACTTTCAAATATGTTAATATTCCAATTGTGTTTCTTTTCAGAACTGGCGAAAGGTCGATAACAGAAGGCTGAAAAAGCTTTACATACATTTGAATATCCATGGACTACTTTTGTACCCGCAATCATTCCCGCGTCGGCGCGTTTCCGGATCGGAAGTGTTATATTCATACGCATAATGAACCGATTACCCAGTCGTTGTGGTTTCATTTATGGATAGTTTCTGTCATATTATTTTTGCATGAAATTAACGTTGACAGTGTAATAACACGGTGTATTAAAACAATTACACCGTTATACATGTAGTAAATTGGTAAAGAGAAAACACGCTGTGTATACATGTAGTAAATTGGTAAAGAGAAAACACGCTGTGTATACATGTAGTAAATTGGTAAAGAGAAAACACGCTGTGTATACATGTACATCCAATACAATCAATGCTGCGCCAATGAATGATTATGTGTTTACGCAACAACTAGAATCGAAAGTTTTTAATGATTTAATATGGTATTTAGTAAACTTGTTTACTGATATATTGTATATAGGAATGAATGGCCTTTTTGTGGAATTTATCGGGGTATAAACTTGGAAAAGTCGCGGGAATACTGGACGAAGGCCGGAAGGCCTCGTCCAGTATTACCGCGACTTTTCCAAGTTTCTATCCCCGATACATTCCACAAAAAGGCAATTCATTCCTTATAATTCCAGCATTTGAAATAAATTCATCAAGAAAATGTGTTTATTTTCCGTTGTCTTAAGAATTATTTTAACTACGCCTCACGGTTACGGAAAGTAGTTCGGCGTGGGAGTTTACTAGGATATACATTTTGGACAGAGACTTGATACGAGCCAATCAAATGTTAGGGAATTGTGTAAATATTTTTGTGCTGGAATTATTTACTTGTATTAAACACGTTTAATGAGTTCATACGAAAGTCGGCATAGCCTAGATTTTTTTCTGAAATCAGTAAACTGGTTAAATAAATACAATATCATATTAAAGCATCACTCACGTAACATCCTGTTTATACCAACATCGTTCTGCAGTACCAAAAATGGCAAAAAGTGGCTTATTGTTGTTTTGACCAGCGTTGCTCCAGGTCAGTTACATGTGACAAATTTGCGCATTTCTATTGTGCATCTGTTAGCGAGAGTTAGCAAGATTAGCAGGTAAGGCTAGGAAATGAGTAGGATTTCCCAGGTTTATCTTGTCTATCTCGAAATTCTTACCGTTTCCGAGACAGGCCACTTGAACTTGATCACAATCAATGCTAGCGTGGTATTTTATGTATCAGATAACTTCCTACGCAAAAGGATAGGCAACTATAACATGTTTTTCGTTTGGAAAACCCTGGATTTGTTTGCGGTGCGTCATTACACTGACGTAAGTCGGTAATGTCACATGACACCGTTCGAACAATGCCATTTCAGTGAAAGTAGTTTTGAATCCATTATGATTGTGATATGGCATCTAGTCAATGAAGGATACGACAATTTGTTACCAGTCAGCGTGTATTCCGTCAATGCATATATAAGGTGCATGATCACGTGGTTACAACAACAACAACGTCGCCCACTCCAAAGTAAGTATTCTTTGATATTTTCCTTAATATGCAACGGATTTTGATTAGCAAACGCGTCTTCATGAGCTGCATTTGGTGGTCTAGTGAGTTTGGCACAAACTAATGTCGTTTTTGCGAAGAATCGATTTCCGTGTCGGAGACACGGAAATCGATTCTTCGCAAAAACGACAGAAGTTTTGGCGAAAATACAAAGACCACCAAATGCAGCTTAACAAAACGCGTTTGATGCGCCATATTTCATCAAAATCCGTTACGTAATAATGACACTATAAAAGAATACGTACTTTGAATCGGTACTTGTTGTTGTTGTTAGTACCACCTGATCATACACCTTGATATAGCGAGTTAGCTAATAAATGTGTGTAGATTTAGACGCGGAAAATGACAGGCATTAATTATTACAATGTATTTTGATATCAGGTTTTATTTAAACATCTTTGTATTGCTCTATTTAGACTGTATACAGCAGTTTCAAGATATACAATTTACTATTATTAAGAGCTAATGTACACGTGTTTACAACATTAGTTACAGCCCTTCCCAATTGCTTATTGCATGTACTATTAAATAGCGGTAGACATATATGTTACGAGGTATAATATAAATGTGCATAGAGCAACTACATGCACGAGTTCAGACATGCCGGTCTATATAGGTGTTTAAAATGTAAAATATTGACATATATGTTACTAGGTATAATATAAATGTGTATAGAGCAACTACATGTACGAGTTCAGACATGCCTGTCTGTATAGGTGTCGAAAATGTCAAATACAGTGCAAAATGTTGTTTTTTTTGATAATATTAAATTATAGAAAAATTTAAGAATGAGCCTTCTTTTTATCTCCTGAATTTTGATCCAATATCAATTTTATTACGAAAGAACAAAATATTCCCATAGACAAGAGTGAAGATGTCTATGGGGATTTAACATGGGGATTTTTTTCTAATTTCAGAAATAGTGGATCGATTTTCAAAATGTAGCACTTGTTTTCTAAGTTAGATCAATTCCAAGCTATCTAGCCAGGTTTCGGAGTCAATTTCCAACTGTTTTTGTTTTCTTACTACTCCCCAGCTTCCCCCATATTAAATTCTCATTGACAAATACATTTTTTCGTAATAAAATCAATATTTGACCAAGTTTCACGAAATGAAAAGGTTCATTTGGACGAAATTTAAAATTTATAATAAGAAAAATACTGTTATTTACGATGATCGTAGTCGCTAAGCAACCACAATAGTTGACGATTTATTCACGATGGTCTCCGTCGCTAAACAACGATTATTCACGATGGTCGAGATCGCTAAGCAACCACGATAGTTGACAATTTATTTACGATGGTCGCAGTGGCTAAGCAATCACGATAGTTCGACGATTATTCACGATGGTCGCGATCGCTAAGCATCGTCACGACCGCTAAGCAATCACGATAGTTCGACAACTATATACGATGGTCGCGATCACTAAGAACTCATGATACTTTGACGATATATTATTCACCTACATTCGCCGACGTCTCACGATAATTTAGAACTTACGAAAACTTACCCCTTTGAACCCGAAAGCCCGCTATAGCGGTTTATGCAAACAGTGCAGATCCAGATGAGCCGACTCGTAACGAGCCGTCTCATCAGGATCTGCACTTTTTGCAAGTAATTTTCATATTTCTTAGAACAAAAACACCCCCTTTTCATAAATTGACAAATCTGAAAATCATTTTGTGACCATTGGATTGGTCGGAACATTAGCATATCATAGTCCATTCCAGTTCCTTAGGGTTGAAAGGGTTAAGAGAAATCACATATTGGGCCACACAAAATAAATACTTTGGATCTCAGACACGGGGTTTGCGGAATGTGAAGCAGGAGGGCGGATTTTTAAAATATATTTTATTTTTGTTTGTTTGAGATTTTTTTAAAGTTGCCTGTAGCCTATTTCACCAACATTGCAAAGTATACTTTACTAGCAAAGTATACTTTGAGGGAGAAATTTTCAGTTTTATGATAAATTTATTAATTTTTATTATACTGAATTTGTTACATTATCACAACCAAAATGGCTGTGATAATGTAATAAATTCAGTATAATAATTATGCATGCTTTTAATCATCAAATATATGCAGTCGTTAGTTCTATATGAAATAATGCATTTCAGGAAAAATAAATGATTACTCCCTCAAAGTATACTTTGTTAGAAAAGTATACTTTGCAATTTTGATGAAATCGGCTACAGATAATTAGAGACGAACATCTCAAAACAAAAATAATATGTTCTATAAAGTTACTATAACCTCCTTAGACGTGAAAAATCACAAACATTTCGTCAGAAATGATCAGATTTACCATAATGTTGCATGGTAATGTTTGTATTGATCATGTGATGAATTTATACTACAATTGTATTACTCCATGACGATAAAAAGGTCGACGTGCATGGATTATTGAGACGCGGCGATATCTGAGAACCAAAGTACGTTTTGTAGTTTCCACTGTGTGTAGGGGAATATAGCACTGTGTGTAGGGGAATGTAGCACTGTGTGTAGGGGAATATAGATGTAGGGAATGAGCACAGTGTGTAGGGGTAAGGGATGAGCACTGTGTGTAGGGAACATAGTAACACTGTGTGTAGGGGAATGTAATCACTGTGTGTAGGGAATGTAGCACTGTGTGTAGGGGAATGTAAGCACTGTGTGTATGTAACTATGAGGGGAATAGCACTGTGTGTAGTGAATGTAACACAGTGTGTAGGGGAATGTAGCACTGTGTGTAGGGGAATGTATGTGTGTAGTCACTGTAACACTGTGTAGTGGAATGTAGCACTGTGTGTAGGGGAATGTAACACTGTGTGTAGGGGAATGTAACACTGTGTGTAGGGGAATGTAACACTGTGTGTAGGGGAATGTAACACTGTGTGTAGGGGAATGTAGCACTGTGTGTAGGGGAATGTAACACTGTGTGTAGGGAATGTAGCACACTGTGTGTAGGGGAATGTACACTGTGTGTAAGGGGAATGTAAAACTGTGTGTAAGGGGAGGGTGTAGCACTGAGTCGGATGTAGGGCACTGTGTGTAGGGGAATGTAACACTGTGTGTAGGGGAATGTAGCACTGTGTGTAGGGGAATGTAACACTGTGTGTAGGGGAATGTAGCACTGTGTGTAGGGGAATGTAACACTGTGTGTAGGGGAATGTAACACTGTGTGTAGGGGAATGTAGCACGGCTCAGAATGTTTGTGTTGTGTAGGCAGGCGTTTTGTAATTTGTAGTTTCCACTGTGTGTAGGAATGTAGCACGGCTCAGAATGTTTGTGTTGTAGTTTCCACTGTGTGTAGGGGAATGTAGCACGGCTCAGAATGTTTGTGTTGTAGTTTCCACTGTGTGTATGGGAATGTAAAGCGGCCACAGGGAATGTTTGTGTTTACTCAGAATTTTGTGTGTTAGTTTCCACCTGTGTGTAGGGGTGGATTTAAAGCCACGGCTCAGAAATGTTTTTGTGGTTTTGTGTTAGGGGCAGGCGTTTGTTTAGTTTCCACTGTGTGTAGGGGAATTTGTAGCACGGCTCAAAGTTTGTTTGTGTTGTAGATTCCACTGTGTGTAGGGGAATGTAGAACACGGCTCAGAATGTTTGTTTGTAGTTTATTCCGACTGTGTGTAGGGGAGGAATGTAGCACGGCTCAGAATGTTTGTGTTGTAGTTTTCACGTGTAGTTTCCTTCCACTGTGTGTAGGGGAATGTAGCACGGCTCAGAATGTTTGTGTTGTAGTTTCCACTGTGTGTAGGGGAATTGTAGCACGGCTCAGAATGTTTGTGTTGTAGTTTCCACTGTGTGTAGGGGAATGTAGCACGGCTCAGAATGTTTGTGTTGTAGTTTCCACTGTGTGTAGGGGAATGTAGCACGGCTCGGAATGTTTGTGTTGTAGTTTCCACTGTGTGTAGGGGAATGTAGGGGCACGGCTCCGGAATGCTGTGTGTAGGAATTTGTTATTTCCCTGTGTGTAGGGGAAGGTAGCACGGCCGAATGTTAGTGTTGTAGTTTAGGTGCAGGCGTGTTTAGTTCCTCAACTGTGTGTAGGGGAATTGTAAGCACCGGCTCAGAATGTTTGTGTTGTGTAAGTACTGAAGTGTAGGGGATGTAGCACGGTCGAATGTTTGTGTTGTAGTTTCCATGTGTGTAGGGGAATGTAGACGGTCGAATGTTTGTGTTGTGTTTCCACTGTGTGGGGGAAATGTAGCACGGGTCGGAATGTTTGTGTTGTAGTTTCCACTGTGTGTAGGGGAATGTAGCACTGTGTGTAGGGGAATGTAGCACGGCTCGGAATGTTTGTGTTGTGTAGGCAGGCGTTTTGTAGTTTCCACTGTGTGTAGGGGAATGTAGCACGGCTCGGAATGTTTGTGTTGTGTAGGCAGGCGTTTATTACACATTTTGTCAGTGTGACACGATGTAAAATGAAATAAAGTACGTATTCAAATATAATCTATTTGTTCTTGTTTCCGAGAAGTTAGGACATGATGTGTATATCGTAGCGACCGGACTACTTTCGAGGCAGTTGGGTCGAGGTATACAGACACCGTGACCGTAGAAAATAGTCTGATCATCATTGATTTGTGTACGATGTGGATTTCACTGCGTTTTATCTGTAATACTAGAATTGAATTTATTTATTTATGTAATGGTATTTAACGGCTAGTAACAGCTTATGTCACTTTAGGCCACGTTAACGGACTCGGGCTGAAAATGGTGTCAAAATGCATTACTAACTTTTTTCTTGAAATTATTACAATAATTGACCAGTGATCAGTTTCATCTATAATGTTTAAACTTTATTTATTTTACAACGATTACAAACAAGCGCGAGAGCACTTATACAAATACTTTCGTTGGCACAGATGAATGCGTAAGGGCGGTCATTAATGTGGGAGGAAACCGGAGAACCCGGAGGAAACCCACTTGTCCGATCTGGCGACCACCATACCATCTCACATACTGCCCCGGCCGAGGATCGAACCCGGGGCCGCATTGGTGAGAAGCGCGCTCGTTACCGATTGCGCTAACCGGACAACATCTATAACGTCCGTACAAAATGTTCGTACGGCGATTTCTATCGATTTACTTGATGCAGTAATGCGGTTCATTAATGCTACTATTTTCCACCTACATGTACATGTAGAGGACATTACATTCGAACACATTCACCACATAGTTCCCAAAATTGCCTGCTTATTCCAACTTTGCTGCAAAGTTTAGTTTTGCTCTTACCAACTTTTTAATCGTACGAAATGTAGTGAAACGGGCCCAGGTTCAACTGGCTATGTCTGTTCCCTCTTTCCCTGAACACATCTGGATTATATTTCACGGACTACTTTTGCATACGTCACATGGCGTATGTTGGCGTACTGATACAAATCAACGTTCTGTGTGCACCTTATCCGTAAGTTCAAAGGTGCGATCATGATTAAGCGGAGCTTCTTACGGATTTTCGATAAACGCTTTAACAAGATCATCGTGTTTCTGCAACACGAACTCATAAATCGACACCAGGCGGACAGAAACAACACCAATTGCGACCAGTGTAACTCATGACCAGTCTGCGCCTTAACATCATCATGTGCCACACTGTTCGCCATTCAATCAATAGCGCAACATGTTTGTATTGGAATTACGACTCTGGTGTAGAATTTTGCGGTGCAAGTGGAATTCAATGAAATAAAATCCGCGATAAAATACACCATGTCCCTTTTGTCAAGTGAGTTTCTAGTTATCTTTCTGATTCCAGTAATAGCGAACGTGTAGCTCAGAAATACAACCGATGGTCCTAATTACAATGGAACCCCGTTAAACCGGACACCAATAAAACATCTGTGATCTTATTTTTATGGGTTTCTTGGTCATTTATATCATGTGATAATGCCTGTTCATGGTCGCATAGCACACACACATGTCTCAGAATGGTCATATGCCTGAGTTACAGCGAAACCCCTCTAAAACGGACATCCTGGGACCTCGCATGGTGTCCGGTTTAGAGAGGTTTCACTGTATTCAGCTATGTATCAATGTGGCGACTGTATACAGCCCCCACCCCTGCATTTTACCAGCGATTTTAATACCAACTCGGAACTGAAGGTCTACATAATACTATATAAACCATAATTAGAATAACCTGATCTGGTGGTCTGGTCTTTAGACCCACTCCCTAAAAGTAATACTATTAGTACTATTAGTACTATTCTTACTACTTTTATAATGGGTACGAGCCGGCTCATCTGGATCAGTGTACTGTCTGACGAAACCTGTCAAAAGTGTACGGCTATTATATAAACAATGTTAAAACACGGACCATATATATAATTTTCGTCCCAGGTTAAAACAGTAATATTTTTAAATAATATTAAATTCAATAGAGCCAAACATGTACCCGAGGTATTGTACCAGGGATATCTATGGAACGCCAAATATACACAAACTCAAACATTTATTGCTAGCTCTAACCCTATTGCTAGTACTTAGAGCTAGCATTCAATATGTACAGCTAGCTCATCATTATTTAGAGAGTTCTTCAAATGATTTGAGTTTATGTAGATTTGACGTTCTATAGATATCGGGATTCCGGTAATTGTTAAATTTACCATTTGCACTCTCTTGACCAGTCACCACTGGCTAGCATAAAACGTTACCTGATAAATAGAATACCAGGCTAGTGTCTGTTGAGATCAGGTTATCATGTTCGGCTCGGAAACGGGCGGAATTTCTCGACAAGCCTCGGAATTCCTACGCGATTCCTGGCCTTGCCTGTTAATGTTTTTTATAAAAAATACTCTAGTCTGGTATTCTATATATAGAGCCATTCGTTATAGATTATACAGGAACCCATCAAAATGCTCCTCCAAATCGCAAAGTACGCCCGTTTCGATAGGTTCTACTGTCCATGTATAAACGTACGAGATATCACGAGCATCTGCGAGATTTAATGTAATCCCTTACGAATAGGTATCTGCCTGGATCGATAACAAAACGTGGTTGTTATTGGATAAATTGGGCTTATGGGGTTTTGCGACCAGTGTAGATCAAGTGTATCCGCACAGTCTGATGAGGATCTGCACTGTTCGCCATTCCATCAATTAAACAGCCGTCATGTTTCTGACAATCAATATAGATCGGTGTCAGGACTGTGTTATTTTGTCAGGAGCTACACTGATCACAAGCCCCATTTCTCCAGTCACAGATGAAAGCAATCAGAAATTAAATTGCCGTGTTATAATTAGCCATGGACAAGAATGTGTTTGACAACGAGCAATAACTCGAGATATGTTTAGAGATTATGAGTCTATTACGCATGCGCCGTGAAGATTAATGGCGGCATAACCTACATCTGTGGTGTAGCCAAATAATGTCTTTACCGTATTGGCGAACAATGTGGAGCCCGATCATCCTGCAATGTAGGGTTCCAGTTCAAATGACGGTCCATGGTAAAATATCAAATTCAAAACTATATATTGTTTTTCATATGTAGAGCGTTCGAAAAACACGAATTTCCGTTGACATCCACATGCAAGGAGCAGACATTTCAAATGTGTACGCCTTAAAGGTACATGCCCACGCAGTAGGCACAACATGTTTTATATAGGAATTAAATAAGTGTATAATTATGTCACTATTCCACCAGTTATAAAAATTACGAGTGCCCGCTATACAAATATAATCATTTATTAATTATCAATTTACTGTTAGCAACGCGTGGCGGTAACAGTCTATTTTGATAATGTGCGGGGACGACGACTTTCACATCACGGATTGCGGTGCGCATGCGCAGTATACTACGCGGGCCAGTAGGCTATCCAATATGTAAACAAGAATATCAACATGTCGAAATGTCCAGGACGGAAATTGTATGAAACGGCGTCGGCCAAAAAAAAGGCGAAATGTCTGAGGGACAGGCAGTACAGAGAGAGAGAGAGTGGTTAATATTGGCGACCAGATCACCAAATGGAAAGAGTTACGTGGAGATTTAGATTTGGACTCGAACAGAGATTTTTCTTCTCAACTTCCGATACTTCACTGCGCATGTCAAAGATGTGATATGATTGACCGTGTCACGTGACGCGTGTTGGTAATAGATAGATGATCATTACTTCATAAGAGTAATGCGATATGTGAATATAACATGTGTGAACATTGTCTTGTTACTGTATACTATATGGAGCATTGAATTGCCATCTCCGCAATCTTTTTATGTACAAGCCATCGTACAGTTTCACCACTTGCGTTTGACACATACAGCAACTAATATGACAGTAAATAAACTTTGGTGCAATACATAATACAGATATGAGAACGGCAAGCTATAAATAGTATGCCAGCAAACTATACAAAAGACGAGATATCTGGGCATTTCTGCCTTCAATCTCAAAATAAATAAACAGACTATGTTACGTTACTGTACACGTTAGCCATAGCCATAGATAAAGCCATATTTACTCGCATAGTAGGTGAGTAGACACCAGGGATAATACACTCAGGTAACTGCTTAGATGTCACTGTATTTGATAGCTAATAACAGTACTGTAGTGGGTATATATGGTATGTGTGTTGTGTGGTTTGCCAGGTAAGTGATACACTGTGCGATGTTCTGTGTATGAGGGTGTTTATAATGGCTAAATTGTTAAAAACACAGGCACAAACCTGTCCAGAAAACTGACATATTTTACAGTTTGGTGTAATATAATTGATACGAGTCCGTTCTCCTGGCTTTTCTACATGTGATTATCTACATTATATCATATGTTCTACTTCACATTTTGAGTTCTTTGTCAAACGGCATAACAGATGAAACTGGCTGATGGCTGGAACACACAAAGATGGCCGACTTTGCCACCCCATGTGCCGTATAGGATACAGTAAAGAGGCAGTGTTCACATATATGGTATACATATATTCTATCACATTTACGAAGCAATTATCTTTGAATCAAACGATGATTAGGTATATAGTTGGTCCTTAAAGGAAGAGCAAAAGTAGGCCAATATCACTTGAAGGTCACGCACAAATTATTGGGAAATGAGACATAGCGGGCACAATTCCGGCGGCGGCGGCAACGTCGTCGTGAGCGTCAAACATTTTGGAGGTACGTCCAAATGTTGAATATTGCTGATCCTTTAGTCGGATCCTTACCACACTCCATCAATAGCTTCCTCACATTGATGACTATCCACCCAGTGTTATTATGGTGACATTGACCGTCGTGACAAGTATTGCAGAAGTACGTCCACATGTTGAATATTGCTGTTCCTTTAGTCGGATCCCTACCACACTCCATCAATAGCTTCCTCACATTGATGACTATCCACCCAGTGTTGTTATGGTGACATTGACCGTCGTGACAAGTATTGCGGAAGTACGTCCACATGTTGAATATTGCTGTTCCTTTAGTCGGATCCCTACCACACTCCATCAATAGCTTCCTCACATTGATGACTATCCACCCAGTGTTGTTATGGTGACATTGACAGTCGTGACAAGTATTGTGGAAGTACGTCCACATGTTGAATACCTCCTGATCCGTGAGTCAGATCATTTCCAGACTTTATCAACAATTTCCCCACATTGATGGCTACCCACCCAGTGTCTGTAAAACACGCGATCTTGCAGTTTAGCGCCGCATGAACGTACAATTCCAATTACTGGAAATCTACTGTAGACGCATCTCAAACCATGACGCCACGCCGTTCGGAAACCACGTGATTCCACACCCTCAATACCGCGGAACATAATATTGCATTTGTCGAAGGTGTGAACACCGTCATCAGAGTTATAGCTGGTTGGGAATGATTTCGAGAAAAATACCTTTATGTATGTAAAAATAGCTAGGAAACACCTACGGTTATGAGGACGGCGTCAGCAGTACATAATATAATATAATGTGTGTTGGCATGTGGGACTCAACTAATATCTATTTCCCTCGATGTTATTTGATGAAAGACACATTTCCATACTTGAATTTCTTTTGCGATAAACAAATTGGTGAACACTGTCGCTGTTTCATGAAATATTGACTCATGTTGTTAGTTAATGTTGGGCCACTGGCTGACATAAGTGACTATACGGTATTTATAACCATTTGAAATACTAGAGGTATTATGTAAATCTGCTACACACTCATAAAGTATCTCTCTTTTCTGTGGGATACTATATCGGTGTGATTGGTCAATATTATAATTATCTCCCATCACCCACGTTCCAGAGATTTGATCCAGTGTTGACGGGAAGCAGCCATTGTCGGGTATAGGCGTAGATGATGGGATACATCACTTACAGCACGGGTGTCCGCATGTACGGATTATCTCCTCGTGCTCTAAGCAGCAATGCACGTTGAATCTAATCAGACTGCGGGCATGCACCGGCTGATCTGAGACTACGTACACACATGCTGATCTGGGACTAAGTATGCACAGGCTGATCTGGGACTACGTACACACATGCCGATCTGGGACTACATATGCACGTGCTGATCTGGGACTACATATGCACATGCTGATCTGGGACTACGTATGCACATGCGGATATGGGATTACGTATGCACATACTGATCTGGGACTACGTATGCACATGCTGATATGGGACTACGTATGCACATGCTGATCTGGGACTACGTATGCACATGCTGATCTGGGACTACGTATGCACATGCTGATCTGGGACTACGTATGCACATGCTGATCTGGGACTACGTATGCACATGCTGATATGGAACTACGTATGTACCGGTTGATCTGGGACTACGTGTGCATATGCTGATCTGGAACTACATATGCACCGGCTGATCTGGGACTACGTATGCACATGCTGGGGACTACGTATGCACATGCTGATCTGGGACTACGTATGCACATGCTGGGGACTACGTATGCACATGCTGATCTGGGACTACGTATGCACATGCTGGGGACTACGTATGCACATGCTGATCTGGGACTACGTATGCACATGCTGATCTGGGACTACGTATGTACATGCTGATCTGGGACTACGTATGCACATGCAGATCTGGGACTACGTATGCACATGCGGATATGGGATTACGTATGCACATACTGATCTGGGACTACGTATGCACATGCTGATCTGGGACTACGTATGCACCGGCTGATCTGGGACTACGTATGCACATGCTGATATGGGACTACGTATGCACATACTGATCTGGGACTATGTATACACATGCTGATCTGGGACTACGTATGCACATGCTGATCTGGGACTACGTATGCACATGCTGATCTGGGACTACGTATGCACATGCGGATATGGGACTACGTATGCACATGCTGATCTGGGACTACGTATGCACATACTGATCTGGGACTACGTATGCACATGCGGATATGGGACTACGTATGCACATGCTGATCTGGGACTACGTATGCACATACTGATCTGGGACTACGTATGCACATACGGATATTGGACTACGTATGCACATGCGGATATGGGACTACGCATGCACAGGCTGATCTGGGACTAAGTATGCACGTACTGATCTGGTACTACGTATGCACATGCTGATCTTGGGCTACGTATGCACATGCTGATCTGGGACTAAGTATGCACATACTGATCTGGTACTACGTATGCACATGCTGATCTGGGGCTACGTATGCACATGCTGATCTGGGACTACGTATGCACATACTGATCTGGTACTACATATGCACAGGCTGATCTGGGACTACGTATGCACATGCTCATCTGGGACTACGTATGCACATGCTGACATGGGACTAGGTATGCACAGGCCAATCTAGGACTACGTATGCATCGGCTGATCTGGAACTATGTATGCACATGCTGATCTGGGACTACGTATGCACAGGCTGATCTGCGACTACGTATGCACTACGTATGCACAGGCTGAACTGAGATTACGTATGCACAGGCTGATCTGGGACTACGTATTTCGTAATGGTCGTAATGTCTCGTTTGTCAGCCTGTGACCTGTCTATTTGTTTGTTTGTTGGGGTTTAACGGCTTATCAACAGCTAAGGTCATTTAAGGCCGGATCAATGGGTTTAGTACTAAATCACATATATTACCTGTACAAGTACATGTACATGTTCAAGTACATGTACAATTGGGGGGGGGGGAATCCCAAAATCTGAATATTTACAATGACAAGAGGGCCATGATGGCCCTAATTCACTCACCTGACTCCATGAACACCAGAGGAGAATGTGACATTGAGTTCATATGTGTTTTAAAAATCTGAAAATACTTCACCCAAGGATCTTAACTTACTATGAATTTTGGCCAGCATCGGCCATGTGGTTCCTGAGAAAAAGACGTTAAAAATCTCGAATAAATGGACCTTTTGAAGGCCATCATGGATGACATAATCATCCTGTTCCGACAAATATTGCACTAGATCAATCGCCTCATCGATACCTTCAATTCGATATATGAAATGAGCATATTCGGTCAAAAATAAAATTTGAACCCAATTTGACCCCACGGGCCACGCCCATTTTTGACCCCGGGGTCACCATTTTCACAACTTTGAAAGAGCATTGTACATCGATCATTCCTACCATTTTTTGTCGAAATCCGGCCAGTCGTTCATGAGAAGAAGATTTTTTAAGAATTTGTGCTATTTTTAGACGGCGGCCATCTTGGATTAGCGATGACCTCCATTTTAACAAATATGAAAAGGCTTCACCCATGGACCATAACTGTGAAGTTTGGCTACCATGGGCCAAGCGATTCATGTGAAGAAGAATTTTGAAATCTCTAATAAAAGAACGACCTTTTGACGTTTCGGCGGCCATCTTGGATGAAATAACCATCCGATGTCGACAAACAATTCACCAGAGTGATCGCCTCATTGATACCTTCGATTTGATATATAACATGACCATATTCAGTCAAAAATAAAATTTGACCCCAATTTGACCCCACGGGCCACGCCCATTTTTGACCCCAGGGTCACCATTTTAACAACTTTGAAAGAGCATTGTACATTGATCATTCCTACCAAGTTTTGTCGGAATCCGGCTAGTGGTTCATGAGAAGAAAATTTTTTAAGAATTTATGCTATTTTTAGATAGAGGCCATCTTGGATTAGTGATGACTGTCACAAATCATCGGGATGGAATATCATCAGTTAGATGTATGGTTTACAATTTATTGCACAAACCAATAAAACACCGCTATACATATGTATATCGATCTCATCACATAGTACATGGCCTATTTCCCCTACATATGCACACAAAATTATAGCCCAGATGTATTTACTGTACCAATAGTATTACACAATGTTGTAATGTTCACCAGAAATTAGTGCGCTGATACCTGGAACATTGGTGGTTTCTGACCCGAGGCGCTTACGGGTACTGACGAATGCAGCCTACGGAAACGGCCGAGGACTATTGTACGACCGGTGAACACATAGAAAAGAACTAATGACACTTCGGATTCTGATAGTGACGAGAACAGAACGAACTCTAATGAAGTGCAAGATAACTAGATATAGAGGTGTAATTCGGTAGTTTAAGGGATTGTTTTAATAATGTCAGACCTCCAAGAGGCTAGTAGTATATAGGGAGTCAAAATGATACCACCTACGTTGGTATCGTTTCCACCCCTCTACACTACCCCCACCACCCCCGAAAAATCAAAAATTGGTTAACGAGGAAATTGTCTCCCACCACCCCCGAAAAATCCAAAGATTGGTGTCATAAATACATAATGTTTTCACGACCAATTGAACAGATAAATTTCATAGGTTATACAAAAGTATATTACAGAAAATATGATAACGCCAGAAATAGAAAGTTTGAGAAGAGAAGCCGAATCTCTAGGGATTACTTATAGTACACGGTTGAGAGTTAGGGGGTTGACAAAGCTGATAAATGCCACAAAGAATGAGGCGTTTATGAAGCGGTTTACCCGCGCCTATAAAAGAGGGGCATTTAAAGACCTCTCACTAGCGGAGGAAGTTGGTAACATAATTCAAAAAGAAAGTATTGCGGAGCTAAGGGCTAGTGTAATTAATTCTAAAGAACTACCTTCAAGCACAAATAATTTGTCTCAAATTAGACACACAGGTGACCAAATACCAAATAAAAGATCTGTAGTTCGCGCGATAGTGGAAAAAGGTGAAGAAATATTGGGGGCTCACGATGAAACATTGGAAAAGGTAAAAAATGGAAGACGGGTAGTTACATTATCCTTTCGTAAAAACATTAACATTAACGAGTCTGAACGCATGTCCGATAAACTCGCCCTGTATCTAACAACCAATTTTTATTTGAGATATTCATATTCTTACAAGCTAGAACATATGGAGGAAATTAAAAATGGAAAACCTGTAACTGTAATAATGCACAAAAATCTCGGTGGTAGCGAACCACTATCATCAATGAAAACCGTTAAAAAATGGCTGTCAGATAAGGAGCAAACACGAATAATGTCCGATAAAATAGACAGACCGAATACAAAGTGGAAGTTTGTAAGATGGGTAGAGGTTTTCATAAAGCTAATACAGGGTAGTAGGGGAATAGATTTGGGACTACAATCCAAAGAAGCGGCAGGAGGAGAACTTCCAGAATGGCTGAAGAATAAAAAAGGTATGTATTCTTTAGATAAGTATAATGACGACCTTTGTCTGTTCAGGTGTCTAGCTATGCATATGACAGATAAAAGACCCGACAGATGTACAGAAAATGCGAAAGAACTTAGTAAGCAATATTTTGGTAGTAATGTGGTTTCACCAATTCCTTTTTCAGATCTGAAAAAAGGTTGAAGAGTTTTTTAAAATCGGTATAGAAGTATATCAACCCACCGAATGTAATGTATGGTGGTTGAAAAAGGTACCAGCGCACTATAAGGCAATAGGTAATAAACCAATGACAATAGGACTGTTTAATAATCACGCATTTCTGATAAAAAAAACCTTAAAAACCTATCTAAAATTTACGCCTGCGATAATTGCAAGCAGAAATTCACGAAAGCGAGTAATATGAAGAGACACGGACCAAAATGTATGAAAGGTGAGACAAAAGTAATATGTGATGGTAATTATTTAGAGCGCCCGCGTTCGTCGTTCGAGAAAGCGTTCTACCCAAAAAGTTCTAACAGTTATGGGGCGATCGATTGGATGTACTCTGTGGAAAAGCGCGAGGGAATTCACATTCACCACGAACAGTGTGGACACGGGGGTGAAAGATGGGTTTTAGGAGCTCCAGTAGATGGATACTGTACGGAAACCAATACCGTATATCAATATCACGGCTGTTACTGGCACGGGTGTGAGATTCATGCAAAGCATAGAAAAGAAGAACGCGCATCCACTATGAGAAGAGATACATTTATTAGAAGAAGCAAAGAATTCAACCTAGTAGTTATGTGGGAATGCGAATTTCAAAGAACGGTTAAAGACATTTAGATCGGTTGCGACACTACTCTTTATCCATATCAGATATTATACGATTTTGAGGCATATCTCAACCCAGAATTTGAAACTCTCGGTAATAATCTAGAGTACGAAGCCGAGCACGTTCCGGTAAGCGTTAGTATAGGAGATAATTTCTCAGGAACTGTAACTCATATTTGTGATAAAGATCCCGCAAAACTTATAGAAAAATTCGTAGAAGATTTGAAAGTCAGGGGAAAAGCTATAAGAGAAGAAGTGTGGTCAAGATATAGATTTAATACAGAACATTTACGTAAAAACCAAATCGCCAAGATCGAACAGTGGATAGAGCAAGTACCGGTTATAGGTTTTACCAGCAGTAAATACGATATAAACTTAATAAAGAAATACCTAGTAGGCGAACTGGCATCAACAACAAAGAAAGTAATGGTCGGAAAACGTGCAAACGCAACAATATTTCTATTTACTCCAGAGTTTGGATTTCTTGATGTAATACTTTATCTAGGACCTGGTGTAAGTTATGATAGTTGGATAAAAGCCTACGAATGCAAAGGACAGAAATCTTTCTTTCCTTATGAGTGGTTCGATTCTCCAGATAAACTGGATTACCCAGGACTACCGGATATAGAGAATTGGTATTCCAAACTATCTGGGAAAATGTTAATAGATGAAACAGAATTAAGTAAATGTCGTAGAATTTTCGAAGAAAATAATATGAAAACTTTCAGAGATTGGTTGAAATATTATAACGATTTAGATGTAGCACCGTTCCTAGAAGCGGTGGAAAAAATGTGTGAATTTTATAAACACAGAGGTGTGGATATTTTCAAAGATGCGGTAACACTACCTGGAGTAGCTATACAATATTTATTGAGAGGAACCATTAAAGAACAAAAATCTATACCGGAGGATGCTCTATATGCACCAAAAGAAGAAACATCCGAAATGATGAAGGACGCTCTAGTTGGCGGTCCATCAATAGTATTTACACGATATGCAGAAGCTGGTGTTTCAAATATTAGATCTAATTCCTCAAATGAAATTAACAAACCTTGCAAGGCTGTTTTGGGATACGATGCAAACGCGTTATATTTATCTACGTTAAATAAAGAGATGCCGTGTGGGAGAGAAACTATACACCATATAGATACCCCACATAACCCTAAATTTATTAAAAAGTTTTGTAAAAGAGTTTTATCTGGAGACTGGTTTGGGTTTGCGGAGGTGGATATAGAAGTTCCACACAACTTAAAAGATAAGTTTTCTGAAATGTCCCCAATATTTATAAACAGAGAAGTAGAGGTTGATGAAGTTCCCACACACATGTTAAAATATTTAAAAGATACTGCCGAACAAGAGGAGATGGAAAAAAATTGGTGGGATCTATGACCGCCACTAAAGTATTGCTGTACGCGCCACTGTTGAAATGGTATTTAAAACAAGGCCTAGAAATAACTGGAGTTCATCGTGTTATAGATTATATTAGCGGAAAACCATTCGAATGGTTCGCAAAAGAAGTTACAACCGCAAGACGAACAGGTGATGTAGAACCAAATAAGAAACCAGTAGCCGACATAATGAAATTATTAGGAAACTCGTGTTGTGGAAAAATGATAGAGGCAACGGAGAGACATTTAAATACGACATATACACAAAACGAAACCTGTGTTGACAAAGCATTAAGATCTGCATTCTTTGACGATTTGGAAGAGATAGGAGATGCGTACGAAATATCTTCAAGAAAACCCAGATGTGCGGTGAAGAGACCATTCCATTGTGGAATAGCGGTTTATCAACTAGCTAAATTGAGAATGTTGGAATTTTACTACAAATTTCTAGATAAATACGTAAAAAGAGAAGACTTTGAATTAATACAGATGGATACAGATAGTATGTATATAGGAGTTAGTGGAAAAACGATAGAGGAATTGATTAGACCTAACTTACTACAACGGGTTTGAAAAAGAAAAAAAGAAATGGTTGGCTTGGGATAAATGGAGCGAAAGAGAGCCCGGACTTTTCAAAATGGAATTTAGCGGAGATAGGGCGATAGCGTTATCTAGTAAGTGTTATTTCGTAGAAAAAATTAATTATATTAATAAAAACTCTGCGAAAGGAATGTCCAAGAGAACTAACAATTTAAATTGGGATAGATATAAACGAGTACTAAGTGAAACTACAGAAGATGGAAAACACATTATAGATGTAGCACAAAATAGAGGATTTAAAATGAAAGACGGCGTTATGAAAAGTACTGTCAACAAAAATTAGGACTCTCGGCATACTACGATAAAAGACGCGTGTTACAGACGGAATACAATCAGAAACATCTCTAAAGAATCTGACGATCTGGGGGTAGCTGGGTGTCAGAAGGCACCATAAGAAGTTCTTCGCGAACAAACCCTCGAGATGGCCCATCATCCAAATAGTAGAGCACGGGCTCATCAGGTTTGGTAATGTCGATCTAGATGATATACATTGAGAGACCACACGGGATCAGTCGCGCGGCGGCTGCCACCTTCGAGCTCTCCCGGTTGATAGAGGTACCGGACGTCAATATCTGATGGAAGCGCAATCGCCGATTGCTGCTCCTCTAAACCAACGGGTCGCCCGCGCGAGACGGCAGAGGGCTTGCTCGTCACCCTTTTAAAGTTGATAGCATCTACAGGCTTCTTACCTATCAATCTGGTCACTCTCCGTTCAGTGCGGAGACCACGGCGGGCAGTCTGGCCACCCACTCGGTCGATCGCGAATGAGGGTCTACAAGTTCTTTGGCATATTGGTGTCCGAACAGCCTCTCAGCCAGGGTTTGATTGAACCGCTCCACGATCCCCTGGTCCCGGTGGATGTTGACGCGGCCGCGTCTGATAGAAACTTTGGGCTTAGACAATAGATGAGAGACCGCGCCCATGAACTCGCGGCCGGGATCGACCTGGAGAAGATTCGGCCATTTGAGAGGACTCCTCTTATATATTCGGGAAAGAGCCTTGGCCACTTCCTTAGACTCTTTAGTGGCCAACGGCTCAGCCCCTTTATAACGAATCGCTACGTCAACGATTGTCAGTGCGCACTTGTACGTCTTACGACCGACGCGATCGTGAGGGAGAAACAGGAGATCCGCTTGGTGAACTTGGTTCGGTACCGGCACGTCGAATTTCGGGCGCGGAATATTGTGAGGCGCGGGTAAATAGATCTGCCAGATGGCCTGCTTCTTGAGCCATTCCTTGACAGCGTTTTCTGAAACCTTGGTCGCCACCGCGAGGTTCTTGATGGCCGCGAGTCCCTTCCAGTATCCGCGGGGGCTATAGTACGTGTTCGCTAGCTTGCGCGTTAGTTTGGTATCAAGTTTGCGCGTGTTCATCGTATGCGAAGTATTCTAATATATCGGACAATCTCCAACATGCCCTCGCCCGCCAGTTCGTCCGGTAACTGCGTCGTTAATAATAAACCTTTGTTGGAAGTTTCGCTGCAGCCCCAATCGCGTTTGGGTTGGAACAGGAGAGGGAATTCTGTGGAATCTAACATCCGAAATGCGAAAAGGGTGGCCTCTTTTTCGTCCTCGCGCCACGTCTCGAGACAATCTCGGGCCAGACGAATCATACTCTTTGCACCAGGTAAACGATGTTTTTGGGCATTGTAGCCTACATCGATCATAGCGTCATAAAGTTCGTCAACTAACATCGTTCTATATATATATTTTTATAAAAAAAATTGTTTTAATTAATTAATTATTTTATATAGTAGCCGACGAGACCCACCACACCCATTCCCACGACGATGAACGCGATCTCGCGGTCTTTTTGGGCCTCTGACGGTACATAGAAATCTGAAAGTTGGGGCTCGGGATCCATTGGATCGAGACTTTTCTGCGGATATGCCAGCGCGTACTCGCGGTTGGCTTCTTCAACGTTCTGAAAAGTTTGTGCGGCTTGATTTTCGCGGCGAAGCTCTTCATTGACCCAGTCCAGATGGGCGGTTCGTTTTTTCGACCACGCTTCCTTTGCGCTATTGAGTTGTTCTACAGCTAAATCGTGACGCTTACGCTCCTCATCCACGTTCGAGCTTTTCATTTTAGAGAATATAAAGTTGCTACCGCTGAACGCCAATGCGTTTACAAGCGCACCACCTACTATTACTGCGATTGAAGCCATTTATTTCCATATGTTAACTGGTAGAATTCCAGCTTTAACTAGATAATCTCGGGTCCAAACTGCGGCCGCTACATCTAAGGTCGCGAGCCCTACGTCTCTCACAGTAAAGTCCAATTTGGGAAGAGGTTCCTAAACTAGGGCCATCTTTGATAGTCGAGCAATACCCGATACTGAAATACCCGATATCACCCCACGGCGTGAAAATAAAGCGCATTTCACTAACATTTTATTACCATTCTTGTTCAGCCCATTTTATACTTATTGCAATATAAAAGGGTGGGGGCGCGATCAATGGTTTAAATGGGGCTGGGGCAATACCAATTCGTGATTGGTGTTTGCGTTAAACTTTCTTCTGTACACTGGCTGGTTTGTTTTTTCGGGTAATTTCCCACCACGCACAGGGCACCAACAACAACTGCCAGGAAAAACCCCACCAACCAACCCAATCCCAACTACCAATTCACGGAATTAGGGGTTTCAAAATCGGATTCGCCCAACTCCAACCCCCAATTCGTGAATTGGGTGACAAATTCAAATGTAAATTTGGGTGGTGCAATTCCAATCCCAATCTCGATTTAGGATGAATTGGGGTGTTGTTTGTACATCAAAACTCTGTCTTCTGATGTTTTATTTGCTGTCTCCCGTCCCCGATTATGCAACGTCTGTTTATACCTCTCGAAGCTCGGCGAGTATTTTATCTTGTTTAACTTTTCGGGTGGCAGCCGCCGCCCGCCCAGGCTTGCCTGTCTTTTGGGATTTTTTATTAATATGCGGTATGTCCATCCAGTGGCAGAGTAACACTCGGGTTCGATTGGGTTTGGTGCCAATCGGGTTTCTCCAAATCCGTCACTTCTCGGCTGGTGTGTTTGTTGTTCAATCATTTTCAAAAATTTTATTTTTGTATTAATAAATTAGGGCTTATAGTTCGTGGGCAGATATTTGTCCAAATTTGACAGGATTTACCCGTTGGTTCAAACGCGGTTGTGTCAGTGGAGCTAAGTACATTCCAATCCTTTGTGATAAATTGAGCAGCAGGCTGTTCTAAGAGTGTGTCCTATAAAAGGGTCAGTCCTCTAGATCGTGAATAAACCCTCACCCCCCGGTTGTTTGGTAATAGGGAAAGTAAGTTACTAACGGTCGGTAGGCGTAAACAAATGAATAGCCCCGCCGATCCAAGAGTTTTTGTCATCTCTGCTCCCAATTTGGTGATTCGTAATCGCGCATAAACATTTTTATCAATCTCCGCATCTGACATCTTATCCTCCTGAAAAACTGAAATACGGACCTACCGAGATAATTAGCTCCGAATTGTCCACCTGCAACCAGCGCAGCTAGCCGCTCTCGTCGCGCCCGCATTTTTCATTTTCATTCGGAGTCGTTGCACTTCAACCCAATACCAAACCCCCGATTCCGATTTGCTCTGTTCGGATTCATTAAGTGTTGGCAGATCGGGTTGATTGTAGGTTTCTTCATTTTAGCTTGATCTGAGAAGTTCGTCCGCAGTTCATTTTTCTTAAAATTAAATTTAACTATTCTAAACAACTTCTCCATCACTTTAAAACATATTTATTTCAAAATTTATTAAAATAATAAAGCTCACCACCCGTTAACCTTATGATCACCATTTTAATGCTCGCAGCGGAGCCCCAAAACCAAATTGTTAACGTTGTTAACCAATTTGTTCAGCATTTGTTCAGCATTGTTCATGCATTTGTTTTCAGCAATTGTTCAGCAATTGCCTAAAATTAGTTTTGTTTAATCTTTATTTACTGGCTAGTTTTACTAATTTTGTTTCATTAAAATTATTTTTGTAAAAAATTAAAATTGATAACTTACGTAAAGCAGTTGGTTGATCAGCTCTTTAGCAAAAGCATTGGCGTGCATTAGGATTCCGAATGCATTCTGGTCGAACCCTCCATGGCGCTCCTCGCGCGTTGGGATAAAAACGTCCATTCCTCGATCGAAGACAGTCATCGAATTGGTGAGTCTACGGTCCTTGCAGTGAAAGAGGGCGACCCATTTCGATTTGCTCGCGCCAGGATCCTTGGAGGACGGCGTTGTTACATTTTGAGGTGGATTTATCCATACGCCTTTATGCCTAGCTGGCGGCCAAAAAGAAAAATGCGAAGTCTCGGAGAGCATGCCCTTCTTTTTGGTCTATCGCCGCCTTGGGACTGAGCAAATCATCAATCACGTATAGGGTGGGCTCAACCCTAGGAATCAATTTTTGGTTTAAATAAACCAACGCAGCCAATCGTGAAGCCCTATCCCCCACCGGGGTCAATAAACGTATACCCTCAGGGTGTCGGTCCATATCCACGGGTCGCCGCTGATAAGTATCGTTGTTGCCGCACAGGGTTGGGGGACCCTCAGGATTCACAAAATATGACGAAATAAGGCATCGCGGTACGGAGCCCTCGAGCAATGTCTAGGATGCAAAAACCGTTTTTCTTCCACCATCCTGTCTTGCCCACATATTCTTGGCAGAGTTGTTGCATCTCCAATCGTGAAATTTGGTATTTAATTGAATTCTTCTTTAAATAAATCGTTTAGAATAATTTTCTTAAATCTTTGACAAAAATTATTGTATTCAAATTCAGTAGATCGCTGAATAACTGTTTATCGGCCAATCATTCGCTTTTTGTTCAGTTTGTGCTTCTGTAATTGAAATATAATTAGTGACACGTTTCTAATGCGCCATTTTTCCATCAGCCTCTTTGGTTTTTTGTACTTGGATCGTCCACACCCTCTGCTAGCGTTTCTCAACTTGACGTCGCTACCGTGCAATTTGGTCGTCGTCGCTGCTCAGCAATGGACTTAGTCCAAAATAAGGGCGTATTTGGTAAGTCAGGAACTCCGGAGGGAGGGAGACGGCCGAGAGGTTGCAGGTCTTTGGCAACCGACGCAACCTCCCGGGGGAGCTCGTTTAGAGGCCGGCTGCAATAACTGGCTTTCTTACATTCATCCCACTGCTGGTGGCGGCTCGAAGACCCACTCTGTAATAGTTGATTTGGGGACTCCCTCGATCTGTCCACCTCTAGCCTTATCGTGACATTTTGGGGTTATAGAACTTTTGATCCTGGTTTTATTTTTTTCTAGCAACCGAACGCGAACCGAGCAATCCTCAAACAGCAATCAGTATAAAACCCATTTCATCGAGCGGGCAGGGTACGTTGACACTTAATATTCCTCAATGGTGTCGCCTTTGTCTTTCGTCAATCTTTGCCGATGGCGAAGAACTCGGTCGTCGAAACAAAGTATGGCAACAAACCCCGGCCCGGGTGTGGGACTGGGTTTGATCAATCGCGCGAGTTCGGGCATCGTGACCAATGTCGCTACTCCAGCTAAAACATTTGTCGATCGTAATACGTCACGATAAACATGGTCGCTGGCTAATTGAGAAACTTCGGCTAGTACGTCGTTGAACGTTTAGTTTTTTCGTATTACGCGGTGGGTCCAGCCAAAGCCCGCTTGATAGTATGGGCATGTGGTCTCTCCAGCAACTCAAATGGTACTAGCGGGTGTGTAGAAGTCGGATTAGCCGTAAAGGAACCGCCCCCCCCGGCGGATCCGCGTTATGTCACTCGCAGTTTGGTTTTAACCTTAACCTTGTTAGCAGTTACGTTTTCTTATTTTTGCTGGTGTCCACAAAAATACCCTGATAGACAGGCGTTTTCGCGCTCCTCTTGTGCCGTCATTCCACAGGTCCTGATCGCAATGGTAGACGTCGCTGTCTGTCGATCGTGACATCACCTCATTACCAGAATCTTTAATCATAGTCTATCTTGACTATGGCGCGACCACTGGTTCTGAACGCACGGTTCGGTTTCCGGATCCGTCCTCCCGTCGACGTTTAGCGAAAATAAGTTGAAAAGCGACGGCGAACAATTAACCCCGGCGGCAACAATGAACGTCGTGAGTTCCGAGGTTGGGGAAGCGGTCCAATGAGCTGCTGGTTTCGGTCGATCGTCGATGGGTTGTTCGTAATAACGACACTCTGTCTCACGCCTTTTTGCCCCGAGGGCTCACGCAGGTCCTGCGGTTTATGGATTTGAGTTTGCGACCGTATTATGGAACTCGAAGACATAATTAATTTTTTGAAAATTATTGAAATTATTTAAATGTCCCGTTGGTTTTTGTCTTTTAAATAACATAATTAATTTTGTAAAAAAAATTTTAAAGAAGTGGCTGAATTACGAATGCTGAATAGGATGAAAATATCGGCGTAGACCCGGATTAACCTCGATGTTGATGATGATGATGATAAACTTCGAGGAATTCCATCACCAATAACCTTCGACCAAAACCCCCCACCCCCTCCAATTAGTGGAATTGGATGAAATAGGTGGCGCATTTAACCAGCTGCGTTGGTCAAAAGTCGGGGAATTATACACGAGGGTGCTGTAAAATAGACTACTACAACAATTTTGGCAGAAAAAGGTCTGGTCCCCATCTGTCGGACGCGACAACTACCTCCAAAATTCGAATTGGATCACTGAAATCGGTAGAATTGACCCGAATAAAAAGATCAATCAAATTATCCCTGATCATCAACATGAAAGACCGGGAAAAATCCCTATCGCTCAAAAACCATTTGACCTGGAAACCGGGGCAGGGTGGCGTCAAAAAAATAAAGAAACGAATCTAGGCTTCAACGGATTGGAATAGAGGGGTAAAAACAATTGTTGCCGGCCCGGCCCGCGCTGTAAGAGGCCCTACCAGTTTCTACCGACGAAACTCTAGCTAAAAGACGGCCAACCGCGAATAGGGAAACGGTCGAGCTCAGCTAGGTCCCTCAAATAGCCACCCGTCGTTTATTTAAACCACGATGGCGAGGACCACGCTTTCTGGCGTCAACTCGCAATTGGGGGGAAATACTCAACGATGACCCACCGTTACCTCTTAGCGGAACTCCAGTTGGACTCGAAATAAGGCTCTACAAAACGGGTACCGGGGCGAACTGGTTCCTTAACCTCTCCAAAACTCACGGCGCTGGATGTAAATATAACGCGCTAGGAAGAAAGAAAAAACTGGAGGAAAGCCGGTGAAGATAGAGAATCTACCGAGCGGATCGCCGAAACGACTGCGGTTCTTTTGGGCACGGAGTAAAGAGAATCTCAGCTTGGAGGCCGCCTCGGCTAACCCGTAGAGGCCTCACTCCTCCGCACACAAATCAAGTCGGATCCGCGAAAACAATTCTCGAGGGTTCTGCCAACAACGGAGACGGACCATCGGTGGAGCGTCTTCGCACTCTGTTACAGGAGAGCAAGGGCGGCGTCACTATCGCAAGCAATCCTCGTTGACTATCAGCATGACTAAATTTCGTACCATAGTTCTAGCTTTCAACTGGTGTGCGGCGCCGCCACCACCCGCGCCAGCACCAGCAACCCAGCTCCATTCCGGTGGAGCCAAGGTGAGATAGGGTGGTAAAAAAAAAAACAACTAAAAGCTCTCGCCAATCTTCTAGCTTAAATTAGCAGGGAAAGGTCGGCTAGGCCGCTCTACCTGGACTGATCGGTAAGTTATCGTTTCATTACTTGCTAATCTATAATTATCTAAAAACTCGGCCGGATGGCTAGCCAAAAATTACCTGGGCTTTTAATCGTGGCAATCGCCGGTTCCTCCTACTTAATTCTTCGCCAGAGAGTTCCTAAACAACCTAAAGCGTAAATTAATTCCGATCAGCCACCGAGGGCGATGACCCGAGCCCTAATTTCTGCCTCCTCGTGTGTTGTGCATTCCAATTTGTCACCCAAATCTAACGATTGATTCGGTGTTTTCATCCCAATTACGCGAATTGGTCTGTTGATTGGAACTTCGATGGGGTGCATCCAATTTACGGAAATTGGGGGTACTGGGAGGTTCCCCCCCCCAATTGTTGTGTCTCCAATTTACGAATATGGGGGTACTAGGGTTCAATTGTCGGGGTCCTATCCAAATTTACGGAAATTGGGGGTGGAAGGTGTAAAATCCATTTTTTGTTTTGTTATTGAAATCGGTTATCCACTGTTGTAACCCACGATCATGTTATGGGGGTGCGCTTGCTGATATCCGTGTTCACGTTGACCAGTTTGTGGACCGATTTTTTGATTGGCGGTGGCGATTTAAACGATCTGATTATTGTAAACCGTAACAAGGTGGTCGTCTCGTTAGTTATCATATTGCTCGGCGCCAATATAAAAAGACCTATTATACAAAATACTTAAAGTCTACTGGGTGCTGGCATTCTGCAAAAACGGTCTTGAATCAATTCCCTTGGCTTTTTCGGCCTTTCTCCTCCCGGTCCACCCTAGCTGAGAATGGGCGTCCTCTACAAGGGTGCCAAGTAATTGTTTTTGTGCATCAAACGCTGTTCCCATGCCCAGTTATAGAACTGGCGAGTTTGATTGCCTTCAGTGCTCCGAGGAAAGGCCCTGAACGGTACGTTGCTAATGGAGAGGTTTCGTTGAAGACGCGAGTAACCCCCGGCCTGGCGTGAACCCTAGACACCGTATCTATCCAAAAATAAATGATACCCCACGCGTTGTATGAAACCATCAGCAGCCTTGCTGTAATGTAATCGACGTCGAGCCCGTTTTCGGAGGTAACATTTTTACAATGAAAAACACACGCCGCAGTTGCCAGATCCTCCAGACAAGTCCGGCCCCGAATGTCATCATCGCGGGTTCAAAATTTCCCCACGGCATTCTCCGACTGAACGATAAGTGGTCGGACCGGTGTGATCTTGTTCAAAATCGTCTCCTGCGTCCCAATTTCCCGGTACTGGTCCCGAATGTAGGAAACGTTCCCCCGAGGCCAGGAAATGCTTTCTGTCTCCTCAGTCCCGCGTCTTTTGAAACGTTCAAATTCGTTACCCACAGTCTTTCAAACGCCCATTACCGGTTCCGTATGCGTTTGGAAATTGGGATCCCATGGCGTCGTCTTGAGGTAGTGAAAATACCTAGTTCATTTGAGAATCCTCCATAATAGTAAAAATAATACGCGTGAAAGTTGTTGGGAAGGCATGGTACATTATTCGGAGGCCATGAAACATTACTTGGATGTCAGATGGTCTTTATGTGAAACTCCCACTCCCGGCTGTTGCGCACCATACAGCGAAATTTATTTGGTTTTGCCATGTAAAACTGCATCGGTGTTTAGCTTTTCCACCCACCGTTAATCCCCGCCTTCCAATCGTAGGTAATTTCTTGGGTGCTGCCTATATTGTTATCAAAGAATGTCAGGGAAGTTAGGTGGTCAAAGCCGCTGTTCCGGTCTAAACCCGATTACGGTTAGGGTGTAACAAGGCGGTTAATCAACGTCCTTTATTATGGCAGCGTGTTAATTACCTCCGAACCGCGCGTACTTTGCTTTAGCATTTATAGTTAAAAAGGCCAAATGCTTTGGTATTCCATTTGGAAAAGGCTATTAATTATGTTTTAGCTTCATATCACTAATGTTATCAAAAAGAGAGTTGTGGAATCTTCAAAAATCAAATCGACAACTGCTGCGGAAAACCCGGGCGGGTGGGCCTCAGATTCAATTCACCTTCACGGTTGGTGGATGGGCATGGAATTGGGGAAGGGGAAGAGCGAAGGGTCCTATGTGAAGGAATGGACAAACAAGTAAGGTTGTAAATAGCTGGCCTCACGGACTGTGGGGAATAAAGACAGCTCAAAGATTTTGTCAACTACAGGAGCATTGACGGTATAATCAACCCCTCACAGTAATCGAATGGCTACCGGGCTCCCGCAACAATGACCTTACAAGCAGTGATAATAAGGTTAGTGGTCCCCCTCCCGGGTTGGGTAATTCAACTCGGGTTTTTTTATATAAGGACATTCACTCCTCAAATCAAATGGAGTGTTTTACCGGTCCCGGGTGAGTACCGTCTGGTGATAATCCGGCCGGTGGACTTCGCCTTCCTCGAAAACTCTCCAAGGGTGGGGCAACCTGGATCGGGTGTGAACACATCGTACAACCGTGGTAGACGGGATGACCCCCAGCAACCATTACTGAAAACCGTGCCCGCCAAGCGACTGTTTATTCTATGGCGAGGACTGTGACCTTAGACTTCCCACAACCCCGAAGAAATGAAAGTTTTAGGAATCGGGAACATATCCACCACGAACTTACGGTCTCTAATTCTCCGATGATTCAACGCGAGAAAGATTGAAAAAACTATTACCGCTTTACGGCCTTAGATTCTCGAAATTTACCAATTGGAGTATCTGGTGCCCCAAATATTATAATTAATTTTAAAGAATGAGTATATACGGAACCTGGTAGTTCTTCCGGAATTTTTTTTTCTTCCGGGTGAACATATTTGAATAGAATTTGGTCAATCCGGCAGAAGGTGGATTCCTAATCCCGACAGAGGGCGACTTTTTAACTACTGAAAACAACCTAAGGCCCTGCATCAATAAAAAACTATATCGAAGGCTCACAAACGGGATTAACACAGGATGTATATCAGAATGTTAGAGTAAGAAAGTGCTGACGGCGACTGCACAAATTGTGAAGAAAGATCCAGGCGGCTTAAAAGGGTGTTGCGCCTCAGAGGACACTCTTCTCATCGACGAAAAACGGAAACTAAACTAACTAGGTAAAAAAAAATAACCCAAATTTAATTTCGAAAAGAGAGCAAGGTCGGATATTGATAAAGTCCAAAGAGCATACCACCGCCAGGCGGCCCTTACGGTTGCGCTTAGAGGACCTCTCTCTTCATTAGAGATGCTCATTTACCGAACTTAACGGTAAAGAAAATAACCAAACCAAATTTTTCGAAAAAGGAGGCCACGTCGGGTATTGATAAAGCCCGACGAAGGAAACCACCAGGCGGACCTTAACGGAGGCTTATGAAGGTGTTGCTCGCTCAGAGGACTCTCATCGTCAAGAATAAGCGGCGGTTGCCGAACTAGATAAAAAAAATAAACCAAATTTCGAAAAAGAGACCCGGGTCGGAGTAATTGCTAAAAGTCCCGAGAAGAAACCAACCAGTTCGTAACCTTGCGGAGGCCATTGCGGAGGCATTATGAATGCGTTGCGCTTAGAGGAACTCTCTCAGTAAAAATAAGCGACACTTACTGAACTAGACGGGGAAAAATAGCCAGAATTTCTGAAAAGATAACCCGGGTCGGGGGTTGAGGGGGTTCCGAGAAGACCACAAGGAGGGCCCATTGCGGGAGGCTTAATTGGGGCGATTGCGCTCAGTGGGACTCACTGCAACAGTGAAGCCGGCACTTAACTGAACTAGACAAAAAAAATAACCGAATTTCCAAAAATGAGACCCGAAAACGGGGTATTTGAGAAAGCCCACGAAGAAGACCACCATAGCGGTATATTTATTTTGTTGCTCTCAGAGGACTCTCTCAACAGAGATTTGTGGCGGTTACTGAACTAGACAAAAAAAATAAAACCGAAATTTTCAAAATGAAGAGCAGGTCGGATATTTGTTAAAAAAGTCCCGAGAATGACCTCCAGGCAGGATATGATTGGAGGCTTATTGATGTGTTGGTCCATTAAAGCTCTCTCTCAACATAGAAGCGGGCGGTTGCCGAACTAGACGAAAAAGATTAAACGTAATTTTTACCGAAGGAACTGAAACATGATCGTTTAGCCGCGTCCAAAAGACTCTTGAGGATGGCCCTCCATTAATAAATTATTCGTTACTGAGTGGCATATAAACGCAAAACAGGGCCGCTTGCCGGAACATAGTGGCAAAAATTAAATGAAACGCCAAAACGTGTCATAATACAGTTTGGGAGGTCTGAGAAAGCGGGGCCCATTGGATTAGAGGGGTCACTATGAATATTACGTTACGGTGCCAAAAGCGAGTAATAAAAAATATGGTGGGGGATACCCACTAAATGACCTGCTGCATGGTGAAGTTATCCAAACGGATGGCGTCTGCTCGGTTAAATGGTAGGGTGGTAAACCTGTGGGCCGGGCGGTCGCAGCAAATTAAAAATTGTAGTAGATGGGGAAGAACGGGGGTTGGAGTCCACTAAAATCTTTCTGGAAGTAGTTTCGACGATTGTTTGTTTTCGTTCGCCGGTGAATTGATCGTAATTAGACTTTCCCCAAAGTAGTGTTATTAAAACTTTGTTACGAAAATCGGTGACCCAAGGAGAGTTCTTCCACTATTTGCTCTAATTGTTAAAAATTGAAACTTAATTGATGCTAAATACTAATTTAAATTGAACTAAACTAAATTGTAAAATTTAAATTTAAATATGAACGAATCACCGCTTACCAATTGTCAATACCGATCCATCATACACTGTTAATCCAAACCTCTCAATACCAACTACAATCAACACTTTAATCCAATTAACGAAAGAAGTTCAGGATTTTAGGTTGGTAATAATATCCGTCGCTATGCAGGTGATATTTTAGTTAGAGAATGTGCAAAATAAAAAAGAAAAGACACGCTAAAAACAAATATAAGCTCGCCGGTGCGAACATGGCTGCAACATACTAGTACGGTTCTGGCAAGTTTTATCTGTAATGAAGTGGTGCGGGGACTGCTTGACAACGCTAATCTAACTAATTGTTAACGGATTCCAACGTTGCAGGGGTTTTATAGAGTGGAATTAACCCGTTGTTATCTGGAAATACTTTAGTATGGTAATTATGGGCGGCTGGGTGGAAAACTCGAGAAAAAAATGTATAAAACATGATATAAATATCCGTTTACTCGCTAGGTACTAAGAAAAATAGCAATCGACGTTTATTGGTGGTCCAAAGCGTTGGCCGATAAGAAAAATATCAAATTCTAGAGTTTGGAATCCGTGGTGGAAGAAATTGGGGAGCTTTGAAGAATTAAAAAATGATATAAGAATCAAGGCGCGCGCCACCATGCCCAAAAATTGAGTGTACTGATTGGGATAAATTTAGGGTAAAACTTGGAAATAAAGTCGGAGGAAATGTTACAGCACCATTGTGATATTCTATAAAATAATTTTTTAAAAAATAATTAATTTTCTAATTTTCTTAATTTTATAATTTTCCTAATTTTTTCAAAATTATTAATTATTAATTATATTGGTGCAGTAAACAAATTTACATACCTATACAACATATGTTTTTCACTGAGAATTACAAATTCAGTCGAGGATTACACTGTACATACCGTCTGTGTAATTGATACACTCGGCTCTGTTTACCTCGGCTATCAATATACGCATGGGACATAACCCGTGTAATTTATACACTCGGCTATCAATTACCCGTGTAATTGATAATTGTACAACACTAGGTAATGTTTATCATAACAGCCTACGTGGTCGTGTGGGTTAAGGAGATACTCTATAGAGACGAGGGTCGTGGGTTCGCGCCGCGGTTGGAGCTAAACATTTTTATTTATTTCTATCCCTACAAATGTGGTCGCTATGGTAAACAACTGCATGACAACGGCGTTCCTATCCGACCGCTTGAGGTTGATGAAAAATAAATTCAGATAGCCAGTTTACATAGAAATAAACTCGGCTATAAATATTCATAACCCGTAATTGTCGTCTACTTGGTGTGATTACAACATAAATTAGTTCTGTTCAATAATAATTTTTTCAATTTCTTTATAAGCGATATCGTAGAAATGTATATTCGTAAACGAATCGTTGGGTTTTAACTTTTAATTTTAAATAACACCTTAGTTTCATATCCGATACACACTATCCGTCTTAATGTTTGTATTTGCCTCTTGTATAGTTCACATAATTGTCGGTATAATATTGTAAATGCAACGTTTTTATCGGAGCGTAATAAATTACGCTGATATTTCATGTATTCGATATTGCCTAGTGTTCTCATTTTATAGAATTTGTATATAGGACTATAACCCCCGTATTCTTCGTAAAGTTCTTCAACACAGGCATTAAAAACTTTCAATTCCAATTGTATTGTATTATCCATTTTCTCTAATAGTTGTTTTTTTCTGTTCAATTTCCAATTTCTAATAATAATTTTCCAATTTCTTCGTTAAAAGTGATATCGTAAAAACGCATATCCGTAAACGAATCTTTGATTTTAAACTGTTTTATAAAATTAGTTTGATAATGTTTCGGTAGTGTTTCTCCGATCCTATTTAGTCGCTTCATTACGCAAATTCGATACTTGTACCAGCGACATAATTGCCGGTATAATATTGTAAATGCAACGTTTTTATCGGAGCGTAATAAATTACGCTGATATTTCATGTATTCGATATCGCATAGTGTTGTCATTTTACAGTGTTTTAATGCTGTAGAAACATCGTAAAATTCTTCAACAAAGACATTACAAGATTCCAATTCGTTGCGTATTTTATTATCCATTTTGTTATAATATTTGATTATAACCTATGAAATTTATCTGTTCAATTGGTCGTGAAAACATTATGTTTTTTTCACGACCAATTGAATATAAACATATACATATACATATAATGGAGTGTGAGACTTGTTGTAAGACGTTTACGCGTAAAGACTATCTACGAAGGCATCTTGCGAGACGTAGAAAAAATCCTTGTGTCCCCCCGCAATTTCAATGCCCCAGATGCCCTTGTAAATTTGTTAGTGCCCAAACTCTTTGTAGACATAAGCAACTACGCTGTCAGGTGCTACAGGTGAACGTGGTAGACTAGAGTTGGTAGAATTAGTTGCTGAACTACGGAATAAATTAGCTATAGTGGAGGAGGAAAATGCCGTGTTGAAAAATGAACAAGAGGTATTTATGACACCAATATGACAACGAGACGAAAACAAATCCTTTTTATTAGTATAGTTTTATCTGTTCAATTGGACGTGAAAATAACATGATGTATTTATGACACCAATCTTTGGATTTTTCGGGGGTGGTGGGGGACAATTTCCTCGTTAAACAATTTTTGATTTTTCGGGGGTGGTGGGGGTAGTGTAGAGGGGTGGAAACGATACCAACGTAGGTGGTATCATTTTGACTCCCTATATACTACTAGGCTTGATATTACAATGGCGACGAGGATGTCAGAATAGTTTTCACGGCGTGGGAGAACTTGCAAAACAATTTTGCAATTTGCTTATCTGGAGTTGAAATCCAGACCAGATCAGCCGGCGTGGGAAATTTTCCATTTCCACATTGGAATCCACGTTTATCTCTCCAAGAGAGTAAACACAGCGTTGTATTCAGTATAGTCCCCCATATTTGCTTGAATTGGATTGTATTTTTCAATAAAGTGTGATTTAGTTCGTGTTTTGTTTTGTTTTTATTTTCTTTCGCGATATAAGCGGCTCAATTTTCGCGGGAAAACAAACACCAAGAAGAAAATTCGGTTTTCCATCTAATTTTACAAGGTTATTATAATATAATCATCAATTGTAATTAATAAATAATTTCCCCAAAGTAATTTGTTTGTTTTTAGGTAAAATAAAAAGGAAATAATTTTTGTTTTTTTGAAAGACGGTTCAAGTGACAGGAAGGTGGGTCCATTCTGAAAATTTGCTTCAAGTTTCCATTGTTAATTCCAAGAATCAATTAAAATTGTGCATACTAAGTTGTAGTTGTTGTGCAAGTGTAAATTAGCGGTAAATATACTGGAAAAAGTTATAATTTTGACTGGTAATTTTTGTTTATAAAAAAAATAATATAATTTAATTTTATAAGTTCCCCTTTGTACAAAATAGCCACAGCACCGTACATTTGACACCCAAACAACCTCAACCCAAACTCTACAACCAAGTTGTAAACACGGCCAGGCAGTGGATATGACTGAGGAATTTGATGACACATTGCCAGTGGAGAGGCGGTTTATAGAATGGGAGGAGGAGGAATGTGCATCTACGGGCAGTTACGACAATATTAAGGCGGAAGTCGAGCAAACACTGCAAATTGTCTCTCACTTATTAAGAACTGAGCCTAGGTGCAAGGGTGGTCTCACAGATGCCAAGTATGGTGGTGTCGGACCCAAAGTTAAACTTGAGGGTGATACTCGGGAGAGAAAACACAGGGAGACACAACTGCAGCAAGTGGGTGACGTGCTGTTGAACAACAATGGGTTACATAAAGAACGTGTGGAATCGGACAGTGAGTCAAAGCACCCAAGGTTAAAGGGTGATATTTCCAGAACCAAGTTCTGGCATAGAGATGTGAGTGGTCGTCATTCTCGTACCAAGTACGACAATGCCGAAGGTCGAGGGAGAAATAGGCGTACCTCTAGGTCGACAGAGTATGATGTCGAAAGGGAGAGGTCAAGGTCATTTGGGTCACCTAGGGACGAACGGTACTCGCGTACTAAGTACGGGAGGGATGTGGTACATCGTAATAGATGGTCACGGTCTGGGTATCGCTCCCCAGATTCACAAAGTAGGTCAATGTCACAAAAGGCGAAACGGGACAAACATTCCCATGACATTGACGTAGGTGCACGGCACAATAAAAATAGAAGTCGATCAATTTCCAGTGGCACTTACGACAATAGGAGTAAGTCAAGGTCATACCAGACGACAAAGGACAGACATGCATACACTCGACATGACCGGCGGACTAGACACAGACATAGGTCGCTTTCATATGGGTAATCTAGTAGAAGTAGGTCAAGGTCACCCAGAACGAAGTATCGTTCAAGTACCAAGTGCTTGAAGACGAGACCCAAGGTCAGTCATCATAGGCGACACAGGTCAAGGTCGGTGTCTAGCCAAAAAGTAGGTCAAGGTCACCGAGAAACATGCAATATCACTTGAGTACCAAGTACTCCAGTGACCAGCGTCCGTCAAGGTCGCGTACCAGTAATTTTGTAGACGTCATTAAAAGTTTACATAAGGGTCTGCAATACGATGGTACTGGTAACTGGTCGACATTTAGACAGCGCTTTCTCCAGTATGCGGACGCATGTCAGTGGACACCAGATGTTCGTGTTAATAGTTTGCGCTGGTGTTTGAGTGGGAAAGCTGCTGACTTTCAGGCCATGATTCCGACAACTGACATGACCTTTGATCAGTTATTGAACAAATTAGAGGGTCGATTTGGTCAAGAGTTGATCGAGACTGTGCAGGTGAAGTTTCAAACGGCAGTGCAGAATCCTGGAGAGAAGCTCAGTGACTGGGCTGATAGAATACAATTGCTGGCAGTTCGGGCATTCCAAGATTTGCCCGAACATTACTGTAACCAGCAGGCGGTAAATAGACTTTGTCAAGGTTTATTGGACAAAGAGGCAGGCAGGCCAGCATGTATACCTGGGTAGACCGGCAACCATACAACAAACCATCAACGATGTACTCTGGTACCAGCATGTGCACTGTGCGATGTATGGTAAATCTAACAGGAGAGAGACCAAGCGACCGCCAGATATTGACAATGAGGGACCCCAGGTTTTTGAGGTGAAAGCTCCGCAGCAGAGGGAGATGGTGCCCACTCCAGCCAGACCTGAACCAACAACTTCAGAATGCCGCATCACATCATTGGAAGATGCCTTTGTGAAACTGCAGAAATGTTTGGAACATTTGATATTGCTGACCACCAAAAGGGGATTCCATCAGAGGTGCTCCATATGCAGGAAACCAACTCATACATACATGGAGTGTCCATTGAAAAACAAATGTTTTGCTTGTTTGGAGGAAGGCCACTTTAAAAGGAATTGTCCAAAGAGCAAGGGTAGAAAATAGGCCACTCTCCGGATGGAAAGTCAAAATCTGATGGTGCTGCGTGTGCCGAATGGTTAGTTGATCCAACGATGGATACGTCTAGACCAAGTCTGATCCGAGTTTGGGTAACCAAGTACTCGGACTCGTATGTGTGCACTAAGTGCGGAAAGGTGGCACTAGCCCCCAGTAGAGATGTGGAGATGAATGAAAGCATTGATGCCACACTGAGTAGTAGTGGGGGCCACTTGTGTATCCATAAGATGGGTGTGCGGGAACAGTCGATGAGTCAATCGCCTAGTGGAAGTAGAAAACCTGAAATGGATGTCGGTCCGATTTGCCCGAAGGTTGAATGAGTCCCAAGTAAGGACGTCAGTGATCCTCCAGGTTATATAGATAGTTGATAGGAAACAGGGTTCCGATTGAAGTGGAAATCCAAGATTCCACAAGGAAGGAAAACTTGTGTCCTGTAGCATGCAAGGTAGGTATGTATCCAAATGCAAGTGGGGAGAATGTGCGTAGCGAACACATTTGTCCCGGTTTTGTCAAGGAGGAACATGTGCGTCATGAACATGTGTTCCAAGGTAGGGACAAGGATCACGTGCGTAGCGAACACGTGTTTCCGGTTGCTTGCGGGTTGGAGCATATAATAGCATGCAAGGAGGAGCAAACATTTTCCGGGGTGTCATCAGAGGGGCAAACTTACCGTGTTTGCTCACCTGGTGGCGAGCGTGGAATGGATTTATCGCAGATGAGACGGATGAGGGCAAAGACGTCGGTGTTGCCAGTGAAGAGTCCCGGTGCTGAATCCGGCGAAGACCAGCGAAGGCCAAGCCACCAGAGGTACGGGCAAGGATGGAACTTGGCGAGCCTGGTCTCGATGTGATCTGGCCGTGGGATCCAGGAGGGTGTAATGACCTTGGCGAGGGAGTTCTGTGTTGACTTCGTCACCCAAGGTGACGGTTTTACGTTTTAGACTGGCGTGCCCCAGGGAGGACGACAGTGGGTGTGCCAGAGACACCGTCTAGTTGTGGATTCTCTGTAGAAGAGCTTAGAGAAGCTCAATGAATGGACAAGGATCTAGAGTTGATCCTGGAATGGTTGAGAACGTCTGCTCAGCCTGAGGAAGCCCCTTTATTTATAGCGAGCCCTGCGACCAAGAGCAGTTTGTACTCATTGAGGGGGTACTATACCGAACCAGATATCAATGTGACGAGAAAGACTTGGTAGTGCCAGAGAGTCTGGCATTAGAGTGGAACCATGACATTCCATTTTCCGGACATCAGGGTGTGGTGAGAAATAAGGCAAGCATGAAAGAAAAGTGATTTTGGGATGGAATGGCAATAGGTCACGGCAGGCTCAAAGCCTCCACATACCGTGCACCAATTGAGCGAGTGCAGACTGATTTCATGAGTCCATTGCTTACTACTCCCCGGGGACATGGACACATCCTGATGAGGGTAGATCAATTCACCAAGTGGTTGAATGTGTTCCGCTGCCGTCACATACCGCAGTAGTAACTGCCAATTCAGCGGTTGATCATTTTTCTCGTGGTTCGGATATCCGATTTAGCCATCCAGCCAGAGACATATTCCACTCCAGATATGGTAAGGGAGATGGTTGGAAAGGGGATAGTGGTGGCCATTGGCTTGCATCCCAAGGGTGCAAGCACAGCATCAAGGGCAGACATTCGGGCAAAATGCGACATTTGGTAGAAATGCCCGAGGTTTGGCGAGATTGGGTTGGACGTAGTCACATATCACGTCCAAATATACATCATTAAGGAAGACGGCCAAGTGGAGCGAGTTGCGACAATGTCTTGATCAGAGGCACCACATTTCAGGAGGTGCTGAGGCTGACTGCGGAGAATGACTAATAACTCTACAGGGCCCAGTTGTACAATAATATGTGGAGTGTTTTACGGCAGAAACGGAGAGACCAAGTCTCTAAGTGTGGTGGTCGGACTGTGTTAGAGACCGAGTCTCTAGGTCAGGACGTTTTAAATGGATTTTACTATAGTCAGAATAGTAAATACAGAGAATCCGCGAACTGGGACATTTTAAATGGATTTTATAGTAGTAAAGACAAAGAATTTGTGGACTGGATTTTTTAAATGTACAAAGTGTTTTAATGTATTCTTAACTGGATGTATTGTGTGTAAATTCTTATTTAGATTTATTGTGCCAAAGACAAACTGTGATAATCAAGTTTTAAATAAGTCTGATTTGGATTGAGATGATGTACCAAGTGCATCAAAGGAATGTGCCAAATAAGAAATACATGTAGTGCCAAATATGTTTTAAGGACAAAGTCAGTTTTAAAGGTGTTACCGCAGGAACAGTACGCATAGTACCTCGGTTGGCGATCTGAAAGTTCGGACTAAGTCCCGAACGTGCTTAATGAGGCTGAGCCAATAAGCGATTTCTATGGTATGATAATTTATGGAGTGAACCATCCGACCCCGGGGAGTGACAGCTTCAAAAGAAAACAGGATGGAGTGTAATGTTCACCAGAAATTAGTGCGCTGATACCTGGAACATTGGTGGTTTCCGACCCGAGGCGCTTACGGGTACCGACGAATGCAGCCTACGGAAACGGCCGAAGACTATTGTACTACCGGTGAACACATAGAAAAGAACTAATGACACTTCGGATTCTGATAGTGACGAGAACAGAACGAACTCTAATGAAGTGCAAGATAACTAGATATAGAGGTGTAATCCGGTATTGTAAGGGATTGTTTTAATAATGTCAGACCTCCAAGAGGCTTGATATTACAATGTCAATGTATCCTTCACAGGTTATAGAGCACGACAGCACAAACTCGTTTACGCACTAAGCCACTAGCACAAAGCTTTTCCCAGCACTAAGCCCATTTATTCCAAGTCCATACATTGACTGGAATAAATATACCCAAAATTCAATGTCACTAAGACGTTAAGCACTAAGCAATGAACTGCACACAGCTGATATGCACTAAGCTCCAAACCATCCGTACACTAAGTAGTTAATGGATACGATCACAGAATTGGTAGTCATAAATCGGCACTGTATCTGGTTGCCAAGCAACAGTAAATAATCTCTCAATTCACAACTCGGCACTGCACTAAACCAAGGTCATCATCAGCCAGCCCATGTCTCGCATACACACGTCACCCCAAGTACGCACTCTCGTCCCAAATGCCGCCTGAAATAACATTTGCACCCGCACTAAGTTCAATGCTATAACGTTCCCCAATTGACTGGACTAATTCCAAACTTCACACAATATCACTCCAATCGATGATTATACCCACATAAGATGTTTACTTACAGAGAAGATCAGGCAGCAAGCAATAATTCCAATATAATAAAGTCCCATATAATACTTGTGTCTCTGACCATTGCTATCAACAAACTACCCAGAATACACTCACCCACTCCAACTCAGTGTTACATTATACACCAGTCACCCATTGTTCAGGACTTTCACGAGTGAACGCCTCTTTGATACCTTCAATTTGATATATGACTTGACCATATTAGGTCAAAAATAAAATTTGACCCCAATGGCCACGCCCAGTTTTGACCCCGGGGTCACCATTTTAACAACTTTGAAAGAGCATTGTACATCGATCATTCCTACCAAGTTTTGTCGAAATCCGGTTGGCGGTTCTTGAGAAGAAGATTTTTGAAGAACTTGTGCTATTTTTAGACGGCGGCCATCTTGGATTACGTAATGACGTCATTTTAACAATTTTGTAATCCCCCTACCTAAGGACCATGATCATGAAGTTTGGTGACTATAGGCCCAATGGTTACCGAGGAGAAGACGTTTGAAAATGTTCACGACGACGACGGACGACGACGGACACATTGCGGTAACAATAGCTCACATGAGCTTCGCTCAGGTGAGCTAAAAATACTATATATTCAGCCCTGAAATCAGAATAATCCTGATCTGATGCCAGGTCTGTCTAACCTGGCATCTTCTTAGACGCACATGAAATCCGCCTGTATCTCGTAGGTTACACAAATGGTTAGTCTGTTTTCCAGAATAGTATACATTACATGCACTTGTATCGAAGGAATTGTGCTATAAATTCCAGAACACTGATTGAATTTGCAACTATATGTATTTGTATCCAGAGTTGTTCGCAGTACACACACACTGGATAGGGTTAGGGTTTCAAAGCTGGTTTCAAACTTGAAATAATAAGCACGTGCTCATGTTGAACTACACATGGATCATGCAGCATGCTTATACATGTACATGTACATGTAAACATTCACTATAGGGTTAACACCGCAAATTTGAAAATTATAATACAGTTAACCTATTTCCAAGCACTCCTTTACTACTGGCGTCGGAATACATATTGAAACTAGATTGGTCAGCAAGCGAGGCTTACGGAATACCCCCCGCGTGGGCCCAGGTACCCCTAAAATATGTAAAAATTTCCAAGTGTGTGGGCTTGTGACCTTGACTCTGGGCTTAGCGGGAGTGACATGAACGTGAATTTGTGACAAAGTGGTAGAGGTCCATTGGAGCAATGCGTGTGTGAAATGTGAAGCAGATCCGAGCAAGGAAATAGAAGTTATAACCGATTTCTCTGATGTTAAGTTTTGTAAAGAGACTAAGTATGTGACCTTGACCTCGAGATCAGCGGGAATTTGTCACAGCATGATAGTAGAGCCTTAGAGGAATGCATGCATGAAATATTAAGAATTTTAAGATGTTAAGTTTTGTAAAGAGACTAAGTATTTGACCTTGACCTTGGGATCAGCGGTGGTTGGACGGTCGTGGATTTGGCACAGCATGGTAGTAGAGCCTTACAGGAATGCATGTGTGAAATATTAAGCATTTTAGATGAAGGAAATAGACTCCAGTATACCACCCACAACTCTTTGCGGGGGGTATAATAATTTGCAACCGTTCATCAACAATGATATACAATGTACCTGTAATGTATGACCATCTGCCAATCACATTGCGTGATATTTATAGAGTGCATTAGAATCAGCAATCTAATATAAACAATAGCATATGTTCATGGCATGGCAAATATACCTTTTGGGACATACATATAGTACAGTGGTACCTCTCTAAACCGGACACCCTGGGGACATCCCTGGGTGTCCGGTTTAGAGAGGTTCCACTATGAAACTTGCATATAACTACTTCAAGACACGCGTGGGTGCTTTGTGATCATGAACAGACATTATCCTCGGAGATAAATGGCAAGGAACCACATCGTAATTCTCCGTTCTGTGGGCGGAAACTAAACAATGCAACACAATGTGAATAATTTACAATACACAATGTATTATACAATTTAAACATTTCCAAATCTGTTATGTCCAATATATATAACACAGAGAAAATGTAGTGTCCACCATATGCCATGCAATCATGACATTTGTCACTGACTGGAGAAACTTGGGTTTATGGGATTTGTGACCAGTGTAGTTCCTGAACAAAGTGCATTCGTGTAGCCCAATAACGATATAAATAGTTTTATTAGAAGCATGAAGGGCGTTTCATTGATGTAATGGCGAACAGTACCGATACTGATCAGGCTGTCGATGCACAGGCTGATCTGGATCAGCACTGGTCACAAAACTCACAAGCCCTATTTCTCCAGCTACAGCCACACATTTGGTGCAATTTGACAACAGAGGGCATACCCTGTATACCCTGACCAGATTTTGCAGATTTAATTAATCAATTAATTGGGTTTTAAGTCCGCTCAGCAGCAGTATCTAAATATGTGGCCGTGACTCGAGACATTGGGGTTTATGTGGATGTGTGACGTGTAGCTCCTGATCAAATTGCACACTTTTGTTGGCTGATAACGATCTATATTGCTTGTTAGCAGCACGACAGGAATTCATTGATGTAATGGCAAACAGTGCAGATCCTGATCACACTGTGCAGATGCACAGGCTGATCTGCATCCACACTGGTCACAAAACCCCATAATTAAACCCCATTTCTCCACTCACAGCCACATATAGTCACAATTGGACAAAACAGGACATATATACAGGACATATATATTGCCTTTGCCGTAATGTGGCTACTGTAGACCCTCACCAGAATGTAGATTTCATTGATTGACAGTGGAGTTTTACATCCGCTCAGCAGCAAGATGATAGTAAGCACATTATATGGACTACATATGAACACTCGACACTGAAATTACAATAAGAACGTTCAGCACCGACAGACAATGTCCTGATCCAGTGCCGAGCACCCTCGCTATACCACATCATTTAGCACCAGTAGCCGATTTCACCAAAATTGCTAAGCAAATTCTCTACATTGTAGCTAAGTATACTTTGAGGGAGTAATCATTTATTTTTCCAGAAATGCATTATTTCAATGAGAACTAATGACTGTAAATATTTGATGACTAAAAGTATGCAGAATTATTATACTGAATTTATTACATTATGTGATAATGTAATAAATTCAGTATAATAAAAATTAATAAATTTATCCTTAAATTGAAAATGTCTCCCTCAAAGTGTACTTAGCAAGATAAGTGTACTTTGCAATGTTGGTGAAATAGGCTACTGGTGTCAATCCCAGCGTGATTCACGGTTAATTTATGAATCATAAAGGATGGATTCGTAACTGAATTATGCTTACGGTACCCTCCCATCCACCTGTTTGTAACAGGATAAAACAGATCTTTGACCCATGTAGACCCAGAACAGACTGTGCAGATGCACAGTCTGATCAGGGTCTACATTGTTTACAATTTGAACAACAAGCCTTTCATTATCACCCAGTAATAAATGCAACTGACTAACAATAAACATGTGTACCCTCATCCACCTGTTTGTAACAGGACAGATCTTTGACCCGTGTAAGACCCACACTGTGCAAAATGCAATCTGATCGGGTCACATTGTTTACAATGAACAACAAGCCTTTCATACACCCAGTATAAAGCAACTGACTATCAATAAACTATGTGTACCCTCCCATCCACCTGTTTGTAACAGGATAAAACAGATCTTTGACCCGTGTAGACCCAGAACAGACTGTGCAGATGCAGTCTGATCAGGGTCTACATTGTTTACAATTTGAACAACAAGCCTTTCATTATCACCCAGTAATAAATGCAACTGACTATCAATAAACTGTACCCTCCTATACACCTGTTTGCGATAGGGTCGACTCAAGTTTGAGACCACGATCAGACTGCAGATGCAGTTTGATCAGGGTCTACACTGTTCATGCTATTTTGTCAACGAGCCTTTCATTAATCTCCCAGCAAACAATGCAACTTACTATTCAGTAGCATGATCAGGATCTACACTGTTCACCATTTAGTCAGAGAATGATCCATTAATCGTCCAGCGACCAAAGCACAGTATTATCCAGCAACAAGAGCAGTCTGATCAGGATCTACACTGGTCAGTATGAAGTAAGCCGGGTTTTGTCAGATTGCGGCTCATATGTCAACAACATTGAATGTAAATGTTTAGACAATAAACGCAATACTTGAGGAATATTGATGTATTAAAGCGAATTCCATCGGAATCAATTTTATTTCATTCATTGAATGCCATTTAAGTTATTGAAAAATGAAAGGTGTTACTAACGCACGCACATACGCATGTACTTACATGGGTTAACACTATATCCCCTCAAGCCTATCGGCGAGGGGATGATAAACTGAACTTGTGCCAGATCCTAACCACACCAGAGTCATGTAGCCCTAGGCCCCAACATTAATAGTATTAATCTTACTACTTTTATAATGGGTAAAACCATATTCAACTCGCATACACAAGAAAGCCAAAGATACCTGACGGGCCAAACCAGGGATATTGGGATTCTGGTAAGGATGAACATCATTGCTAAATTGCCCTTCGCATGCTCCCAACCAACTGCCCATGTGATTTAGCTATCAATCATTTCCTTGAATAGTCGGTTTGTGGTTCATTAAGCAGCAACCAATGTTGCTGTTTGTGCTATTATTTTTCAGAAATCTGACATGTCTGCACGTTTTTTTGCTCGAAATAGATAAACAAGAAACGAGGCAAAGCCACGAAGGCCAGGTTTTTTCCAAGCATAGACACTTGGATAACATAATTATACCCACTTTTTGTAGACTAGATGGCCGTGGCCTGCATGTCGCGCCTGCGAGGCATGGACACTAAAAAAATAGATATAGCAGATGGAAAAACTTTAACGAAAAAACTTTAACCGGACACAGACGTACGGACGGAAGGACGGACGTATGCCAAAATGCCGACGATATCATGCTTTCCGCAAGCGGGTGCGACAATGATGATAAACACCCATGTGAAGTATCAAGGTAATGGGTGAAGCAGTTGCAGAGATATAGTACACAAAAAGACTTTAACAAAAAAATTCAAAGTAATTTGACCTTGACATTGGGCACAGGGGCCGCACGGTTGGGGGGTTAGAATGAAAATATGGATGATGATAAACACCCATGTGAAGTTTCAAGGTAATGGGCGAAGCAGTTGCAGAGATATAGTACAACGAAAAAGTTTTAACCAAAAAACTTTAACCAGACGTACGTTAAAAAGTTAACGTTGAAAATGGGTAAGTCAATTATGTAGAAATAATAGGTGAAGGTAAAAAAATGGTATATGGTACATGTTGGATAGTTGTATGTGGTAGGCACCCCTTGGTAATGAAGCTGTGAAAGTTTGGTGGTCCTAGGTGGTACAGTACCAAAGAAATGGACTTAAACATGAAAACTTAACATTGTAAACGCGAAAACTTAACATTGAAAATGGCTAAGTCGACTGCGGAAAAAATGGGTGAAGTTAAAAAAAAAGTAACATGTTGGATAGTGATATGTGGTGGGCACCCCTTGATTATGAAGCTGTGAAAGTTTGGTGGTCCTAGGTGGTACAGTACCAAAGAAATGGACTTAAACACGAAAACTTACATTGTAAACACGAAAACTTAACATTGAAAATGGCTAAGTCGACTGCGCGGAGAAAATGGGTCAAGTTAAAAAAAAAGTAACATGTTGGATAGTGATATGTGGTGGGCACCCCTTGATTATGAAGCTGTGAAAGTTTGGTGGTCCTAGGTGGTACAGTACCAAAGAAATGGACTTAAACACGAAAACTTAACATTGTAAACGCGAAAACTTAACATTGAAAATGGCTAAGTCGACTGCGGAAAAAATGGGTGAAGTTAAAAAAAAAGTAACATGTTGGATAGTGATATGTGGTGGGCACCCCTTGATTATGAAGCTGTGAAAGTTTGGTGGTCCTAGGTGGTACAGTACCAAAGAAATGGACTTAAACACGAAAACTTAACATTGTAAACGCGAAAACTTAACATTGAAAATGGCTAAGTTGACTGCGCGGAAAAAATGGGTGAAGTTAAAAAAAAAAGTAACATGTTGGATAGTGATATGTGGTGGGCACCCCTTGATTATGAAGCTGTGAAAGTTTGGTGGTCCTAGGTGGTACAGTAACAAAGAAATGGACTCAAACACGAAAACTTAATATTGAAAATGGATAAGTCGACGACGCGGAAAAAATGGGTGAAGTTAAAAAAAAAGTAACATGTTGGATAGTGATATGTGGTGGGCACCCTTTGATTATGAAGCTGTGAAAGTTTGGTGGTCCTAGGTGGTACAGTAACAAAGAAATGGACTCAAACACGAAAACTTAACATTGATTGTGGACGCCGCCTGCCGCCCGTCCGCCCGCCCTCCGCCCGCCCGCCCGCCCCCCGCCCGCCCGCCCGCGCGCCCGGCTTTCGCCAATCCAATAGCTGATTTTTTTTCAAAAAACCTGGCTAAAAAGTATCAGGCTAAAAAAGTTAACATGTGGGCAGTGATATGTGGTGGGCACCCCTTGATTATGAAGCTGTGAAAGTTTGGTGGTCCTAGGTGGTACAGTACCAAAGAAATGGACTTAAACACGAAAACTTAACATTGTAAACGCGAAAACTTAACATTGAAAATGGCTAAGTCGACTGCGCGGAAAAAATGGGTGAAGTTAAAAAAAAAGTAACATGTTGGATAGTGATATGTGGTGGGCACCCCTTGATTATGAAGCTGTGAAAGTACAGTACCAAAGAAATGAACTTAAACACGAAAACTTAACATTGTAAACGCGAAAACTTAACATTGAAAATGGCTAAGTCGACTGCGCGGAGAAAATGGGTGAAGTTAAAGAAAAAGTAACATGTTGGATAGTGATATGTGGTGGGCACCCCTTGATTATGAAGCTGTGAAAGTTTGGTGGTCCTAGGTGGTACAGTACCAAAGAAATGGACTTAAACACGAAAACTTAACATTGTAAACGCGAAAACTTAACATTGAAAATGGCTAAGTCGACTGCGCGGAAAAAATGGGTGAAGTTAAAAAAAAAGTAACATGTTGGATAGTGATATGTGGTGGGCACCCCTTGATTATGAAGCTGTGAAAGTACAGTACCAAAGAAATGAACTTAAACACGAAAACTTAACATTGTAAACGCGAAAACTTAACATTGAAAATGGCTAAGTCGACTGCGCGGAGAAAATGGGTGAAGTTAAAGAAAAAGTAACATGTTGGATAGTGATATGTGGTGGGCACCCCTTGATTATGAAGCTGTGAAAGTTTGGTGGTCCTAGGTGGTACAGTACCAAAGAAATGGACTTAAACACGAAAACTTAACATTGTAAACGCGAAAACTTAACATTGAAAATGGCTAAGTCGACTGCGCGGAAAAAATGGGTGAAATTAAATAAAAAAAAGTAACATGTTGGATAGTGACATGTGGTGGGCACACCCCTTGATTATGAAGCTGTGAAAGTTTGGTGGTCCTAGGTGGTACAGTAACAAAGAAATGGACTCAAACACGAAAACTTAACATTGAAAATGGCTAAGTTGACGACGCGGAAAAAATGGGTGAAGTTAAAAAAAAAGTAACATGTTGGATAGTGATATGTGGTGGGCACCCTTTGATTATGAAGCTGTGAAAGTTTGGTGGTCCTAGGTGGTACAGTAACAAAGAAATGGACTCAAACACGAAAACTTAACATTGATTGTGGACGCCGCCCACCGCCCGTCCGCCCCCCCGCCCGCCCGCCCGGCTTTCGCCAATCCAATAGCCTGGATTTTTTTTAAAAAAAACCTGGCTAAAAATGGGTACAGCAATGATGTTTATTTGTGTTTAACGGCCTATTAACAGCTAAGGTCACTTAAAGGCCGGGTCAATGGGTTCGACCCCGTATATAACCTGCTGGGTAAAGCAATGAGGAAGGCGTCATTTGCAGGCTGTAACTGGAGAAATGGGGCCTATGGGTTTTGTGACCAGTGCAGATCCAGGATCAGATTGTGCATCTGCACATTCTGAACAGGGTCTGCACCATGCGCCATTCCATCAATGAAACACTGTCATGCTTCTAACATGCAATATAGATCGTTATCAGGCTGATGAGTAGCTATGCTGGTCACAGATCCCATAAGGCCCATTTCTCCACAGCCACATATATACGGTGACATGGGCCTAAATAGAAGATTCATGCGTAAATTCAACAAGGGCATCGTTATTACGACGCTAGCAGCCTCAATAAAAAACCTTAATATTTTGCCTTACAAACAAGGTGAACTTGTCCTCAGTGACCTTGTTTTGTTTGTTGGGGTTCAACGGTGAAGAGGTTCGTAAGTTATTGAACAATGAAATGTGTGACTAATGTTTGTTTGTTTGTTTGTTTGTTAGGGTTTAACGGCCTATCAACAGCTAAGGTCAATTAAGGCCGGGTCAATGGGTTTAGTACTCAATCACATATATTACCTGTACAAGTACATGTACATTCTCAAGTACAAGTACAAATGGGGGGAAAATACCAAAATCAGAACTCAATATTTACAATAACAAAACTATATATTCAGCCCTGAAATCAGAATAATCCTGATCTGATGCCAGGTCCTCGCCACACCAGAATCTCTTGGCCCCTCCCAAAAGCAGTAGGATCAGTAATAATCTTACTACTTTTATAATGGGCAATAACCCAATTCAACTCCCAAGTAACAAAAGAGCCAAAGATAAAAAACGTCATAATGAGTAGTTTCGACATACGATTGGTTTCAACAAACAGTTTTGGAGAGATATTCCATCTCTCTCAACATGAAATGGATTAATTTAGGTTAAATAATGTTGGACAAACAGACGGACAGATGAATAGGGCGATGAATAGTGTACCATATTACATGCTACGCAGTGATTTACCGTGATTCTGGAGAGATTTACTTCCTTGAAGGAAATATTTCCTCCTAGACGTTCGCGAGATGCAATTGATGTCACATTTTGACGTCATTTCCGGCGAAGAAACAATTTTGTCAACGATATAAGCTTGTCTAAGAACAAATTTCACATTTTTCGAAGAGCATGTAATATCTCCGCACTCGTTTCTTTATCGGATTTCCAGATGTCTCGGGAAATAAATCCAGTATTTCAAAATGGTAGTTGAATAAACTCTATATAAAAAACATTTCTGGGTACATACAACCTTTCAGCATGGTGTTAATATTGAGTATTATATATCGAGTATAAGATTCGAGATTGATAGTCACCATATGTTTTAAGTACATGTATAACTTCGTCAAAATAAATTCACAATATTGCCAAGCATACAACAGCTCTGTGTGTCAGTAGCCTATTTCACCAACATTGCAAAGTATACTTTCCTAGCAAAGTATACTTTGAGGGAGAAATTTTCAATTTTAAGATAAATGTATTAATTTTTGTTATACTGAATTTATTACATTATCACAGCCATTTTGGCTGTGATAATGTAATACATTCAGTACAATAATTCTGCATAGTTTTAATCATCAAATATATGCAATCATTAGTTCTATATGAAATAATGCATTTCGGAAAAATCAATGATTACTCCCTCAAAGTATACTTTGCTAGATAAGTATACTTTGCAATTTTGATGAAATCGGCTACAGATTTCGCAGAACTGTCCACGTGTTAATATGCCTGTGTTAATATGTGTGTTTTTTTAATGTCTCAGGTATTCATTTACTTTCGGTTTATTGCATTTATGTGGAATTAAAATCATTTCCGAAAGGATTTGAATTCACAGTGGAGACATATAAATGTAATACTTCAGAAAAGCTGTTATGTTATTCAATTTGTATCACGATCTGCTAAAACTGGGCTTAACATATCTGGAATGGACTGTGATATGTCCATTTTCCGACCAATCCAATTGGCACATTTGATAAAAGGGAGTTGTTTTTTTCCAAAAGAAAAATGAAAACGTGCAGATACTGAGGGACGGCTCGTTATGTGCCGGCTCATCTGGATCTATACTGTTTGCAAACACCGCTATAGAGGGGCTTAATGCCTTTGTGACCAGCTAGCCCAAATCAGTCTGCGCATTAGGTGCCCCCGAGTCTACTTGTGCGTGAGAAACACTGGCTACGAGTGTGCATGCTCATCTGGGGCTACACTTGTGTCATTGATGGAAACATTCATATCGATATATTGGAAGTAAAATATTGATGATACATCAATTATTAGAAAACTAGATGGCCACGGCCCGCATGTCGCACCCGTCGAGGCTTTGATAGTATACCCAAAATATTTAACCCAGATGCGCGTACTACTACATACTGTACGTGCCAACATACATGTACACTACGTATGTGCCAACTATATCACGCTGTACGTACATAAATACATGTGCCAACTATCAGTGTCGTAACTACATACTGCAACTATCGCTACGTACGTACATATATCGTACGATCATGTCTGTCCAACTATATCACGCTGTACGTACATACATGTACATGTGCCAATATATCACGCTGAGTACTCATACATGTCTATAGTGTACGTATACATGTACATGTGCCACTATATCTGTGTACCATAAATGTATGAACTATATCACGCTGTACGTACATACATGACATGCCAACTATCAGCTGTAACGCATACATGTACTGTCCAACTGCACTGAGTACTCTGTACAGTCACTATCACGCTGTCGCAGCGGTCGACAAATATACACTTACAAGACTGTATGTGGACTATTTAACATCTTATTATTCAAACATTCAGTACCACCATACTTACATTTTATATCTAGCGACATATTTTCTTCAGTTTAAGTGTTTTAAACAAAATAATGGAACATTAAAATAACTTTATACTAAGTACAAAATCATTAACACACAACCACATTTGTAACATCGCTATTTCAAAATATGTATCAATACAGTACGGTCAGCTGTGTAAAATCAATAGATCAATAAATTTCAATCAATGACACCTCTATGCTACACTGGCCACAAACGCAATAGATGTTTTGATTGCAGTGCATTTTTGCAGTCTGATAAAGACCTAGACTTTGCTTCTGGTATGAAAGACGTTTTTCGGACCAAATTGTGAATGGTTTAGATCCTGATCTGACTGGACGGCGCTGCAGGTTGATCTGCAACTACACCAACCTCAAACTGAATAGGGATATTTTTGTTTTGGTGGGCCACATAGACGTATAATTATTGAACATCGCGACAATATAATTATTGAACACGTGACAAGCACAAATATGAGCCTGTGATGAACATCGTGACAAGCACAAATATGAGCCTGTGTTGAACATCGTGACAAGCACAAATATGAGCCTGTGTTTCATGTTTCCCACAGGATTAAGTGGCAAAAAGTGTGTAAATGTTTGAAACAATTCAACATACAGTGTGCAAAATCATAGAATACGTTGTTTTATAGCAGGAATGGGGGGACCTTGACCTTGGGCGGTCGTTTGTGTGTCATATGCAACACAAAGTACCATCCCTAGATAGACACACATTGTGGCCAGATATTATCAAAATTGGTTCATAAGTTAATGAAATGAAAAATTAAGAGTTACTAACACACGTACATCGACCAACGCTACATCCCCTGTTGCCTATCGGCGAAGGGATAATTAGTGAGTGAACTCGTCACAAAACAGGATAATTAGTGAGTGAACTCGTCACCAAACAGGATAATTAGTGAGTGAACTCGTCACAAAACATTAATTTTCCAGATATAATTAGCATGATTAGTATCTAAAATTACATCCAAAACATTGGGCTCCCGGCTGAGAAAATGTATCTTATGATGTGGGACCAGTGTAGGCCCAGATCAGCCTGCACATCCGTGCAGTGTGATCAGGCAGCCTGCACATCCGTGCAGTGTGATCAGGCAGCCTGCACATTTGTGCAGTGTGATCAGGCAGCCTGCACATCCGTGCAGTGTGATCAGGCAGCCTGCACATCCATGCAGTGTGATCAGGCAGCCTGCACATCCGTGCAGTTCTGTGATCAGGCTAGCCTGCACATCCGTGCACGTGTGTGATAGGCAGCTACACCATCGTGCAGTGGATCAGGCAGGCTACATTCCGTGCTGTGTGGATCAGCCAGCGCACATCATGCAGTGCGGATCGCAGCTACACCATCCGTGCAGTGTGATCAGGCAGCCTGCACATCCGTGCAGTGCGATCAGGTGCTGCACATCGTGCAGTGATAGGCATAGCGCACATATGTGCTGTGCGGATCAGAGCTGCACTCCGAGTGTGATCAGGCAGCCTGCACATCGTGCAGTGTGATGCACATGACTCCAGGCAGCTGCACATCGTGCGCAGCTGACATCGTGCGGGTATGGCAGCATGCTCATCGTGCATATCAGGCAGCCACTGCAGTGCGATCAGGCAGCAATATGTGCAGTGTGATCAGGAGCTGCACATCGTGCAGTGTGATCAGGCAGCCTGCACATCGTGCAGTGTGATCAGGCAGCCTGCACATCGTGAGTGATCAGGCAGCCTGCACCGTTGCTGTGTGATCAGGCAGCTGCACATATGTGCGTGTGATTCAGGCAGCCTGCACATCCGTGCAGTAGTGATCAGGCAGCCTGCAAAATCCATCCGTGCAGATGTGATCAGGGCAGCCTGCATCCGTGCAGGTGTGATCAGCAGGCCTGCACATCTGTGCAGGTGTGATTAAGGCAGCCCTGCCATAATGTGCAGGGGGTGATCAGGCAAGCCTGCATCCGTTGCAGTGTGTTCAGGCAGGCCTGCAATACCGGTTGCAGTGTGATCAGGCAGCCTGCACATATGTGCTGTGTGATCAGGCAGCCTGCACTTCCGGTTGCAGTGCTGATCAGGCAGCCTGCACATCTGTGCAGTCGTGGATCAGGCAGCCTGCACATATGTGCAGTGTGATCAGGCAGCCTGCACATCCGTGCAGTGTGATCAGGAGCCTGCCACAATCCGTGCAGTGTGTCAGGCAGCCTGACACTCTGTTGCAGTTGAACAGGCCGCCTGCACCTATGCAGTGTGATCAGGCGCCTGCACATCCGTTGCAGTGATTCAGGCAGCCTGCACATCGTCAGTGTGATCAGGCAGCCTGACATCCGTTGCAGTGTGATCAGGCAGAACTGCACATAGTGCAGTGCGTATCAGGCGCCTGATATGTGCAGTTGTGATCAGGCAGCACACATCCGCATGATCAGGCAGCCTGCCACATATGTGCAGTGCCGATCAGGCAGGCTGCCACATCCGTGCATGCGATCAGGCAGCCTGCACATCCTGTCGTGTGATCAGCATCCTCATCCGGCAGTGGGATCAGGCAGCCGCACATATGTCAGTGCATCAGCAGCCTGCACATCCGTGCGTGTGATCAAGGCAGCCTGCACATCGTGCAGGTGATCAGGCAGCCTGCACATCCGTGCAGTGTATCAGGCAGCCTGCACATATGTCAGTGAATCAGGCAGCCTGCACATCCGTGCAGGATGTGATCAGGCAGCCTGCACATCGTGCAGTGTGATCAGGCAGCCTGCATAAAGTGCAGTGTGACAGGCAGCCTGCACATCCGTGCAGTGTGATCAGCAGCCTGCACATCTTGCAGTGTGATCAGGCAGCCTGCACATATGTGCAGTGTGAATCAGGCACCTGCACATCGTGCAGGTGTGATCAGGCAGCCTCACATCGGTGGCAGTGTGATCAGGCACCTCACATCTGTGCAGTGTTATCAGGCAGCCTGCACATCCGAGCAGTGTGATCATCAGCCTGCACATCCGTGCAGTGTGATCAGCAGCCTGCACATCCGTGCAGTGTGATCAGGCACCTGCACATAGTGCAGTGTGATCAGGCAGCCTGCACATCTGTGCAGTGTGATCAGGCAGCCTGCACATACGTGCAGTGTGATCAGGCAGCCTGCACATCCGTGCAGTGTGATCAGGCAGCCTGCACATCCGGCAGAGTGCAGGTGATCATGGCAGCCTGCACATAACGTGCAGTTTGTGGATCAGGCAGCCTGCACATACGTGCAGTGTGATCAGGCAGCCATGCACATCCGTGCAGTGTGACAGGCAGCCTGCCACAATCCGTGCAGTGGGATTCCAGGCAAGCCTGCACATTATGTGCAGTGCGATCAGGCAGCTGCGTGATCCAGGCAGGCCTGCAACATCCGTGCCATTGTGGAACCAGCCAGCCTGCACATTAATGTGCAGTGCCGATCAGGCAGCCTGCGCATCATTGCAGTGTGATCAGGCAGCCTGCACATCCGTGCAGTGTGATCAGGCAGCCTGCACATCCGTGCAGTGTGATCAGGCAGCCTGCACATCTGTGCAGTCTGACCAGGGCCTATGCTGGTCACCATTCAGTTAACCTTACATTGTTTATCAGGGGTGGGAGCAGTTCCAAATGCCAAATCCAGAAAATGGCTAAAGAAACATATTTTTTTGCACCCACAAATTCGCAAAAATGTGCTTCCCATGTTGAAACATTTGTATTGTTCTGCAATTATCAGGAACCTCAACTCCTGATTTCAGGATATCCTGAAAATTCACACCTCTGGTTTATGTTAAGAGAAACTGTTTTTTATCGATTTGTTGACTGTACAAATACAATTATGATCAGCATCTACATTGGTCATACACGTTCTAAGGTTCATTTTCTCAGCTGGTGGCCCAATAAAACCTCCATGAATCGACCAGTTTTATAAAGAGATTATCGATCTTAGGAAAATCAAGAGTAACCTCCCTTAGAACTACTTCAGGGGCAGCATTGAAGTTAGAATTGGCAGAATTTGTCAGTTTGAACAAGTTGAAATGAAACTGCACTTGCAATGTAGTCTGTGCTTTTTCTGGAAGTAGTGTTCGACGATTATCATGGATCGAATAACTACAATATGTCTTGTAATTGTTTATCTAAACTTAGTAACATACAAATTATGCCAATTCTAATGTAAAGGGTACCCTTATAGTTGCTTAAGGGAAGTTTTTTTTTTAGATTTCCAAGTTTGGTAACCCATTTATACGACTGATTTATACAGGATCTAGACATTTTCCTGCTTAATTTCCACATTGTCAAAACATTCCGGGGTTTTCAGCTCTTCTTTCTCAACTTCAGTTTCTGCTTGCATTGCGCGATTGTAATTTTCTGTAGCCAAGATATCAAACTCAACAGGCTTTAACCCTAGATCCGCCATCTGCAGCTGTTCATCAGTCGCTTCATTTTCAGAATTCCCCAGTCGAATCCTTAACTTTTGTTGTTTAAGTTGTTTAAGCACAGCAGCTTGTTGTTTCCTGAGGAATTTATTGATCAACAGCCTTTCCGCTCTGTGCGATTGATCAACGTGACTACATAGATCCTTTTTGTACATGAACGCTTCAGTGCAATCCTTAAAAGTGCAATGGTAAGGTAGAAGTTTGTTGTTGATCACCATGTGTGTTTTAATATGAGCTTTTAGACTCTCGGGTGTCGCAAAGTATTTCTCACAGCCGGACTCCTGACACATTAGTCCACGTTTAGAATGAGATTCATCCAGATGTTTCTGGAGCGCTTTATAGTTTTCAGTTTCGAATGGGCAATGTGGACATTTATTGGAATGGTTCTCAGCCTTATGTTTCATCAGCCCTTTTAGATGCCGGAACACCCTCGTGCATCCTTCTATATCACACGCGTGGATAAAGTCCTGATGGGCTTCGATATGTTCATCAAGTTGTTCCTTTGTTACAAACCTTCCATGACAACCTCGACGAAGACATCGAAATGGAAAGTTCTCGTGTGACATGTACTTGTCATAGTGAAACAGCTTCTCATGATAGGCCAGTGTACTGTCAACTGTGAATGTTAGACTACAGAAACGACATTTCGTAGTTCCTGGAATAGGCTTGGTATCCTTATGAATCGTGTTTACATGCGTCAAGAACTCCTTACTTGAGATAAATGTTTCATCACAATATTTACATGTAAATCGATCGTCGCGGAACTGCCGTGGAGATGTCACTTCACAGTTGTTAACATTTGTACCTCCATTCTCATTCGTAGGCTGTTCAACTGTGTTCCCATCCTGTGTACAACCATCTGTTTTACTGGTGTCGGTGTTAGACGTGCCTTGTGCATTCTCTTTCAGTTCATCACCAGTAGCTTGTTTCGTGTCTTCAGTCTTTATACCAGATTCTTTTTGTGATATATCTACATTTTCACACACTTTCTTCACGTCACCAACCGACTTATTTTTTATATCAGGTTTACCTTCATCCTCAATTTTCTTCTTCATGCTTGCACGTTTTAACATATGCGCTATGAATTCCCTTTTTTTACATGCTCTTTCATGAACAACAGCACCAGCATGTGACTCACAGACTAAACAACAGACACTGCATTCAAATAGCTGTTTCACATCTACATTCTCGTATAGACGTTCATGTACCCGAATAATTTCATCCGTTGTTTTCGCTGGGTTTTCCCAATCCATCCAATGGGCGTTCATCTTATGGTCCATCAACGCCTCCTCTTCACTACAAACATACCCACAATCTGGTTCCATACATGTAATTATAGTCATGCTCTTGAAATTTGACAAGTATGAATGGTGGCATTTAATATGCTCCTGCATTTCAGCTTTTGAATTGAATGGTGGTAATTTGATACAATCATTGTGCTGACATCTAAAAAGTCTGATTTTCACGGGCGATACAGGCTCAGAAGTGTCTGTTTTTGCATAGGTTGGGGATTTCGATAAATTATAATGATTCTGCTTAATATGATCCTGCATTTCCTCTTTTGAATCAAATGGTGCCAATTCAGTACACTTATCATTCTGACATCTAAATTGGCTGATCTTCCATGGAAAAATGGATTGAGAAGTGTTAGCTTCTGCAGTAATTGGCGATTTTAGTTGTTTGTCTTCTATGTTACTAACATCTTCTTCTGTGGAGCCTTCTTCCTTCACCATCACACTGTTAGTAATGTCAGGTTCAGAAAGTTCATCATTTCTCCGAGAAGGATTGCAATTTTTATGAGAATGTTTGCCACCTCTCTGAGGTTTAACAGTTTTACTTCTGTCATCTTTATGAAATTTTTCATCTTTATGAGAAGGCTCTTCTTCTTTTTGAGAAGGTTCTTCATCAATATCAGATGGTTTTTCAGCTTTATCCATTGATTGTTCTGCAGCATCTGTTTCCTCAGTGATTAGTTCATCATTATTCTCATCTGATTTCTCTCGAGTCGCGCTTTCTGGGACGACATCCATCTTATTGTCGCTTCTTTCTTCTATCGCATCACTTACGTGTACATCAGACTGATCTTCAATATTTGCGTCTCCATTCAGTTTAACGGGCACAGTGTGGCTTGGGTATTTTAAGGTATCAGCAACTTGTACCTGAGGATATTCTGCCTTACTTGCAAGCGCGTCCAGAAATTTCAACTTCTTTTTCTTCAATGGGCTTCTCTTAACATTAGTCAGTCTAGCTTTCTCTGCCTGGGTGAATGTAGGCATTGTAATTTTGGGCGTCATTCGCTGCGGGTGTTCAACAATGATGTGGGACTTTAGTTCATGTTTTGTGGAGAAGACTCTCTGCTGACATTCGGGTCGGTCACATCTAAATATATCCGGGTATTTCCCATGATTGCTTTTCCGTGCCATTTCTATACTAGGTTCAATGCGAATTCTGCCCAACGAATCACGCTCAATCGCGACTTCCTTAGGCTTTTCTTCAACTGCTTCTATTTCCTGTGTTTTATCATCCAAATTCTCCTGTTTAATAGCAGGTTCAACTGCTGGGACATTTTTCGAAAGTGCCTTTTTCTTTCTCATAACAGAATATTTCTTCTGTATCTTTGTCTGTATACCATCTTGTCGCTTTTGCCGTGGCTTACGTACACGTGGTGCCAATTCTCCAGTTCTAGATTTAATTACTTGTGAACTTCTTCGGTATGGTGTAGCCCGCAATCTACTACCCAGTATACCATCGCTAGTGACATCTGAAGGCATAATTTCCGTATTATGAATTTTCTTCGAAGCTTGTGTGTTCTGGTTTATCACTTTCTTAGGCAGTTTATTCACCTCAATTGTTGTAGCTTCCTTTTGAGCTGATACGCGGCTATCAGATTTCTTCAATTGTTTCTCTGTTGAGGTCTTCGTTTTAATTATACACCTCAGCGTTTTATTGGGAATTTTATTAGGTTTGATCTTAATGGCTGCTACTTCCTTTTTAGCCGATATGCGGCGATCGGTTTTCTTTATTTGTTTAATTGGGGGCAAACTCTTCTTTATTGTACGTATAGGTGATTTATTAGCTTTTATTTTAATTGGCACAACTTTTTTTGATGATATGCTATCGGTTTTCTTCAACTTTGTCATTGTTGCTGAAACTTTCTTTAAAGAACTAGGTTTTGTTTTAATACGTTTGGCATCAGACTTGCTAGGTACAGTTGCTTTACTCAGTTTAACTGGCTTGGAAGAGGCTTGTTTGGAAGAAGCTTGTTTTGAAGGGGCTTGTTTTGAAGGGGCTTGTTTTGAATGGGCTGACTTGGAAGTGACTGCTTTGGACGGCACTGGCTTTGAAGGAACGGGCTTGGAAGGGGTGGCCTTTGGTGATTCTAAATTTGATTGCATACTTTGTCTGCGCCTTTTAAACATACAAATGCAATTTCTATGCTGGTATTCATGCTTACTCGCAATGTGTCGTGTCAGAGACGTCTTTGTCGTAGTGGTGAAACGACAGCTTGGAAATTGGCACATCAAAAATCTGTCTTTACATTTAGTGCACTTCGAGTGATGAACTGCCACAAAATGTTGATTTAATGTATCATTGTCCGAGGTGAATTCACTTGCCATCATGCCAATATCATCTCTATACATACAGCCACGTTTCATGAAAGACTTTCGTTTATAGGACTTTTTCTTCACTTGTGATGGATTTTGTGAAGTTTCCATACTATCACCATCCGGATTCCGTTTCCGTTTTCTGCTTTGCTTTGATTTATTTTCAGTCTCACAATAAAGATCCCTCATAGACTTCAGATCATTTGTAGGAACTCCCATATTAACTGAGCAGTCTTTAATCGTTTGATTACACCTGTCAAGGATGCGACCTTTACAGTAAAACATGTGGTCTAAAAACTGGACCCGATCTTTAAAACAAATGTAACAGGCTTCACATTTGAAACCTCCATTGTCTTCCGTTGCAGCGATAAAAGATGGTGCAGTTTGAGAAACACTCACAGCACCTACAGGTATTCCGAAACGTCCAAATCCGAATTCAATAGGTTCTTCTTTGACATGAATGGCTTCCTGTGAGGATTCTGAAACTGTATCAATATAACATACTGGTTCTTGCTTCACAGGATTTTCCTCCGCAAGTCCGAACCCAAATGCTACTGTATCAACTATCGGATTAGCTAAGGAAGATTCACCACCAACATGCAGAACTGGTTGGTTGTCTGATAGTGATGTTCTATCGATCATTGTCTGTGGGAATAATTGCGTGTCTCCAACTAAACCGGGTACATCTCTCACTAAACAGGGTGTGGCTCCAACAAAGCCAGACATGCCTTCAATTAAACCAGGCAGGCCTTCAACTACACTGGTCATACCTCCAACTAAGCCAGGATTGTCGGCAACTAAACCAGGGGTATCTTCAACTAATCCGGGTTCCTGTTTGATGGTAACTGGTGGTGTATTTGTTATATAGTCCGGAATTAATGTTTCATCACAACGATTAGCATGATCATCAACACCTGCAGTTATACTAGTATTATCTATAACATCATCAGCAGCAGGATATTTAATAGGACTAATATTATATTCACTAGTCAAACTGGTGTGTAAATCGTCATCTTTATCCAGCTTTGTTTTAGGCAATACACCATCCAATAACATAGGTGTATGATGACTACCTTCCATTTCCTCTCCATTCGTGTCGCTCTCATCTGAAGAATCCATTGCGTTTACAACTGTGTACTCCAACATATCACCCGAGTCAGTGGCTATTTGTATACCATCAGATATACCATAGTCAGGCTGTGGAATATCCGACACATTAGCAGAGTTGTCGGCGGTGTCACCGGACGTAGCGGCGTCCAGCTGCATAGGTTCCGCGTAGTCGGGACAGAAATTGGAGGGTAAATCTTCACCTTCGGATACAAATCGACGGAACAAGTTGACGGGCATTGCCAGAGGATTCAGAACAGGCGGACCTTCCTCCATCTTGGCTGTACTACGAGGCCTTGGGTTCGCTAGTGGCGTCTGAAAATATACACAACACATGTTTGATTGATATATTAGGGTTTTAATTCCATCCATTCAACAGTGAAGTCATGTGGCTGTGACAGGAGAAATGGGGCTTATGGGATTTGTGACTAGTGTAGATCAAATAGCACAGTTCTGCAGACTCATAACGATCTATATTGCTTGTTAGAAGGATGACAGGTTCTTCATTGATGATATTGCGAATAGTGTAGGTCCTGATCAAACTGCGGATGCACAGGCTCACTGGGATCTACACTGGTCGCAAAACCGGGAGATGGGAATGCACCTGTAGGGGATTAGTTAAGTGATGTTTTATGTCCATTCAACAGCATGATTATATACAGGTGGGAATGCATCTGTAGGAGGACATATTCTGCACATTCAGCGCTATTTATTCATTTCAGCGCTGGTTTAAATGAGTGATCACAGAAAGGGTTAGGGTTAGAATTAAAACTTTTCTTCAGCCTAGAATTACTAAATGTAATGGGTTAACAGCAGAGTCCTGAATTTAAAGCAGAATAATAATAACAAGGGCTTGTCTTTACTGAGCCAATCCAATAGCTGGCGGCCTTGATAATACAATGAAAATTAAGTCCTCAGTGACCTTGACCTTGGGTGTTCAGACATGTGATGTATGCAAAGCAAAGCACCATCCCTAGACAGACATTGTGGCCAAATATTATTGAAATTGGTGAATGGGTTAAGCATTTATTGAGAAAAAAGAGCATTTGTCTTAAAACAAGATGAACATACACATCCTCAGCATACTTGACATTGGGTGTTCAGATGTGAGGTGTACATGAACAAACATCCATGCATAGACACACATTCTGGCCAAATATTATTACATTTGGTGAAGTGATTCATAATTTATTAATAAATGAAAGGTGTTCAGGACTCCAGATAAGGAATTAGTAATTGAGTATTTTCACTCTATCATATCTGAAGCAATTGGGTAATTTAATTGGGTAAAATACAAGAATTCCGCCACGGAAGCGGTATCGCGCCTGCCAAGGCATTTGACCGTGAACATTACAAGTAAATAAATGACCTTGACCTTGAGAATTTGGATGTGGGGGTGTACGTAATGAAGCATCATCCCTAGACAAAACATTGATGTGAAATATTATGAATGTCTGGCCAGGGGTTAAAGAGATATTGTGAAAAAACAATAACTTTTAACGCATTTGCCTTACAAATAACCGGACGACGACGTGGACGACGACGACGCGGACGACGGAAAAAGCACCGATTATAGTCGCAAAAATCACACTACTGTTTACACATCAACAGACAGCAATTATTGAATAATTTGCTTCAAAATGAAAAAATGTCTTGGCATTTCATTAGAATTGTCTCCTTGGAGACAATTCTAATGAAATACCAAGATGTGTTTTCATGGAAAACAAGAATTCCGCCACGGAAGCGGTGTCGCGCCTGCCGAGGCATTTGACCGTGAACATTACAAGTAAATAAATTACCTTGACCTTCAGAATTTGGATGTGGGGGTGTGCATAATGAAGCATCATCCGTAGACAAACATTGATGTGAAATATTATCAATGTCTGGAAAGGGGTTAAAGAGATATGTGAAAAAACAATAACTTTAAACGCATTCTGTTACAAATCCGGTGAACATTACAAGTAATTAATGACCATGTCCTTAAAAATTTGGATGTGGGGGTGTGCGTAATGAAGCATCATTCCTAGACAAACATTGATGTGAAATATTATCAAAGTCTGGCAAGGGGTTAAAGAAATATTGTACAACTAACTTTAACGCATTTTCTGTTACAAAACCGTGAAACATTACAAGTAAATTAAATGACCTTGACCTTGATAATTTGGATGTGGGGGTGTGCATAATGAAGCATCATCCCTAGACAAACATTGATGTGAAATATTATCAATGTCTGGCAAGGGGTTAAAGAGATATTGTGAAAAAACAATAACTTTAACGCATTTCTGTTACAAAACCGGTGAACATTACAAGGAAATAAATGACCTTGACCTTCAAAATTTAGATGTGGGGGTGTGCGTAGTGAAGCATCATCCCTAGACAAACATTGATGTGAAATATTATCAAAGCAGGCGCGACAATAATAACAAGAACAATTATAACATGAATGATCATGTTATAAAAGAACGCTTTGAGTGTACATTATTACTATTGAGGCCAACTACATGTTTGCAAGTAGCATGTAAAGTTATAGATATCAGGGTATGGGATCAGTGGTTTCCGAACCTGCTTTTCCGACGTGACGTATTCTGTGACGTCATTTTTACAGTAAATTTTCTTGAAACTTTTCCAAGCAAACGGACGGATTTCGATGATATGTATCTCACCATAGAAGTGACATACCGGTTCGATGATATGTATCACACCATACATTCACGTTCTTTAGATTTTTATTCACATACATGGTAACCGATTCTTCGTCAAAACCAGAAAATTGTTAGATTAAAGCAAACTATACCATAATTCAAGAACTGGCATCATTAAACGAAGCTAATCCCCTCGCACTGGCATCATTAAACGAAGCTAATCCCCTCGCTGGCAGCCTTGATAATAAAAAAGTACTCCGTGACCTAGGGCGGTCGAACGTGGGTCATATGAGTCTACTCATATGCTAAACCATGCTCCATAGACACACATTATGGTCAAATAATATCAAAATCGTGGAAGCAATTCACAAGTTATTATTGAAAAATGAAAGGTGTTACTAGCGTACGTACATATGTACGCAGTACATGGACTAACGATATACCAGCTCTTGCCTGTCGACGAGGGATACTAATTGGCAACCTGTTAAGCATTTAATGCGTTATGTTTCATTAAACTCTGTCTTTCCATTATAAAGATATTACATTCAACATCCTGCACCACCTTTAATTGACATGGCGCAATTTTAAATATTGCGCGGGCCCAATTTTCCCAATTTTAGTACTTTCCCCTAACAAAAAAAACCGGCATCTAGTCGCACGCTGACTGAGCCGCGATATATAAACTTACCCAGGGAGATTACATTACGCGTCCACTGGCGGTTTGTTTCGGTGAGTCCGCACAGTACAACAGTCCAACTTGGCAACGCCACCTAGCGACTTATCATCGACACTGCAGTGCATGATATAAAAATCCTAAAACCATCAACTTCTAAAACTGGCGTTTTGAAGAAAGTCATGAAATAAAATTATGCAATATTAAATTCGATAAAATTGACGCAGTACAATTTGAACAACGTTATAAGCCAAAGATATGAGTGCCAGAAATAATTCACATTCAAACACATGAAAATGTTTGCCATTTCTCCCATTTCATTGTCGAAACTCCAGACGGTTTTACAGAATGTGAAAGCCGTGGAAAATGTATACTGGATATCAAATACTCCTACAAGCACTAATATGAACTTGTGAGTGAAATTCACGACAGGTCATACATTACATCGAAACAGAAATCATTGCCTTGAAAAAGTCTGAGAAATATTACACACACACAAGTACACATTCAAACGGCTGTATGTCAAACATTGTTCTGCGACTTTGCACTGCAGTGGAGTAGCCAGATTCATGCAGAGGGGTGTGAATTGTGAATGGAGTTTGGAAGGGGGTGCGAGAACATACATTCAATTTCTTCCATTGTAGTGATTTTCACATATATTATACAGGTAGTTATTTCCCCCAGAAAACGTAGGTTAAAGTAAAAAAATACCCACCTGACCAAATGTTACGGGATGCAATTACACACCCACTGGTGAATCCATGTGACAAGTGTTTTGTATGATGTGGTGTTTGTGAATGAGCTGATAAGACACGTGTCGTGCCTTTGCACTTAATGACTGGGTGCCAGACATCCTTCATCAAAGTTGCAAATCATGATTTGAATTGGGGTGGTCCCATCTGTTTGGCACAAAGTGTTCTTTATAGGAATTAAATATTAAATAAGTATAATTGTGTAACTATTCCAACAGTTTTAAAAAATACGAGTGCCCGCTACAAAGAAATATTCACTTAGTAATCTTAGGTTTACTGATAGGTTGTATCATCGTGCCATTTTGATTGTAAATGAGGCAGGTCATTTTTAAATTATTATTTATATCAACTAAATGTGTCACCTGAAAAAATATTTGTATTGACTTGTTACAAAATATGATCATTGCACATCAAAAGATAAATAGAGAGAATAAATAGTTGTTTCCATTAACATTTTAAAGAGTCAATGTTATCGCCCTTGATATCAAAGTGGCAATTCAAGCTTCATGTAAAAATAATAATAATGTAAAATTAACATGGTTGATATGATTTTTTTAAGAATTTTACCAAATTTTCTACGACGGCCATCTTGGATTATGCGACAACCTCCATTTGAACAAATATGAAAATGCTTCACCCACGCACCACAACTGTGAAGTCTGACCAGCGTCGGTCAAACGGTACATGAGAAGAAGACGAAATCTATAATTAAAGGATGACCTGTCGGCGGCCATCTTGTATGATGTATCATCCGATTTTGACAATACCCACGATACCTTCGCCATGTGCCAGATACAAAATCAATGCGTGAAAAAACAAAGGGACAACACTGGAATATTAGTGAGGCAAGAGTTGTGATAAATATACAAAAAGGAATTCCAGTTATGCTTGGGACACAAAATCAGTACATGTATCCGAAAAAAACAAAAGAAATCAGTATGGTAAGATATGTTATTCTTGCTTTTAAGGACTAGAGCAAGTGAGCGGTGAGCGGGGTCTCATACATACCCTCGGCCGCAGCAAAGTCATTTGGCCTTGACCTTTGGCATGAAAGCCGCTTAGGTGAGATATAGAATGAAAATATGTTGACAAAGAAGTATGTGACATTTCCAGTCGATCTAACATACGGTTGCAGATAAATTGTGTACTTAAAACATTAATGCAAATATTTCAAAACATTTAACACAATTTGACCTTGACCTTGGGCATGAAAGTCACATGCGTGGGCTATAAAATGAAAATATGGATGTTGATTGTTGATAGACAAATATATGTTTACTTAAAACTTTAACGCATATATTTCAAACATTTAACGCAAGTTTCAAAGTAATTTCACCTTCACCGTGTGCATGAAAGCCGTATAGAATGTTTGTTTAATGGTGTTTAACGGCCTATCAACAGCTATGGTCTAATACTCACATAAAGAATATAACTGTCGGATACCAAATGCCAAAGTTGTTTGTTTGTTTATTGGGTGTTTAACGGCCTATCAACAGCTCAGGTCATATAAGGCTGGGCAAACGGGTTCGATCCTGTATTAACCTGCTGCATTGGGGGGAAAATCCCAAAATCAGAACGGAATAATTTCATCAAGAAAAAATATAGTCAGCCCTGAAATTAGAATAACCTGACCTGATGCCAGGTCCATACCACACCAATGTCACTTGGCCCCTTTCCCTCTTTCCCTAAAAAAGGATTACGAATAATCGTAATACTCACACAAGAGATATAACCAGATTCAACTGTCACATACAAAATGCCAAAGACGTATGTGAGGGCCAAACCAGGTCTCCAGTCGGATTTCCGGTAAGGATGAATCGCGATTGTTAAATTACCCATCACATGCACCCACCAGGGCGATAGAAAGAAAATATTGATCTTCTAACTTAATAAAGAAGTATATATATGAAGTTTCAAGTCAACCCGACTTGCGGTTGCAGAGACATTGTGTACTTAAAAACCTTGACATGTTTGATGCAAATATTTCAAAACTTTAAGTAATTTGACCTTGTGCAGGAAAGCCACATCGGTGTGCTACAGTATAAAAAATATGGATGACGATAAAGAAGTATATAAAGATTCTACTCAATGCGATTTACGGTTGCAGATATAATGGGTACCCAAAAACCTTTAACGCAAATCTTACGGATGGACGAAAATACAAAAACTATATACACCTCGACATACTTTGTATGCCTGGGTATGAATCATGATTGAAGGCACTGTGTTACAGATGATGCCTCAATATGTTGTTTGCCACATCATGCACTGCAAATGACCAATATCAACCAATTGCACCATTTCATTCGAAGTCAAATTTCGAAGTCGAAATTTATTGTACATATGTAATTTGTTACAAGTTTGACCATTGGGCATTGATTTCAATTATAATCATGATAATAGCACAAAAATAAATCATTAATTCGTAAATTTTCGTTTCCCTTCGAAAGTCTACAAAGTTTGTCTTTGGTCTATTCTGGATGTTTCAAGTAAAATCCTTTATTGCGAAGATATCTGAAACAATGTGAAACCAACCAAATATAGACTTTATAGACTGTGGACGTTAAACAAAAATTTATGAATCAAAGATTGAATGCAATACCTTAAATGCTAATCACTCTAGGTTGGCGGTAGGATTTTTAAATTTGCTCAAATATGTGTCTGTGACTGGAGAAATGGGGCTTATGGGATTTGCGACCAGTGTAGATACACATATCCGCACAGGATCTGCACTGTTCACCATTGCATCAATGAAATCTGCATCATGCTTCTAACAACCAAGCCACATCATTATCAGGCTACAGGAGTGTACTATTTGATCAGGAGCTACACTGGTCACAAATCCCATAAACCACATTCTCCAGTCACAGCCACCGGTTAAAGTAACGGACCAATACCTATAAATACATTAAATATACCTAAAAGCATCAATAAGTAAAATAAAATAGGCCAAACAAATTATTTACTCCCATATATCACACATGGAGTAAATACATTTTGTTTAGCTTATGTTTCTCTCACTTATTGATGCTCTTAGGTGTATTTAATGTATTTATAGGCCATGGTCCGTTACTTCAAACTGAGGTCACAGCCACATATGTGTAAAAGCATAGTAAATATATTTCTGACCATTTCAATATCTAGTCCTTCGAGTGTCACATAATCGGAAATGTACAAATGCCATTCTGTCCACCACAAGAATAAGTCACCGATTCAAAAAATATTGACAAATCTTAAAACTGCACAAGTCAGATTTGTGTGAATAAGATTCATTCTCAATTCCATCAACACAAGAAGTAACATGTCTTCACGACACATCCTTTCAACAGGTTGATTAGATGATTAGAGCAGAAATCAGACTTAAGAACCACACAAACACTGCCACTGGCATGGATGGTACTCTGGTTAAATGGTTAAATTTTTGTAACTGAACTTGTCTTTCTCAAGCTCTTCCTCGAGCGTTATATTTTCAGATGTCGCTGATCTTAAGATGATGACAGTCTGTCATGGCGACACTATATTTTGCTTCGTGTAGGTCAGGAACTGGATCAGTTCCCATTTCGCGAGTGTTTGTCAACTTGTTGCCCAGGTGGAGTAGTGTTTCCAGGCAGCGATTCTTCTGGTGGCCTTTGTCCTTCAACAGCAGAATGAGAAACAATTTCCGCCTTATCTGCTTCTTCTGAAACCGCCCATATATTATCTCAATAGCCCTGCTGGTGTCTGCCTCGACTGCAGGGTGAAGTTGAAGAGGCTCGACGAATAATCCAGATGGCTGAGATCTGTAGACGGCTTCCCTGAAACAAACAATCAAACATATTATGTACATGGTTAGCCTTTTATTGAATTTCTTACCAGTATTAACCATTACTCAGCAAATGACTCCGCAACTTTCCAACATGAAACAGTGCTTAGAGAACTACATCCCACCCGGGCATCAAACTCACAACACTTGGATAAATGTGGTAAGCGAGTAAGCCACATTGTTCATAGTTGTGAACAGTAACTCTTGAAATCTACAACCGTACTGTCCGTAGCAGAGTTACGTTTCCATTCATAGTCTTCCTCTGCAGAATAGTGAATAAGAGATCTGGTTCGCAAATTAAATGTAGCAGCTAAAGTTGGGGTCCCATCCACAGGTTGAAGTAACGGACCGAGGTATATATGTGTGTGTTATAGAGGGAGTAACAAAAAAAAATTAGCTTTTTTTTTTCGTTTATGGACGCTTTTAGGCATATTTAATGTATTTATAGACCTCGGTCCGTTACAATGTACTTCAACCTGTGGTCCCATCTAGTAGGCATAACAGTTTGCCTATAAGAATTAAATAAGTGTATAATTGTGTAACTACGGTACATGTATTCCGCCAGTTTTAAAAATTACGAGTGCAGGCCCACTATACACATATAATCATTTAGTAATATTGATTTTACTGATAGTGACTCGCGGTGGTATCAGGCTATTTTGATATGCAAATGAGACATGACATTTTTAAATTATTTATACCAATTAAATGTGTCACCAGAACAAATATTTTTATTGACACATTATAAAGTACGATCATAGTGCACATAACAAAACTAAGCAGACAGAATATAGTTTCCATTAACCTTTAATGGAAACACAGTTATCGCCCCTGTTATCAGTGACGAAATTCACGTTTCATATAAAAAGAAAAAGTACATGTATATTTTCACGTACATGTACAAATGGGGGGAAAATCCCAAAATCAGAACTGAATATTTACAATAACAAAATTCAGCGCTGAAATCAGAATAAATCCTGGTCTGATACCAGGTCCTCGCTACACCAGAATCACTTGGCCCCTCCCAAAAGCAGTAGGATAAGTAATAATCTTAATACTTTTATAATGGGCAATAACCCAATTCAACTCCCAGGTAACAAAAGAGCCAAAGATAAAAATGTACTGAAGGGTCAAACCAGGCAAATAGTGATTCCTATATAGAGGAACTACTACCGTTAATTTACGTCGTCTCGTTCTCTCGACACCACCCACGTAAAGTTTTGTATTACTTTTATAATAGTTTTATTTTCAGATGGAAAATATACAAATTAGGTCACAATTAACAACTAAAGTGTAAATCAGATCTGATTAGCTATTCTGTAGAGGAAGCATACGTATATCATTTACTTGTTTGTTGGGGTCTAACGGCCTATCAACAGATGCGGTCATTTAAGGCCGGGTCAATGGGTTTAGTAATAAATCCCATATATTACCTGTACAAGTACATGTTCAAGTACATGTACAAATGGGGGGAAAATCCTAAAATCAGAAATGAATATTTACAATAAAAGAACTATATACTCAAGCCCTGAAATCAGGATGATCTGATCTGATGCCAGGTCCTCGCCACACCAGAATCACATGGCCCCTTCCCAAAAGCAGTAGGATCAGTAATAATCTTACTACTTCTATAATGGGCAATAACCCAATTCAACTGCCAGGTAACAGAAAGAGCGAAAGATGAAAACGTACCTGAGGGCCAAACCAGGCAAATCGTGATCCATACGTATTACTTTTATAATATTTTTTTTCAGATGGAAAATATACAAATTGTGTCACAATTAACAACTAAAGTGTAAATCCGATCTGATTAGCTATTATGTAGAGGAAGCCTACATGTATGAATGGAATAGTAACTCTGCTACAGATGGTACAGGAGTAGATTGCAAGAGTTATTGTTCGCAACTACAATAACATGGTTCAATAATAATGAGACATCAGTGATTCTATATTTTATGTACATATTGGTGTCGTTTTTCTAGTTTCGATGTAGAACCAATAATTCATTAAACTGTGTTAATTCCACTGGGTGACAGTCCAGTTGTTACATTTATATAGTATAGCCAATTGTTCTCGTCATTTTTTAAATTTTACTTCCACTTCAAGGGACCAGGGGTCTCAGAAATGTAATTTCCATTACGTACATTTACATGACGTAAATATAGCTTTACATTTACATTGTTTTCTTTTCAACGGCATAAAACATCAACTGAAGGGGCATCTGTTTAGAAAAGTGTCAAGAATATGATAAGCTAATTGTATTAGTGCGAAACAGAGAAATTTAGTAGCAAGTCGTGGAATTTCTCATTTATGGTAACCCAACAACATGTATTTAATATGAATCAGTAAAGTTAAGCAAAACAAAATAGCTTGGCAACTAATAGAATGCCGTGTTTTACCACATGTACCAAACATCGTTATAAAGCTACATTTAATTAATAGCACAGCCTCCAAAAATATGGCGTAACGGCAATGATTATGTAACGGTAATGACAAAACGTAACGGTAATGACTTTCCATTTATTTAAAATACTAATACAGCATATATAACAAACATATTTATACTTTGAATATGCTGTACTAATATAACTTCAAGTTAGTGTTTACTTTTAATGTGATTGCCAATAGAAACCCACACTCCTTGCAAGCTGTGTCTGTTTTTTGTTGTTTCAGAGCTTTTACTAATTAAATCCTGATATATAAATGTTGTAGGTCTGAATAAATGTGCCATTACTGACCGACAACTGATGGGACCTGGTTTATATCTAATTGACGCATCAACTGACTGGTTAGTATGGTAATTTATCATTGCCGTTACACGATCGTCATTACCGTTACACAATTTTGTAACGGGAATGACCGTAACGGTAATGATTTTTCTTCAAAAACTCCCATTTGTCACCCCTCTGTATGCAACGCATCATGAAGGTAGAATATGCAAAGACAACGTTGTAAGTGTGTCTATCTACCAATTTTGGTTTCAGTCGACCTACATACATATGGACGTGTATAAACCGTGAACGGTAATGATGCATGTAATGTGTAACCTTAAAATTCCGAATACAGACCGGTCTAGTTCTCGGCAATGACTTAAGTTGTGTTACCACCGTGTTTATTTATAAATCGGGCGCCCATAAACAGTGTTCATTGCATTAGTAGCTGAGAGTAGGAAAGGGAGGTTACTCTGATTTTACTTTTTTTTCAGCGTAACGGTAATGATTCGATTTCGCGGGACAGATACATTAACGTCAGTATTTTTGACAACAAAAGGCAAATTATTGCAGAATAAGCTTAATGTCAATGTTAAACTATTTTAATTCAGATGCAATGTATAGTAAAGTACAAATTGACAAGATTTGAGAATTACGGGCTTGTGAACTGTGCTGATTGATGATCGGGACATGCCCATTTGGTGCACCATACATATGCCAACAACAGAAAATAATAACTAAACACACATAACAAGAATTGTAAATACTGTTTTCTTAATGGATTGGTATTATACATAGTTTCTTTACTGAAAAAAAAAAATTTCCTTATAAATTGTGTGATTTGTCAGTAAATTACACCGGGACACCAGATGTACATAAAATATAGAATCACTGACATACATATCTGTACATGTATCAAACCAATGAAAACTGACATTCTGATCTGCATATAAAAAATGTCATTTCGGCTAATTCTGCGCACCGGCTAATGCACAATTCACGTAATGTTTTGCCCAGCTTACGTCAGAATAAATTATGTTGATTTTGGAATAAATCAGCTGATTAACGGTATACTAAGTCACAATTTTATCCCATTCCGATAGTTTGGTAAAAAGTTATTCAGAACATGGTCAAAATGATTAGTGGTCCTGCTTACTAAATGAATAGATCAACAACAGATCTGTTAAAAAAAGCTTCATAAACCAATAATACACATGCAAATATACATTGGTTATCATTTTATTCCCGTATTATTCGCAAAACTCAAGGACAAAATGGACTGATATTTTGATCAAATTTGGCTGGGTCTCCGCTAGGCGGATACAGATAATAGACGACAGATGAAATAGTAAAAGCCATCTGTTTAGCGTGATTATCTCGACTAAGAACTGCCTTGAATGTTCAGGGAATTTAGACGGAATATGGACATTTTCACGAAAATTATTATTAGGTGCGCAGAATTAACAGACACGATTGTAATCCAACAAACATAGTCTCCACCCCCGCCCATATTTTGTGAGGTCACCCCCAATGAAGCAAAGAAGTCCCTCATCACCACCCCAGACCAAACATGGGTACCCTGTGTACAAATAAATTTTAGGAAGCCCACCCACTGCAATACAAATACTTAATACAAATACTGCACTTCAATTTTTGTACTTGTTTGGTCACTGTTGTTATAGTTTTCTAAATCGTGTAAACACGTGACTTTCTGAAAACACTTGTCTTAAGAAAACAACATGAATAATCAGACATGTAAAATATTGGTGTGTGCAAAGCCACATACACGGTGCGAAGCCGGGTACACTTACTTAATAGAAATACTGCACCGGCCTATATTCATGATATTTCGGGGAAAAGTCACCGCTGTGCAAATGCATGCAGTGTACCTGGATTCGCACACCTCAATTTTTTACTTATTTATCATCACTGTTGTTACAGTTATTATAAACACATTTGACTCTGGGGGGGGGGGGGGGGGGGGGAGTGGGATGAAGTAGTGTCTTTTTTAAGTGGCTAAAAGCCTATATAGACAATAGTGAATAGATAACAGATAATAGCCTAAATATATAATGAATTGACTTGTTGGACTGAAAACATATATTCAAAGTGAATCTACAAGTATCGAGGTGCCACAAACACACAGAGTCCGAGATGCACCATAAATTAGAAATTAGCTATTTAAACAACAATTGTGGAAACAACAGTGGTCGCGAAAACCAATGACTCGGCACAAGCACAGGCAATGTTGAATATCCCCACCCACTTGAATTCATGTTAGATTAAATACAATGGAATTATTTTAGTAGCCCTGTGGTTAAAAGTGCTGTCGAAGTCAGCACGATTCAAATATTGGTCAACAGTAATAAAGAAATAATTCTTACCTGAAATGAATGTTTCGTGTCTTGAAGCCAGTAGACTTATGTAAAATGTAGGTCAATTATTGATGCGTCTTGGGCCATGGCTGTCGCCGTATTGTCCTCTCAACTTTAGCAAATTTGCAGAAATGTACGTCTGTAGCATTCACAAATCGTCGAGTACACAATGAGTATCTGTATTACCGTATGTAGAGCTTATCAACAATGAAGACAGCAATAATTTCAAAATGTCTTGAACCAGTACGTGTAATGGCAGGACACGAAATATAGTATGACGTCACAATGAAAATAAAATCGCATTTAACAACAAATAGCTGACTTTTTAAACGTAAATTTGTTATTGGTTGGTATATTACATTAAAAAAAAGTGTCCTGTGTCCAATAAATTGGACACATGACACTATGGCGTTTAGTAAAATGGTTCAAATATTGACTCTTTATGTACCAGACGTTCTAAATGAGGCTCCATACGGGATAATCTATTTAAACTAAATTTCATTGGGAAGCTATTTTTTTGCAAATTACATGCGTATTATTATTTTAATATAACCTATCAATGTTTACAGGTGTTAGCATGTTTCAATATTGAACTAACATATAGCTTGTTGGTATTGGCACACTTTCATGTTACGAAGTTTCCCGCAGCGAACCCCATTCGGCCCATCGACCGATTGTAATTATAGAACGCCTGTAACTATTCACGAGAATATAGGCGTTCTATGAAAATATGCTATATTTGTGGTCTGTTTATTGTTTTCTGTAGCATGATAAAGGTACCACAAATTTGTTATTGCTTTTTGATACTCGCTACTTCTGATTTCAATTGGGTTTTTGGCAATTTTAATTGGGTATTTACGCAAATACGCAGCTTATCTGGGCTCTGGGTGTTAATGCTACGCATTATTCACCTGCTGACTGATGTTGACTAAACTTACATGAGACAATTTTGTTTCTGCATGATGACTTTGTTCAGTCGTTTCTGAAGCTCTGTTACAGTTGGACTAGCATCGACCTGAGATGCCACTGCCACGGACTCCGATATTATCTGAAATGATCACCAATTTATTGAAATGTTGTCGCGACTTGCAAAATTGGGGCTTATGGGATTTATGACCAGTGCTGCTCCTGATCACATAGCACAGTCCTGTAGCTTGGTAATTACCTCTATTGCTTGTTAGAAGTTTTGTTTGTTTGTTTGTTTATTGGTGTTTAACGGCCTATCAACAGGGTTAGGGTTAGTAAGGCTGGGCAAACGGGTTCAATCCCGTTTTAACCTGCTGTATTGGGGGCAAAATCCTAATATCAGAACGGAATATTTACATCGAGAAAAAATATATTCAGCCCTGAAATTAGAATAACCTGACCTGGTGCCAGGTCCATACCACACCAGTCACTTGGCCCCTTCCCCTAAAATAGGATTACCATATGAATAATCGTAATACTCATATAAGGGGTATAACCAGATTCAACTGTCACATACAAAATTCCAAAGACGTACATGAGGGCCAAACCAGGTCTCCAGTCGGAATTCCGATCGTTGAATTACCCATCGCGTGCTCCCACCTGCCACCCACTCGTGTTAGAAGTATGACAAGTGTTTCATTGGTGGAATAGTGAACAGTGCAGATCCTGATCAGACTGTGCAAGTTTCCATTCACAGCCACAATCGAATCACAAGTCTTTTATGCACGATTAAAATGTATATACATGTAGTATGTATGTATGTTTGCATAGTATGCATAGTTCATAGTTAGAGAGGGCCTCAGGGAAGATTGGATTTGCCTACCCTCATTAAATAAAGTCATTATTATTACTATTATTAATCAAGTTTCTTTAAGATGTAAAAACAAAATGCATCATTTTGATTAATTAGTGCAAGTAAGCAGAAGCTCACGGTTGCAGAGATAATTAATACCTAAAAACTTTCACGCAAATCTTACGGACTGACGAACAAACAGACAGAAATACAAAAACTATTTACCCGTCGAAATATAGCATTCATATTCCAGGTGATGCGCTCGCACTTAGTAGCCATGTGCCTTGCTTTGACGACATGCTACGCCATCGACTAAGTCACCGATAAAACTTAGTTCTTGCATTTCGATTTAACTACTGCACGTACATCATGTGCTAAGGTATTACAGTGTTTATGGTGATTATATAGAAGTAAGCCATGCTGACCGTTTGTCTTTTTGTTTTATCTGCAGCAAAGCGGTAGTTAGTTACTGAAAAGAGTTACATCATTGCTCGCAGGTTGTTCAATAGATAACACTTTATGGCCCAGTCAAATTTAACATGGAATATCCTTAATTTGATGGTTACGACATTGAAAGCTGACATGCAAATGTGATAATTAGCCGTCAAAGCATGTTGATTACCATGAAGAAGTTGCGACTGTATTCATATACAATCCATGGATATATCTCAACTTTTAAGTGAAATGCATCTTCGGAGGTACTATCTGAGACACAGACACTTAAGGAATACAAGAATTCCACCACGGAAGCGGTATCGCGCCTGCCGAGGCATTTGACCGTGAACATGAGAAGTAAATAAATGACCTTGAGAATTTGGATGTGGGGGTGTGCGTAATGAGGCATCATCGCTAGACAAAGATTGATGTGAAATATTATCAAAGTCTGGCAGGAGGTTAAAGAGATATTGTGAAAAAACAATAAGTTATAACGCATTTCTGTTACAAAACCGGTGAACATTATAAGTAAATAAATGACCTTGATCTTCACAATTTTGATGTGGGGGTGTGCGTAATGAAGCATCATCCGTAGACAAACATTGATGTGAAATATTATCAAAGTCTGGCAAGGGGTTGAAGAGATATTGTGAAAAAACAATAACTTTAACGCATTTCTGTTACAAAACCGGTGAACATTAAAAGTAAATAAATGACCTTGACCTTGAGAATTTGGATGTGGGGGTGTGCGTAATGAAGCATCATCCCTAGACAAAGATTGATGTGAAATATTATGAAAGTCTGGCAAGGGGTTAAAGAGATATTGTGAAAAAACAATAACTTTAACGCATTTCTGTTACAAAACCGGTGAACATTAAAAGTAAATAAATGACCTTGAGAATTTGGATGTGGGGGTGTACGTAATGAAGCATCATCCCTAGACAAACATTGATGTGAAATATTATGAAAGTCTGGCAAGAGGTTAAAGAGATATTGTGAAAAAACACTTATAATAGTCGCGCCTCTGCTAAAGCAGGCGCGACAAAAACAATGGGCTGTTGCGTTTATTGGAGTATGAAAAACCTTTGGTCTGTTTAAAGTGTGCGAGTCCGAAGTACTCCTCGCAAACTTTAAACATACTACAGTAAACGCAACTGCCCATGTTTTATTACTTATATTTACACTGCATTTTCGGATAGTTTCAAAGATGTAAATAACCATATACGGCGGAAAAATTAGGAATCTTATTGTTTTACGTTGTTTTGTCGCAATTCATGGAACAGCGACGTTGCCGGTCAATAGCATGACGCTATTGACAACAACGATGAACGTCATGTAATCTAATGACGTCAAACAAACTTTAACGAATCAACAACGAATGCTGTGTTGTGGTCTATGAAAGTTTCATCATTTGTTTTCAAAGGACAGTCAATTTACATGTATGCTTCAGACAAGAATGTGACTGTGGTGGTGGTGGAATGATGTAAAATCAATATTCTCATGCAAGCACGCATCTGATTGGTCAATTGTAATTACAACCTATAAAATATGAACAAGAGTGCCGTAGGTGTCAATATATACAGGCGCGGATACAGAAATAATTGCAGGGGGGGGTCTGTAATTACAAGTCGGCATAGCGAAATCGAAAAGTAGGGGGTCTGGGGGGTCCTCCCTCAGGGAATTTTTAGATGCCAGATCGCCGCAGATGCGATTTCCTGACACCTAGGACACAAAAAAAGTCATCCAACTATTCGAGTATTGTAGATTTTCGTCTTTTTTTTTTTTTTGCCGGGAGCAGGGGGGCGGGTCCGGACCCCCTGGACCCCGCGCCTGATATACGCCCGTTGAGGTAAGGCCAGTCATCAAGGGGAGATACATCATTGAAAACCAATAGGGTTCTTCATCTTGTCTTGATAAACATGCGTACCAAATTTTGTTACGATCCGTTAAGTAGACTTTTAGTTATTTCATGGACAAGGATACATATTGCGAAAATTAAAAATGGCCACCAAGGGGAGATAAGTCATTGGATATCTTTGAAAACAAATAAGCTTCTTCGTCTTGCCATGATAAACATGCCATGATAAATTTGTTACGATCGGTCAAGTAGTACATGAGTTATAGCGTGGACAAGGATACAGTGCAAAAATAAAAAATGGATTTTGTTTATTGGAGTTTAACGGCATATCAACAGCTAAGGTCATTTAAGGCCAGGTCATTAGGTTTAGTACTAAATGACATATATTACCAGTACATGTTCAAGTACATGTACAAATGGGGGGGGGGGGGGTGGATCCCAAAATTAGAACTGAATATTGTATATTCAGCCCTGAAATCAGAATAATCCTGATCTGATGCCAGGTCCTCGCCACACCGGAATCACTTGGCCTCCTCCCAAAAGCAGTAGGGTCAGTAATAATCTTACTACTTTTATAATGGGCAATAACCCAATTCAACTACCAGGTAACAAAAGAGCCAAAGATAAAAACGTACCTGAGGGCCAAAGCAGGCAAATCGTGATTCCTATAAGGAGGAATCCCTACCGCTAATTACGCCGTCACGTTCGCCCGACTACCACCCACCGCCAAGGGAAGATAAGTCTTCAGAAATTTTTGAAAAGCAATAGGCTGCTTCGTTGTGCTGTGATAAACATGTACCCAGTATACCGAATATAGTTAAGATCGGTCAAGTAGTACTTGCGTTATTGCATGGACAAGGATACAGTGCGAAAATGAAAAATGGCCGTCAAGGGGAGATAAGTCATCGGAAACTTTTAAAAGGAATAGACTTCTTTGTCTTGCCGTGATAAACATATATTCCCAATTTGGTTATGATACGTCAAGTAGAACTCCAGTTATTATGTGGACAAGCTGTGCCACCCGCCCGCACAAGATGAATACATAATGTCCCGTTTTTTTCTCAAAAAGGCATATAAAAATCATAGCATATAAAATCTCAGTGTTTTACAAGTTGACAGATTTATGTAACCCTACACATTTTGTGAACAATGGCCAGCAGTGGAATCCAAATTTTTCCTAAATCATTTTTGGCATATTTTCGGTTATCCATTCTGCCATCTTGACATGTACAACCCAAATTGGCAAACGAGAATCGACCAAAGACTGACTAACATGACTTCAGGGTGGCCTTCAACAATTTCCCAAAAATATTACCCCACCCGCTCAAAATTCAACAGAATCTAGTGATCAACTCAAATGCTCAAATGCAAACTCATAATGCCAGTACCAGCCAATACTTTTACAAATTTCAATATGCACATACATGACTATGCATAATAAACTGTATTGCAGATGGGTAATCACCTGAATTAGCCCTAAATTCTAGGAAATTATGTTGACACTTGCTGACATTTCTAGACGGACGTACGCCAATATGCCGACTATATCGCGCTGTCCACAAGCGGGTGCGACAAAATCACACGAACCCAAACATGCGGCAATAGTTCGGCAGAAGTTTTTGAGCAATTAACTGTTGCAACTACATGTTATGTACATGCCTTACAAAAGTCCAGTTAATCTCAATTTGAAATGGCGGAGTTACATTTCTTCAAATTAATTTGGTGCGAGGTGGTTAAACCAATGACGACAACAACCAGCTGACATATGAAAAATATCACTGTTCGTGATATGATCAGACGTTGCCGAGACCTATAATGAATTAGAATGGGGATAACCATGCTTCGTTTTTCGATTTGGAGCATCGCCGTAAAACTGATTCTCAAACCATAAAACCTCCCAAATACTGCTACAAATAAAAAAACAAAGCATGGTTATCCCCTACATGTAAGTATCCACCACCTTTTGTTCAGAGAATACATTACTAGCTATTTAAAATGCATATCAAGTTTGCTAGTCTTGATGTGGAAGACTATGGACGGCACCATAACTCTGTTACAGATGATACTGGAGTACTAAATACACAGTTGCAATTCTCAAAGTAGCATTCATGAAATCGGAAGCAGAAATATGGAGATTTACATGCCGTGTCCCCATTGTGTAGGTCATGTTAATAGAACAATCTTATAAACACACTTGGTAGGTGAATAATTGAATTTCCCATGCCACAAACATATATTAAGATACATCAATAGCAGATATATTTTATTGCAAGCAGATAAATAATCATATGAATAACGATACATTTTTATTGGCATTTTGGCGGCCATCTTGGATTTTTTACTGAAACGTGAAAAAAACATGGATTAGGGTTAACCCACCCATTCTGATCAAAGATCTATGTTGCAAATCAAAATTAAAAGGACCCATATTTGGTAAACGTGATAATAAACTAAGAATTGTAAATCGCAGGTCACTAACATGCTAACAGCCGTCACTCGAAAACACTGTCAGAAAAAAAACGCTTTCTCAGGAAATGCAAATGGCGAGAACAATAACACAAGGGACGTAACTCGTAACGAACGCATACACACGATAAATTACCAGGGGTACATTTCATTAGCATATACCGGAGTATTCTAGATATTTCCACACGAGTAAACAATGAAGTGCATTATTAAAGGCCCATGCCCACTCAGTAGGCACAAAATGTTCTTTATATTAGAGACATCATCGGAGACATTTTCTGGCCAAATTTTTTTTTATTCACCTTTACCCCCACGTATTCATTGGCATTATTATACATTTTATATCAGACGTAACTTTCCCCACTGATATCAGGGGCGATAGCCGTGTTTCCTTAAAATGTTAATGGACATTGCTATTTATACTCTGTATTTATTTTTTGATGTGCAATTATCATACTTTGTAATCTGTCGAAAATATTATTTTTTCAAGCGACACATTTAATTAGTATAAATAATTTAAAAAATACTATGCCTCATTTGCATATGAAAATAGCCTGATACCAACGTGCGTCACTATCAGTAAAATATATATACTAAATGATTATACATGTACCTGAATAGAGGCCACTCGTAGTCTTTAGAACTGGTGGAATAGTGACACAATTATACAGTTATTTAATTCCTATAAAGAACATTTTGTGCCTCCTGAGTGGGCATGTACCTTTAACATGATTAAAGAAGTAAAGATACTATTTTCAGCACTGGGGCATATATGTATATGTATATGTTCAGTAAAATGGGCATGTACCTTTAACATGATTAAAGAAGTAAAGATACTATTTTCAGCACTGGGGCATATATGTATATGTATATGTTCAGTAAAATGGGCATGTACCTTTAACATGATTAAAGAAGTAAAGATACTATTTTCAGCACTGGGGCATATATGTATATGTATATGTTCAGTAAAATGGGCATGTACCTTTAACATGATTAAAGAAGTAAAGATACTATTTTCAGACATGGGGCATATGTATAGTATATGTTCAGTAAAATGGGCATGTACCTTTAACATGATTAAAGAAGTAAAGATACTATTTTCAGCACTGGGGCATATATGTATATGTATATGTTCAGTAAAATGTCTAACAAAACAAATGTAAAAGTATAACAAAAATATAATATGAAATAAAAGAAGATTTTTAAGCACCAAGATTTTAAAGGCACATGCCCACTCAGTAGGCACACACTGTTCTTTATCGGAATTAAATAAGTGTATAATGGTGTCACTATTCCACCAGTTCTAAAAATTACGAGTGCCCACTATACATATATACCGTAACGATTCTAATAGACGCCCGGGCGTCTATTAGAATTATCAGTGGCTCCGAAGTCGGGGGTGGGCGTTTAATAGAGGCAAGTGTTATTCAGAGAAGGGGAAAATGATAAAATATACCGTTTTTCAACTGTATTTTTACATTTCTCACGACATCTTGAAAACAATAACAAAGGAAAACAGCGAATGTGCAATTGTTGTGAAACATCGGGAAACTATTGTCGGTCATATTCCAGAGGGATTGTGCCAGCCATTGACAAAATTAATTAAAAACGGGGAAATAGTGCAGGTAACGGCAGTTGTAGCTGGTGAGCCACGTTCAGCCTCTGTGGGAACATTTGTTAGGGGTGGAGGCATTGAAATCCCGTGTTCATACCGCATCTTTGGACAAAGAGAACGTAAACGCTACGTCAGAACGCAGATCAAGAATGATCTTAGAAAGCTTGCTGCCTGATGTCGGTAAGTCAAAATTTCGCTAAAGTCTACACTGGGCGTGTATTAGAGGCAGTTACTTTCCCAGATTTCAGACGAAAAACGGGCCGATTTTGAAGTAAAAGTTGGGGGTGGGCGTCTATTAGAGCATGGGCATCTATTAGAATCTTTACGGTAATCATTTAGTGACATTTATTTTCCTGATAGTGACTCGCGGTGGTATCAGGCTAGTTTCATATGCAAATGAGGCATGTGTTTTAATTATTTATACTAATTAAATGCGTCCCCTGGAAAATAAATATTTCACAGATTATAAAGTACGATCATTGCACATCAAAAAATAAATATAGAGAATAAATAGTAATGTCCGTTCACATTTTAAGGAAACACGGTTATCACCCCTGATATCAGTGTGGAAATTTATGTCTGATATGGGCATGTGCCTTTAAGCACAAATAATTTTTAAGCACTAACATTTTAAGCACCAATTGTAAAGCATCCTGAGATTACAAAGCACAGATGTGAACAAAGCTATCGGAAGATTAGCAAAAGGATCAACAACAACAACATTTTGTAAAAGGCACTTTACTCAGACATTCATATTCATACCGGTAAGAGTGAGTGTACATGGCTTCGCACAGGTCACGGCTTCGTACACCCCGCTATATGATGTATGTGATTTAACCCTTTGAACCCGAAATCACGCTATAGCAGTTTATGCAAAAAGTGCAGATCCAGATGAGTCGGCTCGTAACGAGCCGTCTCATCAGGATCTGCACTTTTTGAAAGTAATTTTAATATTTCTTAGAACAAAAACACCCCCTTTTCATAAATGGAATTTAATGGATGAATCTGAAAATCATTTTGTGACCATTGGATTGGTCGGAACATTAGCATATCACAGTCCATTCCAGTTCCTTAGGGTTGAAAGGGTTAACAATTGTTTCTGTCCTCAGAGTATGGAATCACGAGGTCCATTGTTTTGGTGTTAATGTGTCTGGAGTAATGGCGGCGCACATGAGGTTTGAGGTAAATCCTATTTTTCAACAATATGACTGCATTTTCATCCTTTTGATGATGACCATGTTCCTCAGTTAACACTACGAGTTTATCAATACCAAATTTAGCAGCATTACTTGTGTAGTTACTCTGAATATTCTGCAATGAAATTTGAATCGGATGGAATAGAATGCTATTTAAACATGGTCCAATTCAAATTTCTCTGCAGAACGACAGAGCGTTAAGGTTTCAACCAAGTATGTGACCTTGATCTCGGGATCATGGGGGGTCGGACGGTCATGGATTTGGCACAGCATGATATTGGACCCTTAGATGAATGCAATAGTTAAATATGGAAAATTTTCGATAAAGGAAATAGAAGTTATAATCGATTTCTCTGATGTTAAGGTTTGTAAAGAGACTAAGTATGTTACAGCATGATAGTGGACCCTTAGAGGAATGCATGTTTGAAATATTAAAAATATTTGATGAAGGAAGTAGAAGTTCTCACAGATTTCTCTGTTGTTTTGTTTTGTAAGAGACTAAGTATGTGACATTGACCTTGGGACCAGCGGGGGTTGGACTGTTGTGAATTTGTCACAGCATGATAGTAGAACATTAGTGGAATGCATGCATGAAATATTAAGAATTTTCGATGAAGGAATTAGAAGTTATAACATATTTCTCTGATGTTAACTTTAGTGACGGACGGACCACCGGATTCCAGTATACTTCCCACCCCGCAACTCGTAACTAGTATTCGTAACACAAGTAGTTATCATGGTAATATTTCAGTATTATAAACACTATTACAAAAACTAGATCCTGGTTCAGTAATGGCAGAAACTATGCATTCATAGTACTGGTACACCCACTAACATTGTTTTGACACATGCACAGGTTTAACCCATTCGGAATACACCTTTACGGGTATGACATTTATTAAATATTTTATTTTTTTGTTATTTCTCAATGAAAGTGAATGTTGTGACCACTCAGTGGAACCAGTTCAAATGGTGGTCGCGACATATATTTTTGAGCGCATAGAAGGAAAATATTTATGATTTTCCGCAAACATAATGCCGTATCCTCAGCATGAAAAGGAAGAGTTTCGGAAGAGTCGGAATAGAAATTTCGAGCACATTTTTTACCTTTGACCTCTACGTGTGACCTTGACCTTGGAAGTAGACACATGTGTATTACTATTGAATGCTACACATTGACTCATCATGGAAAACATTTGTGGCAAATCATTTGGAAATCCATTCATAGGTTTAGAAGATATACATGTACATGTATGGCGAAACAAAATCATATGCACATTTTAACCTTTGACCTTTAAGTGTGACCTTGACCTTGGAAATACATTAGATGGGTGGGTCTTGAACATGACACATCATCACAAACATTTGTGGCAAATCATTTGAAAATCAATTCATCAGTTTAGAAGAGCGGAAACAAAATTTCCAACATACTCTGAAATACACCTCCCTCCCCAGCCCCCCAAACAAATTTGATTTTTGGGTGTAACTAGAAAATGTGATAGAGCATGGTTGACCCACATACCGCTTTGACAAAATTGAAAATTTCTAAGTCATGATCTGGTGTCAAATCAAAAATCAAAACTGATTTTTTGTGAGCATGTAGACACACACCATAAACTAAACCCAGTGAGCAAGGCAATAGGAGATTGCAATATGCTAAGGGACTGACGTGGGCAGTTTGATGTGGGTCAATGTCCCCCAGGCTCGCTCTAGGTACAGCACTGCTTAACCCTTTCATCCCTAAGTAATTGGAATGGAATTTGATTCATTAATTTTGCAACCAATCCAATGGTCACAAAATGATTTTCAGACTAGTCCATTTACGAAAAGACGGTGTTTTTGTTATATGATAATTACTTGCAAAAAGTGCAGATCCTTATGAGACGGCTCGCCCCGAGCCGGCTCATCTGGATCTACACTGTATGCCAATACCACTATACAGGGTTATGATTTACAAGGCAACAATGTCAAACTTTACGTCCTAAATGGGAGATAATCCATGTCAGGTGGTTAAATAAAAAATAAAAATTTCCCTTGTGCATCTACACAACACAAGGAAGCTATATACCAAGTAGCAAGCCACCAGCTAGCACAGCTTAAACGTTTTACGCGTTACAAGGTAAAATTGTCAAATTCTAAGTCAAAAAGGGGAGATAACCCATAACCTGGCGGTTCAAAAGTAAAGTGAAGGGTTTAACGTCCCAACAACAGCTAAGGTCATATAGAGACGGGACCACAGTTTAAAGTCTCATCCGACAGACCAGTGCGATGGAAATACTATGAAAGTATTTTTTTATGCCCTAGGCGAGGTTTGAACTCACAACCTCCGGATTGGAAGTCAGGTGTTCTACCACCTATATGGTGGTTCAAGTCAAAAATCCAAATTCACTGTGCACATCTACACATAAGGAAGCTACATACCAAGTGTCAACACATTGTTATGTGCATGTATACTGAGAGTGAAGTAAATCGGTTGAAAACTAGAAATAGTAGAAGACAAGTATAAAGTTGCATTTTCTGAATGGCAAAAGGGACATACATGTAATTGCCTAGGAATTGGGGGTACATACAAAATGTTCACGTTACTCACTCTGGCATTTGATGGTTGTCACATATGCCAAGTATGAATTGGATCAGTGGAAAAATGCAGGACTAGTTCACCGTACAAGTCAAAAAGTGGGAATTTTGGAGTTGGGAAAGGGGGATAACTCTTGTGAGAACAGGAGGTGGAGTGAACATTTTTATGCTGCAGTCGTGGTCAAGTATTTATTGGATCTTTGGAAACAGGTAAGACTGGCAGGCTGTACAAGCACAAAAAATAAGTAAAAAATTTGGGATGGATGGAAAATTGTGTGTTATGCACTGCATCACTTGATGATGGTTAGAATGCGAAGTATGAACTGGATCGGTGGAAAAAGGTAGTACTAGTTCGCCGTACATGTCAAAAATTGGAATTTCAGAGTAGAAAATGGGGGAAAATCATAAGTACATGTATTTGAGGTGGAGTGAAAATGTGTTACAAGTCAAAAATGGAAATTGTAGAGTTGAAAAGGGGGATATTTCCATAAAATTTCGAGTTGGATTGAAGTTTTCGTTTTACACACTGTAACTCTTGATGGTGGTCAGGTACATGTATATAAATTGGATCGGTGGAAAAATGTAGGACTAGCTCGCCGTACCAGCCAAAAATGGGTACTTTGGAGTCAAAAGAAGTTACACTGTATATTTATTGTAGACAAGCATCAGCAGACTGTACATGTATACAACATGAGTATTAAAAGTGAGCAAGGGCTCAAGGATACCCACAGCTGCCGCCTGGTCCGACCAACACATATTTTCTAACTCATTTGGCCTTGACCATGGGCATGAAAGCCACATGTGTGGGCTATAGAATGAAATATGGATGATGATAAAAAAAGTATATGAAGTCTCATGTAAATCCGTATTACAATTGTAGAGATATTGTGCACAGAAAACTTTAAAAGTACACACCCACTCAGTAGGCACAAACTGTTCTTTATATCAGTCATCTGAGACATTTTCTAGCAAATTAAACATGCATTCACCATTAGCCCACACATTGATTGGCATTATTATACATTTTATATCAGACGTAAAATTTCCACACTGATATCAGGGGCGATAACCGTGTTTCTTTAAAATGTTAACGGATATTACTATTTATTCTCTGTATTTATTTGTTGATGTACATTGATCATACTTTATAATGTGTCTGTAATATTATTTTTTCAGGTGACGCATTTAATAAGTATAAATAAATAAAAAATGTCATGCCTCATTTGCATATGAAAATAGCCTGATACCAACGCGTGTCACTATCAAAAAAATAAATATTACTAAATGATTATATCTGTATAGCGGGCACTCGTAATTTTTAGAACTGGTGGAATAGTGACACAAGTATACACATATTCAATTCATATAAAGAACATGTTATGCCTACTGAGTGGGCATGTACCTTTAACAAAACTATTTCAAAAACATTACTGCAAATTTTACCTCGAGTCTTGACCGATGGCATGTAGGATGCATGTGTGGGCTACAGAATGAAAATATGGATGATTCATAGTAAACGAGGAAATTTTCAAGCGAATCCGACTTATGGTTGCAGAGATACCCGAAAACTTTAAAATAAATCTTACGGACGGTCAGATGGAAACACTAACTAAATGCCAGGGGTATAACAAAGTCAGAACCACGTGGTCATAAGCACAGATGACATGATTACACCAATGTGGTACTCCATACTGATCTACACCAACATTGTAAAAAGCAATGCTAAGTTTAGCAGGATCAATACTTAATGATTTCACTGAGTGGCTGAGGAACAGTCCTTTACACACAAAGTAAGTTATTTAAGCTGGAAAAGTAGGTAATGGTAATACGAAGGTCAAATGTTATACATGTATATCAGTTTCTGATGTAGAGTAGTAGACGATTATTGTGTGCAGATTTGGTAGTCTTATGTGTAATAGAGTACGAAAGGACTTAAATGCACAAACCGGTCTGCATGGCTAAGTCAATTAAGAATGAAAAGTAGGTCAAGGTCATATGAAGGTTAAACGTTATATGTCAGTTTCTGATGTAGAGCAGCATAGTTGATTATTGTGTGCAATAGGTGTTATAGTGGCCGTGGAACAGACTTAAACACAAAAACTGGTCCGGATGGCTAAGTAATTCAAACGGAAAAAGTAGGTAAAGGGCATATGAAGGTCAACCGTGAAGGTCAACAGTGGCTGACTAGTGTCTGCAAGTTAGGTAGTCATCGGCATTATAGTAGCCGAGGCAGGGACTTAAACACACAAAGTGGTCAAAAGTACTATGGACGTGATGGATGCAAGGAAGGATGGATGTACGGATGAACAAGGGTAAATTATAGTTCCATCCCCCACGCCCCCCCAACCAAATAAATTTGTGTTGGCATAAAAGTGGAACAAAATTCTATTAGCAGCTTATTGATTAAGAAATAATTTCACACAATTGGTGACTTACAGTATATTTGTCACAAATAAATTTATAAAATATGATATAAAATAAATATGTATTGATTAAATTTAACATAAACGTCAAAAACGTACAGAAAACAAGCAGAAATAAATATAAATCGGTTGGATAAAGCAACATTGAGAAAGACACTTTATCCACACTGCTTCAGTCCACCCAGCTGTAAATGGGTACCGGCTAAATACCGGGAACATCAATTGTATGTACATGTACTTATGAATAAAACTATGATCCACTGGTGATAAGCCTCAGTATTGAGGGTATACCAGTATACTGGCAAAAGAATAAAGAAGGATTATGGTGTCGATATTATGACATCGTCGGTATTAGTAGATGGGTATTAGTAGGGGGTTTAGGTATTTTTTTTCTAGTTGAAATATACATTAAAATTTGGTACATCCATTTAGGGCATGGCGAGAACTTTACAATGAGCTATAGATTTTGAAAATCGGATAAGCGGTTCAAAAGTTATTAAGGTTTGTAAATCAGAATTTTGCAACATATTGTGCTCATTTCCTCTATGTATTTGAATGGCAACCGACGGCACCGATATCAGCTAAAATAACAGCTTTTATGTTATTATTATTAAAATAACTTGAAAACTAATGGAGATAAGTGCATAAAACCAAGATTTTTTTAAATAAAATACAATTTTATACACATATGTTCCAAAGGGATCTTTATGTTTTATGGAAAATAACTGATTTTGGGTGGTAAAATATGACGAAAAGACAGTTTTTGCCACAAAAATGTGATTATTTTGAATATTTATCTTATTTGCAATACATTTCATTACCATGTCACATAAATCAATATATACCCATATTTTCTTGTAATTTCTACAATTTAAATGGTAAAAAATACCATGTAAATGCTTTATTTTTGCCGAAATTGGTTACCATGGCAACGGTTTTGAAAAAATGTGTTTCTGCACATAATTTTAACATTTTAATAAAAAAAAGGACAGCGACATATAAACAGTTAATTAATATTAATTCAGTAACAAATCTACTATAACCATAGTAATCTGAGTTAATTGGTTACCATGGCAAAGGTTTTAAAAAAAACTAATGTAATTAGGAATCTGATTTTACATTTTGAGTAATGTAAATATTTCTATGACAACATTAAAAACATATGTTACATGAAATTAATGTTACAGTCATCTGTAACTTAACCTAATTTCTGTAGAAACCATGTAGTAATCAATCGGTTACCATGGCAACGACTTTGAAAAAATGTGGTTTCATACACAACTTGACATTTTGAGTAATTAAATAATGTTAGGCGACATAAAATACACACATTACATCAAATTAATGTTACAATCATTCTGTAACCAACATACTGCTGCCATGGTAACCACTTTATTTGGTACCATGGCAAAATAGTGAAAGTGAACGGGTTTAACATCCCAGAAACAGATAAGGTCATATAGAAACTGAACCACAGTTTAAATTCTCAGCGGTTTTGTATAAATGTATTTTCTTACATTTTGAGCAATGGGAACATGCATGGCCGTAGACACCACCACCCTGCGGCACTATTTTGGCTCTAGAACGCAGGAAAAACCATTTTGATGTTTTAGATTGATTTTTATTAATATGTGTGAACAACTCCCCACCCATCAATCGTCTGCAATGGCATTATTTTTTCCACTGCTACGGGCCTTGACTAATTATGTCGCAACATAATTGAAATATTAGTTACATTAAACTACATGTAGTATTATATTCATTCTGTAACAAATAATGTATACCATTAACATAGTAACAAATATGTAAGCCAATGCACATACATGTATGATAACAGCCGTGTAATTTTCTACCTCAAGACAACTGCGATTTTTCATGAAATAGATCTTCAAAAAAATATTTTCTTTAAACGACATAGAGGATATTCCATCAGACATTTTGAATAGCGGGAAATAATATATGAGTGTGCGTCGGCTTCCACGTAAGCAAAGAGTGAGCGTAGCGAACGAGTTGCTTGCATGGAAGCCGACGGACTGTATTATTTCCGCTATTTAAACATGTACAATGGAATATCCTATTTATTAAACTTCACGGCGGATATATATGCATATTTTTTGAGAGTGTAAGCAAAAGAATCGTGCTGTGCGTATGAATAGTTACACAGTGACATGTTTCGCGCGTTGTGACGTCACGTTGTATGACTTCAAACGTCACGTCATCTAAACTTTTTGAAATCCAAATTACGCAGCTGTTTCTAAGAAGTAGAAATATTTTAGTGCATGTTTGGAATGTGTTCAATCCTATTAACATTGTACATTAGTCGAGACTAATTTTGAAATAAAAGAGGGTGCAATGACGGGTGTTCTCTTCACGGTGTATTATTTGTAAGGAGTTGATTACAGGTTTTCGCTCGCAGCGAAACCCATGCAAATAAGTCGCAAGAGTGTAATAAAAGAGAATATCAAACTATTTTCTGTTATTAATGACCAGAGAATATTGAAAAATCACATTAATCGCACAAGGTCGCCCAAAAGTGTTACGGAATGATGAACTGACGAAAAGTAAATTTCGAAGTAATTTGACCTTGGGCAAGAAGGCCACATGAGTGTGGTATAGAATGAAAATATGGATGATGATAAAGAAGTATACGCTGGAAGTTTCAAGTCCATCCGAAGGCTGCAGAGATAATGGGAACCTGAAAACTTTAATCTTGCGGACGGATGAAAACTATATATAAACTATGTTACGTATAACTATGTATCATGTAACTAATAAATGATTACCTGCACTTGCACGCATCAATGTACAGACTGTAAGAGGTTTTTAAACCTACACACCAGCCAGCGAATAGCGGGGCGTTTACCAGGGACGGGCGGTGGTACGGCTTTATCTTTCTTTGCGCTCGGCAGTGCAGGGACACCACACGTTCCCAGGCAAAGTACTGCCACGGAATGGATCATCGAGCTCGTGCAGAGCAAAATGGAAACATAAGCCGGAAGACATACCAATGGATAGACCTGCCCAACTACATCTAAATATGACTATATCACATAGGTGAAGTGGCCAGAATATCCCCACCACGACTATGAACATGCGCAGCCTTTTCTGCTTCTCTGTTGGGTATTGGGGGGGGGGGGGGGGGGGGGGAAAGGGTGGGGGTATGAGTGTGGGTGGGGGTATGCAGTTATAAAATTATTAACTTAGTCTACGATATATGAAATTATATTTTCAGTACTAGTAGTGAAACACCATCCATTTTTATGTCGATCACAGTGCCAGATCATTATTTGATGTAAATAATAATATACCCCACCCACTATTTTACTTGTATTTACTAATACAAATACATGTAATTAATAAGGACAATAGTCAATACATTAAACTTGAAATTAAATACAAAATACAGTGTAAAAACACATGTGATTAAGTATTGACAAACAGTGGTGTATCACAATGTATGGTAAAATCGAAGCGACGTTATTGAGTAAATGTGGGTGGGGTAATTTTCCCGAACGGCCGAAGTTTCGACGTCTGCGATTGGGTTGGGAATGCTGGTTTCCGCGTAAGATGTGATGGGTTAGTGTCATGCCCTTTACTTATTTATATGGAAAACATGTCAATCATTCCATTTATGATTGAACATTGAAGAATAACATTCATTTTACCGTAAAAAAAACACATTTTTTCCTTTCGGTACGGATTGTCAACAGACGAACTCTTCAATGTTTGGAGGTTCACATACCAAAATGTTCAGCATTATGTTATCTTCATGTTGATTGGTCAAAAAAATATCTCCAGCCGGAAACGGCTTGCGGAAAATCGATTAAACCACACCGCACCGATCCAAATCGGCTAAATTCGTGTGCCGCGTTTAGACTTCGTCGAATATTGGGCGCGAACATGGTGTAATTATTTCAGCGATTTAAGTCATTTTATAAAAAGTAATTATAATATTTTTTATATAAATCAAATAAATAATGATTAAATATAGTTCTGCTTAAAAATTATTTAAAAAAATGTTTTTAATTCATAACGTTTTTACAGTTTAAAAAGAAGCGAATAACCGCTAAATTATCGATAATTTCACGTAAAACTGACGCAACTGAACCCCCTAGTATTAGGCCAAACGTCATTGGTTACATTAAAAATGAATCAAACCATTTGTTTTTACAATAGTTAACGGTATATCGTGAAATTAGTTCAGACACTACATGAAATACGTACATATGCAATACTCTCAATTTCTGCTCAAGTCTGCTTGTGCTCAATCAACGGAGGATACGAGTGTGGAAAAAGCAAAGGCTTTTTGTCCTCATATTGGCAAATGGCGTAAAATATGGACAGGGGAGTTTACTCTGACGTTTTATTGAGCAACGCAACAGTCCGCAGACGATAACTTGCTACTGCTTTACAAATAAAGTTGAAACCTGTCATGAAAAAAACCCACAGATTATGTGAGACAGCAGGCGCGGATACAGGGGGGGGGGGGGGGGGGGGGGTGGGGACCACCCCCCTGCTCCCGGCAAAAAAAAAGAAAAAAAAGAATAAAATCTACAATACTCGCATAGTTGGATGACTTTTGTCGTGGCCTAGGTGTCAGGAAATCGCTTCTGCGGCGATCTGGCAATTAAAAATTTCCTGGGGGGGCGGGGGGCGGGGGGCGGGGGGACCCCCAGACCCCCGACTTTATAATGCACATCGCGCTCGCAGAGGTCGGCTACACCGATTTGGAATTACAGCCCCCCCCCTTGCAATTATTTCTGTATCCGGCCCTGGACAGGTAAACATGTTTTTATACCCGTGCTTGTGTTCCTTCTCAATATTGATTTTGAGATTTGTCATTAAGTCTTATGCAGTCGAGGTCTTCGAGTGACGGATATCTATGCCGTTGGTAGTGAGTTCGAAAACTTTAACTTTTTCACACAGAGTCAAATTCGGGCGTTGTTGCTTTTTCACTGTTGACATATAGTTAATATTTTTATTTGTATTGCTTTATTATTTTATTTTATATTTCTATTTTTGTATGTGTTAAATATTCGAGGAGATAACCGGCCAAGGGCGGTTAGGGGAGGTCAAAATCAAAAAATTCACAAAAACTCAGAAATGTTTGTTTACTTAAAGGTTTTGAGAGATGGAATTTCAATAAGTAATTGGTGGCAAACTTCATGTAAATGTAAATCCGTTTAGATACCGAGTTGGTTGGGCCTCCATTTGCAATGAATGCATGCAATGATCCTACGCCGCCAATCGACGTGATGTAACGTAAATACCCTGTGCGTTTGGGGCAAATTCCATCCATTCCGTTGTAACGCCCCGTGTAAGATCGCGAATACATTTGTCAATTCTGATGGGTTGTAGCTCGTGCTTTGTGCGGACTCCAGGCTTTCATCCCATTATGGGTGCTTCTAATGGGATTTGAGAATCGGGGGAGACCGCGGGCATCAGGGGCATGGATCGTTTCGGACGTTGGTTTTGCGGTTGTTAAGTATTGAGTGGTGACCCATCTAGGCTACGTGAGGGGAGCGGGATCATTGTCGTGTATCAATGTCTCAACCCGAGGAACCATTGGCTGGACGGATAATAAATGGTAAGGCCATGTGCATTTAGCACATCTGCAAAACATAACGTTGTGCATTGATGTTGCCCCTTGTACAAAACCAAAGACAAATCTGTCTTCCGGTTTCCCGTTGATCCCCACCCCAGACCATTACGTGCCCTCCCCCAAATCCTGTTTTTCTTTCAATCAACAATTGCAAACAATTCGGGTGAATCTTTCATTTTTACGCCTGTATACCCGTAATCTTTCCGTTCTGCATGACTAACTGTGAACGAGAGTTCAATCGGTGAACAAAACTCGGTTCAGTCAGCCCTTCTCCAGTTCCAGATGACCGTCGCCCCGCCCATAACAGTCTGGCAGCACGGTGACGTTGGGTTCATTATCTGTCATGTGTACGGGCGGCGTGCCCGGAGTTGGTTGGGCGTTACGACGTCAACCGGGTTTGCGAAGATTGGGTTCTGCCCTGAGGACACCCGTTTATCGCCTAGCAGTGACTGTGGTGCCGTGCCTCAATCGACGTTGACGTTAAAGTGCGTCCAAATGTAATTGGTAAACAGATCGGGCTCTTAGCCGTCGTTTCATCGAGGCCTACCAGGTCGCTGGCCGGTCTGTGGAAACAGCCCCAGTCTGATGGTACCGGGCTTGCAGTCGATCAATCGTCTTCCCGGACAGCAAACCTAAACCCGAGGCCGCGACCGCCCTGGCGGTCCATCCCTACCCGCAAGCAAATCCCAATTGCCTGATTTCTCGCTCGTTTTTCCGGAAAGACGGGTGGGGCATATCGAAAACAAGTGAAAAATTAAAAAAGTTTTTTTAATTTTCCGAATATCCCCTTTCTAATCCATGAATGGTTCGAAACATGAAACTGATTCACCCTTATTGCGATGACAAAATATAGGCGTGCACGTGCAAAAAATGGTGGAAAGATCAAACGTTCCGGTCACTGGCCGCTATTGTAAACCGTGTGTATCGGCTTTAAACTCTACACGAATCTGTATTTTCTGAACATCGCCCGGTTTGGTTTAAAATTACATGTACTTTGAACATGTGGTAAATACAGTAAATGGACAGAGCTTCCACCGGCTTTTATTACAACGAGGGACTCGTTTTAGTTTTATGTTGAGTTATACTATCAACAATCATGAACAGCAAGAATTTCAGTGTTTCTACTGTGGTAGATATGGTTATCACAGTCGACAAAAGTGCCCAGCGAATGGAAAGCAGTGCTGGCGGTGTGGTAAACTACACAACTTTGCTGTAGTTTGTAGATCAACACCAAGGAATCCGGAGGCATGACAACCAACTGATGTCCAACATAAACCGAATATGAAAGGACGCAACGACAAAACTGCGAACCTGGCAGAAACGGCGGCAATTCACAAAAACATGATATCAGTCAAAATTAATCAAAAGAAAGTAAGTGCATTAATTGACACGGGTGCTTCAATTTCCTGTATATCGGTGACAAAATTTAATGAACTTTGTGGAAATATTCCATTGGACACTGCAAGTATTCCTTTTATTATTGGTGTGGGTGGATATAATCAGACGTTAGGATCTGTGAAATTGGAATTGATCATTAATCGGTTAAATATATTTCACAAGTTTCAAGTGTTCCAGAACATTCACTGTGATCTCATATTAGGCATGGATGTTCTAGAGGAGAAGAAGTCAACTGCATTGAGGGTTATGAACTCTGAAACCTCCAGTTGGCATGAACCAGACCCCATTAATGGGCTAAATGCCCTGGTCAAATAGCTTGGGGTCACACACAATGAATGCAGGATCGCTGTTGCAATGCTGAATTGTTTTCTGCAAGTTATTGTGCAATTTCATAGATCATGTAATAACTCTTTTGAGATTGAACATTGATGACTAGTATTTGAGCTACACTGAATCAAGACATAATACTATAACATGTAGTTGTTTACAGTCATTTGCATATTACAGTTAGTTCCAAATATGATCCAGAAGGCACTCCAATGTCTAAATTGACTTTGATATTCATATTAAAAGCCAATTTAGATATAGTTTTAATTTCATGTTGTCATTGATATTTGCTGTGTAAATGTTGATGGATGGATGAAATGTGCATGTAAAATATCTAAGGTTTGCATTCAATTGCTATTTAACTATAGCAATTTGAACTGTGTTGAACAAACACAGTTATCAGAAAAAGTCTGCATTGTGTGCATTTGATGCAGTGGTCAGAGATGCTTTCTATAGCGTCCGCGTTGCTGAGTATGAAGGGCATTGTTTGGGTTGCCAGGGGGCTCTTGGGAATATTACATTATATAATCAACATGTGTCTTGTCTTTTAATCTTTCGATCAAATTGAGCCTAATTCCCCAAGTCTAAAATAAGTAAAAGTAAATTAATAAATACATGTAGTAACATATATAACACCAGCTAGCTATAACATATGTCATCAGTAATCAGTATGTATAAAACCAGTATGGCATGTCACCAGTATGTATACAGTACGACATGTGTATCGATATTGCCTATCGGTGACATGTCATACTGGTGTGTATCCGTACTAGTTACATGTCATACTGTTGTGTATACATACTGGTGACTGGCCACACTAATTTGTATACCTGCTAGTGACATGCCATACTGGTATGTATTCATACTGATACTGATTTGTATATATACTGGTGACATGTCATACTTCTGTGTATATATTGGTGTCATGTCTTACTTCATGTCACGTATGCACACACACCAGTATGGACTGTCACCATTATGATCCCTCACCAGTATGTATATACACCGGTATGGACTGTCACCAATATGTATACACAGAAATATGACATGACACCAACATATAGACAGAAGTATGACATGACACATACTCATACTGTATATCCGATATGGACAAAGGTATGCCAGAAACAGCGATAACTGGCGTTAGGTGACATCTGAGACATATACCAGATCCAGTAAATGATTCTGTGAGAAAATAACACCAAATTTTGCACAAAGCAGAGACACTAATCAGTCGGCACATTTGTGTCTATTGTGGATGCCGTATTGAAAAAAGTTCATGAAAATAAACGCAGTCAACGATGAATCTTATCAGACTTCATGAATGTGCACTAGCTAGTATACGTACGTTGCTCAGAAACCATACTAAATGCAATTTAATTGAAGGTGTTTTTGTGTGTCCCTGATCGCATTCTTTCATACACGCCGCACACATTCCACACAGTGAATGGTCACAGAACAATTCTTGAGATAAGGGCCGTCCCAAAAGTTATCTGACTCATAAATTATAAATAAGTGTAAATAATTCAGTGACACAACACATGTTGATATTGTACATCAATGGTGCCGATTACCAATTGAACACTAGAACTATCAGTGTCTTCCCCGTGCAGTTAACACAATGATGTTTCGAATTGATCTGACTCATAGAAAGATAACTTATTCTATGGAATATAGTGTTAGAATAATGGTTGCTAAGCGTACCTAAAAGACGCCGTTTAGCAATTGAATGCTGCAACTATCATTACCTTACCCAATCATTGATGGTGTCGTGGGAAGTCGGGCAGCGTGAGCAAATAGCCGGATATTTATTTAGACAACTAAACAAACATCGCCAGTCTAATTCCAGCATCTCGGAATTAAATTACATGATTTTCCGTGCAATCCGTTGGGCGACGAGCACCGTTTTCCTACGGACAAAATAGCCATTTATGTATTGTAAGTACGTGAATGCTAGTATGAATTAGGAGTTCAAAATAACAACGTAGTTTGACTATGCGTCCCTATACAAGATGTATGCATCAGAGTATCAATGCTTTTACCGACCTAGAAATTAGAGAGAAAACAACTTAAATCCAGAGGGGAGTTAGACATAAAAAATGCCGAGGTGGTTTTATATGTCACATTCACAAGCTGCATATACTACATGATCTATGATGGAGATATTTGATATATTTTCCTCCACATTTGTACATGTATTATGGAAAGTGCATGTACAGTGGAACCTCTCTAAACCGGACACCATGAGATGATCCCAGGGCGTCCGGTTTAGAGACGTTCCACTGTAAGTCAGACATACGACTATACCAAGGCATGGGGATGTGCTTTGCGAACTTGAACGGGCATTATCATCAGAGATAGATGTCAATTAAACCCATACAACTAAAGATACAGAGAATGTCTGTGTGTTCGGTTTGTATACAGTTACATGTAGAGATACATAAACCACATATATGCACATAAAGTTAACCAAGCATGAAGATAACATTAGCCATGCGGATGTACATGTGAGCGGTCCGTCACAAAACCGAGCTTATTGCGAGTTCATCCTGATGTTCGTCAACTCTCTTGTATCTCAGTTAAGGACAAGTTGCAGCGTGGACAGTTGGTAATGGATATACATTTCTGTATGCCCACTCAGTAGGCACAAACTGTTCTTTATATCAGAGACATCATCTGAGACATTTTTCTGGCGAAATAAACATTCATTCACCATTACCCCACGTATTGGTTGGCATTATTATACATTTTATATCAGACGTAAATTTTCCACACTGATATCAGGGGCGATCACCGTGTTTCCTTAAAATGTTAACGGACATTACTGTTTCTTCTCGGTATTTATTTTTTTTTTGATGCGCAATGACCATATAATCTGTCGAAAATAATTGTTTTTCAGTTGACGCATTTAATTAGCATAAATAATGCATGCCTCATTTGCATATGAAAATAGCCTGATACCACCACGAGTCACTATCAGTAAAATAAATATTACTAAATGTTTATATATGTATAGCGGGCACTCGTAGTATTTAGCATTGGTAGAATAGTGACACCATTATACTCTTATTTAATTCTCTATAAAGAACATTTGTGCCTACTGAGTGGGCATGTACCTTTAATGTCCAGGATATGGCAACACTCGTGTATGGCTTTCACTGGAGTATATACGGTGCTTGCAAACGTACACGAAGGTGAAACACTGAGATTAAACTGTCCAAATTGTTCATTAACATGCGTGTTAAAAGATAATTATTCCGACGTAAGCTCACGGGAAAAAGAGGATTAGCTATTGTTATGTGCAGCCAACGAAATGTATACAGTACTGGGGCCCGTTTCACTAAACTTCTTACGACTAAAATGTTCGTAAGGTCAAATTTAACATCGTCTGTAAATTTCAATTTATGGATTTACTTTTATTGAGCATAGGCCATTTCACCAACATTGCAAAGTACTCTTTTCTAGCAAAGTATACTTTGAGGGAGAAATTTTCAATTTTAGGATAAATTTATCAATTTTTATTATACTGAATTTATTACATTATCACAGCCATTTTGGCTGTGATAAAGTAATGAATTCAGCATAATAATTCTGCATACTTTTAATCATCAAATATATGCAGTCGTTAGTTCTATATGAAATAATGCATTTCAGGAAAAATAAATGATTACTCCCTAAAAGTATACTTTGCTAGAAAAGTATACTTTGCAATGTTGGTGAAATGGGCTACAGGTCACTCGATCATGCATTCTGACCTAGGTCTACACTGTTCGCCATGCAGTCAGTGAATCACACATCATGGAATATGATTTTTTAGGAATAATCGTTTATTGCTTAAGCCATGCTGGCTCTTGAGCACAATAGTACATGTAATTAACATGTAATTTACTGTTCATGAAGCTAAAACCCACATATTGTGACATCAGTGACGTCATCTGAGATGCAGCACATTTACAAATCACATTGGGCGGCTGCACTAGTTTACTTTCGAAATAATGGAATCCAGACCAGAAGACAGAATAAATGCTTCAGAGGATAAATAAGAAAATTAATAAATTCTAACTGTTTAAGAGCAGAAAACGACAGCTTATTTGCAGTACTTATATCCTCCGGAACAGCCTATTAGTATTTGCCATATGGCTGATGGCTTCATGAATATGCTAATTTATAATTCAGATACCTAAAATGTCTCGTGTAAACTACTGGCCCGGGCAAAGAAAGAATGTTTGCGTCCAGCACAACCCCAGATCAGCTATGCTGTTCGCATTTTGATTCAATGAAACAACATTGTCGTCATCAGCAACACTATGAGACCATGTTTCGGCGGCAGTGTTGTTAAGTAAGTTGATCTGGACCAAATTTCGTAAGGTACGTTTTCTCAGCCGGTGGGCGAAATAAGTGAATGCTAGGCTGGGCTATGTGGTTTGGAAATACTCAAGTAGTATATGTAGTGTTCTGGTCTAAAGGGATGTGTTATTTCAAAATTGTCAAAACAACGGTGTTAATCTAGTAAATAAAGGCGTGATATTAGACAGCTTGTTTATGGATTACGTAAATATGTACCTATAGTTACTCGACTGAGTGGCATTTGTAAATTGTGACGATGTTCCTGGAAATTATTAAATATTTACGATATTGCACAATTTGTATATTTCCTGAATGTAACCGTGGTTCGTTTTCTTACAGCGTCTACAATTATGTGTTTGTGCGCACTAACTGAATCTGTGTCGTGTTTTGTTGACCGATTCTGGATTTGATAGTTTTTCGCCCCCCAAAAACAGTTTTAAATGTTACATGTATTTTTATTACTTTCAACTGGATCGAATATTAACTGATATGTTCTGCTTTCAACAATCATGAGTCGTGCTATAGTTACATGTATGCATATATTCGCGTTGACAGACTTGGAATCCAATTTTGTTTAAACCAGTTTTGTATGTTTTATGATACACTGATGTAAGTGCAAGCAAACGTTGTTTCAATGACACTTTTGTCTCGCCCACGTTAGTACAAAGTGAAAAATCAGGCCCGTACGCAGAGGGGGTGCGACGGGTGCGTACGCATCCCTCTTAACCATTTCAACACCACATACCTGTATAGTGATATTGGCAGAACGTGTAGATACAGATGAGCCGGCTCGTGACGAGCCGTCTCATCAGGATCTGCACTTTTTGCAAGTAATTTTCATAATTTTGAGAACAAAAACACCCCATGTTTATAAATGGACTGGTCTGAAAAGTGTGTGATGATTGGATTGGGTTGCAAAATTAACATGCCGAAATCCATTTCAGTTACTTAAGGGTGAAAGGGTTAATCTGCCGAGGTCTGTCCGTGGATATGTGCAAACAAATGCTTAGACCGCCGCGCCATCGATAACGCACCCCCCCCCCTAAATTAATGTTTGCGTACGGGCACCCTGTGTCATTCTGGTGACCTTGATCTTCATGGGTGAGACCATATGGGCCTACACTGATGAAGAAAACGTTTCACCACATTTCTCGTGGTGCGTTATAATGTAGGCACATAATGAAAGAACTTGACATTTAGAGTAAGTGCGTTAAAACGCGGAACTGACACATTACCGCACGGTGTTTTGATTTTGGACATATTGTATTTTATATAACATGTTATTCCATCAGTGTACACATCACAGTGTAATAACAGTCATAGTATACTAGAGTAATACGTAGTACACAGACTCAGAGCTCCAGATAAGTTTTGTATCTAAAGACTATTATACCCCCATATTTCAAATTCATAATGCGTAATTTGCTTTTACAAATGTATTATTGATTTTATTTCTTATTAAATAGGGAACAAATTATACAAAATAAAACAAATTTAAAACTTCAATTATCTGAGCTTTTTGCAGCTTAACTAAGTTAAATTTTCAACTTTATTACAGTATTTTCACTGCTCAATTTGAAAATCAATGCGTATTTTCACTCCCACTTTGGATAATCAATGCGTATTCTGCTAAAATAAGTGCGTAAAATAAGTGCGTAAAATACGCCAATACGCACCTTATCTGGAGCTCTGCATACTCATACAATGTAGCTAATGCAGTTTCAATGCATGATGCTGTGCTTCTCACATAAATATGTGTGTTCATTTAATATGGTATTCATTAAACGAATTTAATGATATCATAAGAAGCCGGCATAGCCTCGTTTATTATGGAATCAATACACTCGCTAAATTAATATCAGTATGGAAATGTACGTCTTATATAATCTGTTTCATAGTGGCAATCAATACGTGGGGTTATGGTGAATGAATGTTTAATTTGCCAGAAAATGTCTCATATGATATCTCTGATATAAATAACATTTTGTGCCTACTGAGTGAGCATGTACCTTTATGAGAGCTTCAGACAATACTAATTATACTAAATTACTGTCTGTTTCACGAAACCTGCCCAAATTTTACGGCCATATAAGCAATGCAAACACATGATTTTTTTCGATAATTTTAAATTTTATCGAAATTTAAAAATGAGCCTTCTTTTTATTTCGTGAAAATTGGTCAAATATTGATTTTATTACAAAAAAATTATTTGTCTATGGGAATTCAACATGGGGGCAAAGGAGATATGGGAGGAGTCAGAAAACGGAAAAAATTGAAACTTGACTCCGAAACCTGGCTAGATAGCTTGGAAAGTTAAATTTTGAAAATCGGTCCAGTATTTCTGAAATTCAAAAAAATTCCCCATGTTAATTCCCCATAGACATCTTCACTCTGTGCACTCTGTGAAGATGTCTATGGGGATTTAACATGGGGAAATTGTTTTTTCGCAATAAAATGAGTATTTGACCAAATTTCACGAAATAAAAAGAAGGCTCATTTTTAAATTTTCCTTTAATTTAATATTATCAAAAAAAAATATTGTTTTGAATTGTTTATATAGCCATACAATTTGGGCAGCTTTCGTGAAACAGACAGTAATGTATTGCATACATATGACTACACATGTTAGTGCATTACTGTGAAGTTATTATTCGTTTCAAAACTCTTGCCCAGTACGCATGTTGCTTGTATGTTATGTGAACGCTGGCGGTTTGACATTTTATTATACAGGACATATTTAAAATTATTACAATTGCCACGCGTCACGGTAAAAACGAATGTATTGCATTTTGATCAGTGTAGACCGAGATACGCATACTCATTTTCATTTTACGTAGTCTGATCATTATCTAGTAGACATTATCCAACATATTGTTAACTATATGCAATTTAAAGTTGCTAGTGATTCTAGAAGTAAACGTAAAACCTAAACTTATTGTCAGTTGCTAAATGTGAACTAGTCGTTCCTGGAATGTACTGGTGTCAAATGTGAACGAACCCTTAAAAAGCAGGAAACGAATATTGTCGTCTGCTGTGAGTTTACATTTACTTAATTCTTAATTAACAAAAGCATGTTTGGCAGCACATGAGAATCGTCTCTACCGGTTTCCACATGTTTTATTAAGACATATTTAAAACAGGAAAAAACAACAGACGATAAAAAAAAAAGTTAACCCATACAATGCTGAATTACATTTTGTCGTTTGCTGTATATTTTCTATTTGCAATTTCGCTTTTGAATCATTTCCAAAGGGAATTATTCTAAAGTGCTGTAAAACCATGTTTTTAATTGAGAAAGAGCACGGAATACAAAACAACAGCAGACGACAGTTTTCGTTCCCCGTATTTTAAGAGTTAATGATTCCCAGTAAGGTTAAAGGGGCATATCAGGATTTAAGCCAAAAATACTATACAAACTAAGAACGTGTTTTAAACTATACAAACTAAGAACGTGTTTTCATCATAACCCTGTGTACAGAGGTTTAATTGAAGATAAATAGAGAATAGTAGGTTAGTGCCGTGAATGGGAAAAAATATGGCAAGGCTCAGGAAACGGGATGGGCGAGGCTCTGCCGAGCACATCCCGTTTCCGTGCCGCGCCAGATATTTTTTCACATTCACGGCATTAACCTATTATTCTATTTATCCCGTCAACACCTACAAAGGGCTGTAAAATTCAAAAGTAGTATTGACTGGATATCAAAAATGTTTCACGGGCACCGGGTTTCACGGCACATACGCACTGTGTTGACGGGATAAATGACGATACCGGGACCGCTGGGCTGTTTCTATTTTCACCCATATATGTACATACATATCGGATGTCCTATCTTGGTGCGTTCAACAAGATAGAAAAGCTGATACTTATTATGAACCGCGACCGATATCGGTGAAAATTGAAACAACCCAGCAGTCTTAGTATCGTCATATATCTTCAATTAAACCACTTTACACAGGACCATGTGATGAAAACACGTTTTTATCTTTTATAGTATTTTTTCCCCATAACATCCTGATATGCCCCTTTAACCATTCCCTGTAAGATTAATCTAAACTCAAGTGCAATAGATATAAACCATACATAGTTTCGCTGGCAGAATTCTAGCTACATCGTTATACAAATAATGACGGGCAGCAAGTTGAGTCATTCGGAATACCTTGGTGTACTTATAATCTTGGTGATTATTCCTGGATACGATACGACGCACTTTCTGGACTTTGTCAAAGGTAATGTTACAGATATCTCAGATTAGGCCAGAGAACATTAGTTAGCAGATTCCCATTCCCATTTCGTGAACAATTAATTTATTATACCCACTTTAAAAAGCATTTAGTAGGTATATTGTTTTCGTCACAGGTGTCCGTCCGTCACGTTTTCTTGTTAGACGTAAAACTTTTAAACCGTAATACAGTCGAACCTCCCCGAACGGCCACCTCTCTACAACAACACCCTCTCTATAATAGCCGCTATTTTATATCACAAATGGATGATTTCCTCTGTATCTAATCATTAGACTGCTGAGCACGAAAATTGTCGTCTGCTGTTGCTTTTGCCTTATTTCTCAATAAAAACATGCTTTGACAGTATTTTAGAATAATTTCAATTGGAAATGATTCTGAAATGTTGCCAAAGCATGTTTTAATGAGAATTATCAAAGAAAATAAATACACCACGACATAATTTAATTCAGCATTAACCTCCCTACAACAGCCACCTCTCTACAACAGCCAGTTGTGCGTATTCCCATGGGTGGCTGTTGTAGAGAGGTTGCACTGTAGATGGTCCGGATACACAGGCTATATACAGGGTCTATACTGTCGCAAAACTCATCGTATATGCCCTATTGAATGGGACGTATGGCCTTTCCGACCAGTGTAGACCCAACTTGTGTTGAATATGTAGCTGGAACTGGCGGAATATGGCTTGTGGATTTTTCGACCAGTCTAGTCTGATGATCGGGATCTGCACTGTTCGTCATTCAATCAATTATCCAGCAGTCGTGCTTCTAATAAGCAATACAGGCCATTCTCAGGCTACATGAGTATGTATGTATATGAACAATGGTATGGACACTACTATTGCATATACGGATGTGCATGTATGCATTTATTAAGACCCATGTTGTACGATTTTTTAAAAATAATGCTGCACATATCATATACACATGTATGCATATGATTTATGATATGATTACCTGTCCTGAAGGGCAAGCAAATTCGACTTTATATTCATAGCTGGAGTTACGTTACGACAAAACATGGCGTATTCTAATGCACTCTATACATATCACGCAATCTGATTGGCTGATGGTCATACATTACAGGTATATCATTGTTGATGAACGGTCGCAAATTATTTCAATATATATTCCTACGCCAGTAGTAAAGGAGTGCATTAGAAATAGGTTAACCGCATTGTAATTTTGAAATTTGCGGCGTATATCAGAAAATGATAGGTCGGAAATCATGTTTAATGGCTCCGCTAGTGCGTCGCCATTAAACAGATTTTCCGACCAATCATTGTCTGATATACGCCGCAAATTTGTTCGTACTACAGTAAACGCAACAGCCCACGGTTTTATTCCTTAATGAAATCACTAAGCTTAAATTAATGTACGTGTGCTCTGTATAGTTCATGTACTCTGATATGGAACTACGCGTATGACAACGATACGATGACTAGTGTAGACCAAGATCAGACCGCTCTGGTGGGCTGATGCGCGGTCTCATCTTGGGCTACACTGGTCGCAAATGCAATAAATTCATTTCTGTCATGGCGGGAAAATTTAATAATTGTTTTCCCTATGATTGCCACACTGTGTGAAATTTATTACATTTCCCATGTAATGAATGCCTGCTAAACCACAAAACAATATCCGCTTGACGTTAGACCAAATATACGGTGTTCCGTTTGGGCCATCGTAATATTGCTATCGGGTCGATACTATTGATACTACGATGACGATAGTTAAATACTACGATGACGATAGTACGAACTATTAGTATGATGCTACGCTGACGATATTGCGATATTACGATGACGATACTACGACGCCAATATGGCGATAGTACGATAGCATGATAATGATAACGCGAACTACGTCAGCGTATCATCGTGGTATCGTACTATCGTCATCGTAGCATCCATCGTACTAACGTTATCGTCATGGTAGCATCGTAAAATCAAAACAAGAGAAACTGAGTCGATACTAGTAACAGGTGGGTAAAAAGGTATTATCTGGGTAACAGTTCGATTGTTCGGTGTATATTGTATTATGTTTTTACTGTGGACATTGTCTGAATATTTTCCCAGATAGTCTTCCAGAAAATACAGTTGTGGCTGTGCCTGGATAAATGGGTCTTATGAAATACGTAGCCAGTCCAGTCCCTGGTCTGTTAGCTCAGTCCTTCCATCTGATATACAATGTAGTAAATCAACACAAATGACATTAGCTATATTTCATAAGCACAACAGTATACATTGACGCCTATTGTGTTTTGTGTAGCCGCCTCCGTTCCATATGTATTACACTAATGTAGTATATCGTGTTTAATAGTATAGAAGATAATAAACTGAATTGACTTAAACTCAGACAGATTTTTGTCATATAAACACATACATGTATATACAAGTTAGTACTAGATAGTATTCCAAAAGCGAACACATTACTTTAGCGAATGGCTGATTTTCTGAACTAGAATGTTTCTTTCAAATATTTACACAAACGTAAAAGCACGTGAAAGCACATTTGATTTAATAAATGTATTTTCCAATCGTTCTACTAGATTTTCAAAAATGTCACAAACCTTCATAATCACTGCGTAAATATGATAAAGCTGCTTTTGATGGTCAGGCAGTATAATCTTAGTACAATACACGCTTTCAACGTGCCGCAATTATAAATTAATTAAAAATTTAAATTTGCATATTTCTGTAATAAATGTCACGAGCCATTGTTTCGAGACCGCAAAATGAAATTAATATTTAATTAAATGTACGATGTAGGAGCATCTGCGTGATATACCCTGACAGGTATGCATGTACATGTACAGTATATGTATACATGTGTGTGTTTTGACCTGCGAAATTGTGATTTATGCCAAATTGTGAAAGCATCTATATATACATACATGTATCTATACACATATAATTAGCTACTTTACATTGTAGTGGGAGGCGGGGAGGTTAAATTAAGGGGGTGGTGGGAGGGGGGGGGGGGGGGGTGGCGTGTACACAATACCATTAGTCTACTTACATAATTTGTACACATACAGTAATCGTTTGTAACACAATAAATATTAGCTACTTACATATGGTACATAATGTTATCTTGTAACACAATACATTTAGCTACCTTACAGTATGTAACATTACATGTTTTCTGTACAACAATACATTAGCTAACTTACATTATGTACATACATGTATCTGTACCACAATACATTAGCTACTTACAATTATGTCCATACATCGTATCTGTAACACAATTACATTAGCTACTTACATATGTACATACATGTATCGTGTATCTACAAAATACCAATTAAGCTACTCAACATATGTACCATACATGTATCTGTACACAATACATTAGACCTATCTTACATATGTACATAACATGTTAATCTGTACACAATACATTTAGCTTACTTACATATGTACCATACCATGTATCTGTACACGAATACAATTTAAGCTACTCACATTATGTACATTAACATGTATCTGTTTACACAATACATTATGCTACCTTACTATGTTACTATACATGTATCTGTATACAATACATTAAATAGCTACTCACCAAATATGTAACCTTACATGATACTGTACACAATACATTAAGCTACTTACTTATTGTTACATTAACATGTATCTGTACACCAATATACATTAGGCTACTTGCATATGTACATTACATGTATCTTGTACACAATACAATTTAGCTACTTGCATATGTACAAATACAATGTATCTGTACACAATACAATTAGCTGCTTACATATGTATCATACATGTATCTGTACACAACTACATTAGCTACTTGACATTATGTACATACAATGGTATTCTATACACAATACATTAGCTACTTACATTATGTAACATACATGGTTATCTGTATCACAATACATTAGCTACTTACATATGTACTTACATGTATCCTTCTACACAATACATTAGCTACTTTACATATGTACATTACATGTACTCTGTACAACAATACATTTAGCTACTTACATATGTACAATACATGTTATCTGTACACAATTACATTAGCTACTTACATATGTAACATACATGTATCTGTACACAAATACATTAGCTAGCTTATCATATGTAACTTACATGTATCTGTACACAATACATTAGCTACTTTACATATGTTCATAACATTGTATCTGTAACACAAAATACATTAGTCTACCGTTACATATGTACATACTTGTATTCATGTATACAATACAAAAAAAAAATTTTTTAAGCTACTTACATATGTAACATACATTGTATCTGTACACCAATACATTAGGTACTTACATTAATTTGTACATACATGTATCTGTACACAATAATAGTTACTACTTAACATATGTACATACATGTTATTCTATAACAACAATACATTAGCTACCTCACATATGTAACATTACATGTATCTGTACACAATACATTAGCTACCTCACATTTAATGTACTACATGTATCTGTACACAAATACATTAGCTAACTCACATATGTATTAAACATGTTTATCAATATACACAATAAATTATGCTGACTCAATATAAGTTACGTACATGTATCTGTAACAACAAATACAATTAGCTACTCACATATGTACAATACATGTATCTAATACAAAACAATTACAATTGTCTAACTCAACATACTTGTACATAATGTATCTGTAAACATAAAACATTAGCTACTCAACATATTGTACATACATGTATCTGTAACACAATACATTAGCTTACTTCACATATGTAACATAACATGTATCTGTATACACAATACATTAGTCTACTTACATATGTACATACAATGTATTCTGTAACAACAATTACATTAGCTACTTACATATGTTACATACATGTATCTGTACACAATACATTAGCTACTCACAATATGTACATACATGTAATCTGTACAACAATAGATTAGCTACTTCACATATGTACATACATGTATCTGTACACAATACATAGCTACTCACATAGTACATACATAGCTGTACACAATACATTAGCTACTTACATATGTACAATACAAGTATCTTACACAATACATTAGCTACTTACATATTGTCCATACATGTATCACTACACAACACATTAGCTACTTACATATGTACATCCATGTATCTGTACACAATAACATTTAGCTCTTAATCTGTCATACATGTATCTCTACACAATACATAGCTACTACATATGTCATACATGTATCTGTACACAATACGTTAGCTACTTACATATGTACATACATGTATCTGTACACAATTACATTAGCTACATACATATGTACATACATGTATCTGTACCATACATTAGCTACTTACATATGTACTACATGTATCTACACAATACATTAGCTACTTACATCTGTACTTACATGATCTGTACACAATACATTAGCTACTTACATATGTACATACATGTATCTGTACACAATACATTATCTTACTTACATATGTATACATACATGTATCTGTACACAATACATTAGCTACTTACATATGTACATACATGTATCTGTACACAATACATTAGCTACTTACATATGTACATACATGTATCTGTACACAATACATTAGCTACTTACATATGTACATACATGTATCTGTACACAATACATTAGCTACTTACATATGTACATACATGTATCTGTACACAATACATTAGTACTACGTACATATTACACTTACATGTGTATCAGTACACAATACATTAGCTAATTACATATGTACATACTTGTATCTGTACACAATACATTAGCTACTCACATATGTACATACATGTATCTGTACACAATACATTAGCTACTTACATATGTACATACATGTATCTATACACAATACATTAGCTACTCACATATACATTAGCTACTCACATATGTACATACATGTATCTGTACACAATACATTAGCTACTTACATATGTACATACATGTATCTGTACACAATACATTAGCTACTCACATATGTACATACATGTATCTGTACACAATACATTAGCTACTCACATATGTACATACATGTATATGTATGCATGTTTAAAACCACTACATGTAAAGGTGCGTTGGTTTAAAATGCATTGTAGTATGGGCGTAATCTTGCTTCACATGCGGACATCGTCTCTCGTAATTGTACATATACAATTGTGCAGCGTATGTACATATACAACGTGGTGTATTATATTCAATAGTGCAGCACTCTGCGCCGGAATAAAATAGTTCACGTCGGAATGCGCGCCGGATTCCTCCCATTTAGCTACATGCTGAAGATACCCCATAAACAACTTTTCGTCTAGTAACTGGCGGAAGAAATAATTTGCGACAGTTAATAGACGAAAATGTGTTATGGGATAGCTCTCAGTATAGTTGATTGGCATCTCGTCAGGAAACTGGTACATTTTTCGACGTGAAACATTTGGACCATTAGTATTGGTTATTCCCCTTGGCGAGATTTATCTCCATTTGCTTGCAGAAGTCCCAGTAACACAAAACGTCGTAATATTTCATTATCATTCTATACTCGACCAAATCACAAAATTTACCACACTGTATGTATATATAGTATATAATGTTGCAACTTGTCGAAAATATTTAAAATAAACTTTTTATTCGTATAGTACATGTGTAAACCACAGGTGCTCGGCTTGGCGATTGCTACAGCTAAAATGGCCGATTGAGAACGGGGCGATCCCGGCGTGCGCGAGATTCGATAATTTTTTAAACGAAATATTTTCGACAAGTTGCAACATTGCTCATTTACATATTAATGTTTTTCTTAAATTGCGAGCTGAAATGCGGAAAGCGCATCAAATCCGATGAGATATCAACAGTTTACCACTGCCCACAGTCCCTAACTAGAACTCATGTGAACGCGCTGGTAGATATTTTTAAAAACAATAGACGAAACAAAACAAAAAACATTATTGACACAGCTATAGTTAATCTTATTTCAAATATATTAAGTTTGTTCGTTTCTAAACTTTCTATTGTATACATGCATAAAACAGTACCAAACAGTATCATCACCAAGCCGACCGCCCGTGGTATTATTTGCGGGCAATAACTCATGGAAGTTTTGCAGAGTTACTTCCCGCAACCACCGTGGCAAAGATTTTCTCCACACCATGGGTTATCTCCCTTGCAGATCCTGACACACTGAGTTGTCGTCCCTGTGCGGACGGCGAACATCTGTGCACGAACTGCCGCTGTGTCCTCGGCGCCTACTTATGCGACGGCGAGAACGATTGTGGCGATAACTCTGACGAACCAATCAATTGCAGTAAGTGCTAGTTTCATCATTCACAGGTACGAAGTCGTGCTGGGACGAATCACTCGGTATGGGACAAATCCACATACAGCAACAATATGGGACAAAACATGACCTACAGCAACACTGTATATAGATATATGTTGTTGTATGTTGCGTTTATTTATATGTGTTGTTGTAGGTGGCGGTTTGTCCCAGGCAGAGTAATAGTTTCATTAGATTGACTATACGTAGCTACAACGTATTCCTCTGTACGTTAGTTGCGGATACATATTAGTTGCGGAAACGTAGTCTACACGTAGCTTTTCAAAACACACTCGTACTCTCCGTAGCAGAGTTACGATGATACATGGCGTCCACAGGCCGAGGAGCGAATCGGATTTGAATCGCACTTTATCTGTCAACTTACACTTTCAACGCTATATACAGAACTATCATTCTTGTGTTGCCGTCTCATCATGAATTGCACCATTTGTGGATATTTTATTGTTTCTGAAAACAACACCATATCTGATATGGACATGAGAGTGTCCATTGCAGTTACAATATCTATCTCTGCAAATACTACATGTACACCAATTTCAGAGTGAAAATGTAAGTCTCCAGTTTGCCGATTCTTTTTGTTGTAAGTAAACGATTGTTTCATAAATTGTGGAAATGTATGTTTTAGGCTGTGGTCGTCTGTATTCTTACACCATGAACGGCATGTGTCCATGTTTATACTTGCGCTGAGTTCTGTCCTGGCAAGTTTATTTATCCCCTGTAAAGTTGCTTCGGTTTTTCTCCTGGCACTCCGGTTCCTCCCATATGAAAAACAGGCTACTGCCAATCATGCCGCCTTTGTGCCAGTATGATGCTCGTCGCTGTGTGCATAGTCAGCCCAACATTTTTCTTGGGTTGGGCATTTTTTAATAGACCATGTGCAACTTCTGCGGGGCGTGCCATGCTACTACCCTTCCTCTATTCTGGCTTGAGGGGGGTGCGCTGATGAAACGGCGGGACATACGGCATACATACATGCTCGTACATATTATAACGGTCTTATATTTACACGCCTTTCGTTGACCATTCGTTCACTAATCCTGCACCTCTCACGCCGCGATCATTCGACTATCGCATACATGATTGTGTAAAGTTGCTTATTTCCACTATCGATACTATAAATATATATATATACAATGTATATATACAGGTATGTTGTGTTTTATATTATTTGGTATCCATGCTTTTTACTGTCTTTCATCCATTTCATGTTTTAGGTGCAAGTGTTAATGAATTGTGTATACATGTATTAGATAGTTTGAAACTAAAATTATCGGTTACAATGGTCATTGCTGTCTTCATTACACGTACCAGCGCAAAATGTCAACACAGTATACCAGCCATGTTTCCTTGCTATAATACTTTATCAGGTAACCTGCCATGTATTGACTGAATACGTACTGACTGATAACATAGTGTTGTATCAGGTAACCTGCCATGTATTGACTGAATACGTCTGACTGATAACATAGTGTTGTATCAGGTAACCTGCCATGTATTGACTGAATACGTACTGACTGATAACATAGTGTTGTATCAGGTAACCTGCCATGTATTGACTGAATACGTACTGACTGATAACATAGTGTTGTATAAGGTAACCTGCCATGTATTGACTGAATACGTACTGACTGATAACATAGTGTTGTATCAGGTAACCTGCCATGTATTGACTGAATACGTACTGACTGATAACATAGTGTTGTATCAGGCATTGACCTAGTACAAACATCCCGGTTACAACGTAGTAAAAACTGACGCTCCATTGGTCGGATGACTTCACGTGACGTTACTGAATTACGTCAGTGTAATGACGCAACGTAAGCAAGTCCGCGTCTTGTCCATAGATAACGACGTCATCTGTGGTTATTTTCGAGCATAAAACGTTACCTGATAAATATAAGTACAGGCTAGTGTCTTTTGATATCAAGTTTATCAGGCTCGACTCGGAAACGGTAGGAATTCATCGACAAGCCTCGGAATTCCTACGCATTTCCTAGCCTTGTCTGATAAATTGATATCAAAAGACAATAGCCTGGTATTATCTATGTAACATGTAGATTGTATACCCGAAAGGCAATATACCACCGTTCGTCCGCATGTACGGGGAGATTACCGACCGTTCAGACGGGAAACGGTGATACGTATTATTCACCCTACAGCGTAGTGTGTTCACATGAATTATTTTGAACTCGTTATGCCACAATGTGTTATATTTAGTTTTCGACCAGCTTAGCTCCTATTAGCTGGCAACCAACACAGTTTGCTACATATCAAAATTTCCGCACGGTGTGAATAGTGTAGTCCGTAATCAGGGACTACACTGGTCGCAAACTCCGTAACTACTACTACCTGCAGAATTAATCAATCAATGACCCAATCAATCGATAAATGATCCATCCAACCAACCAACCAACCAACCAACCAACCAACCAACCAACCAACCAACCAACCAACCAACCAACCAACCAACCAACCCACCAACCAACCCACCAACCAACCCACCAACCAACCAACCAACCAACCAACCAACCAACCAACCAACCAACCAACCAACCAACCAACCAACCAACCAACCAACCAACCAACCAACCAACCAACCAACCAACCAACCAACCAACCAACCAACCAACCAACCAACCAACCAACCAACCAACCAACCAACCAACCAACCAACCAACCAACCAACCAACCAACCAACCAACCAACCAACCAACCAACCAACCAACCAACCAACCAACCAACCAACCAACCAACCAACCAACCAACCAACCAACCAACCAACTCAAACAATAAATCAATCGATCGATCAATCAACCAATCAATGAACACGCCAGCCAGCCAGCCAGCCAGCCAGCCAGCCAGCCAGCCAGCCAGCCAGCCAGCCAGCCAGCCAGCCAGCCAGCCAGCCAGCCAGCCAGCCAGCCACCAGCCAGCCAGCCAGCCACCAGCCACCGCCAGCCAGCCAGCCACCAGCCAGCCAGCCAGCCAGCCACCAGCCACCAGCCAGCCAGCCAGCCAGCCAGCCAGCCAGCCAGCCAGCCAGCCAGCCAGCCAGCCAGCCAGCCAGCCAGCCAGCCAGCCAGCCAGCCAGCCAGCCAGCCAGCCAGCCAGCCAGCCAGCCAGCCAGCCAGCCAGCCCCAGCCAGCCACCAGCCAGCCAGCCAGCCAGCCAGCCAGCCAGCCAGCCAGCCAGCCAGCCAGCCAGCCAGCCAGCCAGCCAGCCAGCCAGCCAGCCAGCCAGCCAGCAGCCAGCCAGCCAGCCAGCCAGCCAGCCAGCCCAATCAATATATTAATCAATCAATATATCAGAAAATCAATTGCCAATCAATTAATAACCCCGTTTGTATCACCAATTCCAGCCTCCAGCTCTTGTTCCGGGGTGGAGTTCCGATGTGACAACAACAATTGTGTCCCCCATAGCTGGCTGTGTGACGGGTCCGACGATTGCACAGATAACAGCGACGAGGCCCACTGTCGTAAGTAACCTTGGCACTGACATTGACACGAAAATGGGCCATCGGCTGTGTCTCATATATGTAACCACATTACGTACTAACTAATTAATGCATCTACATTTACACCGAATATCCATCCATGTGCATGTAAACGGACTTGGTGATACGGCGAGTGCATGTAGTAAAGATATGGGGCATATCAGGATTTTTTTTTTTAAAAATACTATAAAAAATAAAAACGTATTTTCACCATGGCCGATATCGGTACATAAGTATCATATTTTCTATCATCTTGTTGAACGCAACAAGATAGGCAATCCGATATGTACGTACCTATATGGGTGAAAATAGAAACAGCCCAGCGGTCCCAGTATCGTCATATATCTTCAATTAAACCACTTTACTCACGGCCATGATGAAAACACGTTTTTATTATTTTTTTTAAGAAATAATCCTGATATGCCCCTTTAATGACAATTTTCTACCATTGTCGTTCTAGGGGAAGTTACTGATGAATTTCAAAGTTCGGTATCCAATTCATAAGACTGATATATTACATTGTATCATGTACATGTAGTATGCCAAATAATATCACACTCTCCTCCGCTTCAGTGGAAGAGAATCCCTGTGGCCAGAATGAGTGGCAATGCCCCGGCAGCACGACATGTGTACACGTCACCAAAGTGTGTGACAACGTCACAGATTGTCCGGATGGGCTGGACGAGTGGTCGGGGTGTGACAAATTGGCAACTCCGGGAAAAGGCCACTGTGACACTGGCCTCAGGGTAGATCCCACCGACAGCACAAAGTGTGTGGGTGAGTGTACTGATATTTACAAGTCAATTCTCTAAGTTATATGGCCTGCGTGTTGTTTGTTAATGAAAACATAATACTGTTGAACTGTGACGGATTCGGAGTCATTTGTGATTTGTTATTGCCAAAAACATGCAAGTATATGTTGTTTGACCAGCGGCACCGGAAGCATCATAAGATTGGTCCGGCGAATCTACTAGGTACCTTCGCTACCCACCTAAGGTGTATGTTGTTACCACTCAGTAGAACCGTCTCGGCGAGTGAGAAATGAGAAACATTGCAGAAAAAATATTAACAATCCTGACATTATTATTTGGTATATATGAATTCCGAATATTTCAATAAAAACAGTTTTGTCACAAGAATTGGTCCGACAGTTGCTGGATCTGCCGGACCTGTTGCGATGCCCCTGTTTACATGGGAAAGTGATTGCCAGACGATATTGAATTAGTTGATACAACATCTAGTCATATGATATGTGGCTGTGATTGGAGAAATAGGGCGTATGAGTTTTACGACCAGTGTAGATGTATATCAGCCTGTGAACCACACAGTCATATCAGGATCTGCTCTGTTCGCCATTCCATTAATGAAACACACGCCATGTCGATAACAAGCAATATATATCGTTATTGCGCTACATGAGTGTTCTATTTGATTAGGATCTACACTAATCACTAATCCCGCCTCACAGCAACATACATGTGTATGGTATACTATGCTAGTGTATTTTGATATCAGGTGTGTAAGGCACACATGGACATGATCTGAATTGCTGGCCTTCGACTTTCTACGCGTGTCTTAGCCCTGCCTTTTGGACGTGATAACAATCCCATTGGCCTGGTATGTTCTATGATATATTTATATATGTACTGTAGATCTCAACGAGTGCCGGACGTACGGTTACTGCGACCAGAAGTGTACGAACCTCGTGGGCAGCTATATATGTTCCTGCAGCGACTGGTACACGCTATATGGCCGCCGCACGTGCACGGCCGTAGGCGGTAGGTGTATTTTATCGCACACTTGGATGCCCATATATATCCACGTTTGACGATAACTTATTGGTGTACCAGGCAGTGACGCTGATACACTATTTGAGAGTTAATCTTCATCATACATTATTTTTGTTCTAACGTTTCAGACCAGCATTTCAAAGTTATGAATGTATTATACAATCGTGTATATTTCACGCACTAAGTATAGCTGGTATTGTGAGCGCTATAACCTTAGAAACAATATGTGTGACGCTTGAGTATGCAAACTGCATTCCCCTGAAATTACGTCAAGCGTATGATGTGGCGTGGGCTCATCAGAAGAATTATTTCCGCTGTAGAAATATATCGTGATACATGTAGATCACGTTGAATTACACCATTCACTGTCAAATAGCCAGTCTATTAATATTTATTAACTTAATGTAGCCGCATTTTGCGACTTCACTGCCCGGACTACATACATGTACAATTCATTGTCTTTATCAGGTGTAATGTAATATTGTCCATTACCATGGTTACATAGGTCCGCCGATGCGGCTGTACATCGGCACGGCATTCAACATCTCAGTGATGACACCGGACGGTGACGACGTCAATTTGATTGCCGACGGAAAAATTGTAGATATGGAGTACGATTTCACCAGATATAGAATGTTCTGGATCGATGCCGATAAAAACCAGGTTAGTTTGAATGGATAGGGCATGGTATTCAGTACTTCACACACACATTAAGATATAGGGAACGTACATGCTCTATTCCAAAAACAGTTGATATCCTAATCAGATGCGTGGCTCATGTAATGGTATACATGTCCTCGTTACGTTGATATTACATCTCATAGATTTCCCATGTTGCAGATTATATCAGCCAAACTGAACGGGATCGACTACAAGGTCCCACTGCAAGTGAAGGGCTTGCCGAAACCTTGTGTTCTCGCATACGACTGGGTGGCTCAGAACCTCTACATTCTAGATTGTCTCGCCAAACGTATTGTCCTATATAGCTTACGGTCGACAATGCAACGTAACGTCATCAACGATGGAATTCAGAACGCGAAGGCGTTGGCGGTGGACCCAACGATTGGGTGAGTATCATATATACACCGATCTTATATGTACATGTATAACGATATTACCTCTTCGGACTCCATGCACTTTCAGCAGTACTTCGATGAAAACTGTAAACGGCCCATGGTTTTATTCCTTAAATTGAGATGTAACTACTAACTAATCTACCTCGACGGTCCGTGTGTTGATTATTGCAATTTAAAATCTTCGATTGATTATAATACAGTTGATATTCCATAGTTTTGACTAATTCCCTGGGTTTTGACGTGCCTGGGCAATAGTTCCGCGTGCCCAGTCAATAGTTCTGTTCAAAAGTTCCGCGTATCCAGTCAACAGTCAAAACAATTTCAACCCTGAAAATCACCACGTCATGATTTTTGTTGAAGATTGCGTCATACAATTAGACCGGTCATTCGACGCGCCCCACGCCAAATTTAAGTTCATTGTGTCACATGCACTGTTTAACGGTTGCGTAATAAACCAGTTATTTCATGGTCATTCGGGGAAAAGTCAAAACATAATGCTCATCGGTGCTGTGGACTACCTGATGCACAATTTCCCTCTGCCTTCGACATTGGGCAATAGTGACTCGGGTCGTCCACCGCACCTCGGGGCAATAGTTTTGACTGTTCCCCGAATAACCATGAGATAACTGTATATTGTTGATTTCCATTTTGGACAGCACACCGCTGGTCGTTGAGTTCATATTTGCTCCGCGTTGAAGGCTCCTCGACCACCGTTGTGCGCATGCCATGTGTTTATAATGATGTGTATCGTTAGTTTCTTCTTTACATGGGTTCATGGGTGTCCTTTGGATATCTTGTTCTCTATTCCAAGAATGGTTTTCTCTTCATATTAGGTACATGTTTTTCGCCGACAAAGGCCGCAAGCCACGCCACCTACCCCGGATTGTACGCACCTACATGGATGGGAGCCACAGAGTAGATTTGAAGCTCGATAAGATTATCTCCCCTTCTAGCATCAGCCTGGATACCGTGAATAAGAGGCTGTATTTCACCGATTTTCGTCTCGACACGATACAGGTCGTTGATTACGATGGATTGCACAGGTACTACAGTGTTTACATTAGGATTAAAGCGGGGCATGGCAAGGGCAGAATATAAGTCACATTTACCAGGCAAGACTTTGAAAAAAGGGACATTCAACTTCCGAAATGACATTTCAGATAACGTTGAAAATGATGTCATCATAAAAGAATTAATGCCAGAAATGATAATTTGAATTTAAAATGATGGTTGAATGCTGATAATAACGTTATTATGGTGTATTCTTTTTTGGTGGGGCAACATGGCGCCCCCCCCAAAAAAATCTGGTATTGCGCAGTGCCTCGCTAAATAGACTGGATGCAAATCTAGTACTATCTGATCTTTCCAAATGTAGACATTCATTAGTAACTTACCTTTGACTATTTCCATGGGCATATGTGCACGAAATTGGAACTGACATTACTTGTCACTCATGTTTCGCTTTCAGCGCACATATAAGCAGCGTTTAACTGATCGTTTTGCAAAAAACATAATTAGTGACATATGACCCGATTCTTATAGTATTTGTCGGCCAATCTAGCACAAAACATTGCGATTATACCTGGATAAACGCGGAATATTGCATTTTGAGCCTGTCTGTCACCTGACCGAATTGCACAATAGGAGAGGAATGCATAATAGTTATCTATGCTTGTTTTATAATCATGATTCATTCTATATTGTACACCATATAGTATTTGAAATATGATATTGTTTAAACTAATCATAATCTACATAACTATAGTTTATCATTAGTTTAAACAGACTATTAGTTCATATACTACATGGTTTACAATATAACATGTTAAAGCTGAGTTCTATAGTTTATGATTCGTTTAAACAATATCGTATTTCAAATACTACATGGTTTACAAATATAACATGTTAAAGCTGAATCAGCATAAGAAAACAAGCATGGGCAACTTATATGAATGATGATTTACATGTAGATATCTGATTATGGTTAATTCATATTCCTCAATTGCAGGCGGACTATCGTCTCCGGTGGCACAAATATTCCCGCCGCCGTCAGTTTGACCCAGTTTGAGGACCAACTCTACTGGGCGGACATTACCAAGATGGCGGTGATGAGGGTGGGGAAGTTTGACAAGATGAGCGTGTCCACAGTCTGGAAGGGCGGAGTTAAACCAACGGCCGTTCGGGCAGTGCACACAGTTTTACAGAGCTTCAAAGGCAGAGGTATACTGTAATTATGGTTACATATTTATTTAATGCGGCTTAATTTACTGTGTGTAATCTATATGATATGCATTTATATGGTTTACACAAACCAATGGGTGGCCATTGACATTTATGTCAGTAGTTTATACCAATTGTAGACCCATATTATATAGGGCAATGCATTATTAATATGTTGTATATGATACGTAGGTCGGAATACATAAGGCCACTGTTATTTACGAATACTATAATACGACGAGAGGTGTCAGGTATTGATTAGTTGTATCGTCTGACATATTATCCAGTATGGAGAAACAAACAAGCTGATAAATATTATTGTTAAGCCACACAGGCGCCTAATATAACTATCAAATATACTAGAACAAAGTCAGTCTATATTAGACCATTCGCAGGAACACAAAATATGACGTTCGTCCATAGGCGTTCTTTTTTGTTCACATGTTTGTCACTGTGTCAGTTACAAGACAACCTGCGATTACCATTGGCATTGCCATAGTCAGATGTCTGATCGGAGGTGGGCTTTGTTGTATTATAACTATTGTGGATGAATACAATTAATTGAACGACAAGTTGTGTTCTATCTTTTAATTGGTACTTTGTTCTCTGAGTGCTATTACTAGACTGACTCTGTACATGTGTAACATGGGGAGGGCGGGACTTAATAAGCATGATAAGGGGCTGCTGTGAATGGCAGGTGCCATGCTACAAGGAGCATGGTCAGGGGTCAGGGTGACTGGTCACTGCAACCTGAGTGGTTGCATAACGACATTGATGAACATAATGTAACATCTCCCTTCTTAACAGAAAGCAAACATCAACAAATTTATGGCTTTCAAATTGAAATTAGCACTGGTGAGTTTAAGTTTAAGGTTCATAAACAAATAATTACTGAAATCCTTTATGTGTTGCTTTCTGATAAGATGACAGTTTAATAGCATGTCAAATTTTTTATTACTAGCTGACCACCTAATGAATCAATGTCTACTGTCCTTAATGCCACATGTGGTCAGTACATTTCCTGCAACACAATAGTTCCATGGAGTCTTGTTCAGATAACTGACCCATTAGTCTTTAGCACAGATTAATTACTACAGCTATAAAACAAGGGTTATTTGTTTGGCTTAACCAGCCTTCCAGACCTAAGTTTTATGTACATATCAGAGTTGTGTTCCTGATTATCAACGGTGGTTTTGCAGAGATACGAGGTGGAGCCTGCTCTGAGATTTGGGCTTCTTCGTGAGGTTCTACATTTTCAGGGGCACTCTGTATTTCACAATCTGGTGCATCAATGTCTGCTGTGTGCTGTTTTGATTTGAGTAAGTGTTGCCTATTGCGGGTGTACACTGAACCAGCTGGGGTACGAACAGTGTATGACCTGCTATTGTGCTTCGCGGTCACTACAGCTGGTTTCCACGTTTTGTCATGTTGTTGTATGTGTGCTGAATCACCAACATTCAGGGGAATTTGTGTCTTAGCAGTCTGGTCATAGTGATATTTCACCTTCTGTTTCTTAGAGCGGATTTTCTCCTGAACTACGCTAGGGGATATTGCCTGAGGAACTAGGCTGGTTTGGGATACTGGTAGGACTGATCTTACCTGTCGGCTAATGAGAAGCTGGGATGGAGAATAACCAATGTCAAGAGGGGTAACTCTGTACTCGAGAATGCTGATTAGTGGGTCCTTGCCATCGGCCTTAACCTTTGTCAAGATGCGTTTGCATATTTGGACATATTTCTCTGCTAGACCATTGGACCTATGATGATATGGGCTGGTGGTCACGTGATGGAAATCCCATTCTTTCGCAAAGTTGACAAATTCCTGAGATGTGTAACAAGGGCCGTTATCGGACAGGACCTTCTCAAAAATTCCAAAACGGGCAAATATACCCTTCATTCGGTTGATCACTGCACTGCTTTTTAGATTCGGAAGTTCCTTGACTTCAAAGAAACGACTGTAGTAGTCTACAACAACAAGATAGTTCTTGTTGTCCCAAGTAAATAGATCTGTGGCCACAGTTTGCCAGGGGTAATTGGGCGTGTCATGGGAAATAAGGGGTTCCTTTGGGTTACAGTACCTGTGCTCTAAGCAAATTGTACAATTGGACACCATCTTGGTAATATCAACAGAAATTCGCGGCCAATACATAACGTCACGGGCTCGTTTTAAACATTTTTCTGTGCCCATGTGACCAGTATGGACAACTTCGAGCATCTTCGACCTTAATGTTTTGGGCATGACAATTTTCTGACCTTTCATGATCAGACCATCTACGAATGATAACTCATCCCTATATGTCCAGTAATCAAGAATGTGAGGTGAACACTTGCCCCTGGTTTCTGGCCAACCATTAAGAATGACTTGTTTGAGAATACATATATTGTCATCTAGCTCAGTGTGTGACCTTATCTCTTCAAGTTTTCTGTCATTAACAGGTAAGCTGGACATGACCATGTTGACCTGAATGTCCATACCTTCAGAAAGTTCAGGGAAAGTATCACTGAGTGACTTACGAGACAGAGTGTCGGCAACAGGTATTTGTTTGCCAGGTACATGTGTGACGTCAATGTCATATCGTTGCAATTGAAGCATCATTCGTTGCAAACGGGCTGGGGCGACATGAATGGATTTCTTTAGGATTGAGACCAATGGCAGGTGATCGGTTTGGACATGAACTCTACGGCCGTACACATAGTGATGGAAGCGTTTGCAGCCAAATACAATTCCAAACATTTCCTTTTCAATCTGGGCATAATTCGTTTCAGTAGGGGTCAACGATTTTGATGCATAGGCAATGGGCTTTCCATTTTGCATGATTATTGCACCCAATCCAAACTTACTTGCATCCACTTGCAGGGTCAGTGGCTCATGTGGGTCATAATAGGATAGCACGGGACCTGGTTGTTGTGTAAGTATCTCCTTGACCTTGAGAAATGCGTCAATTTGTGGTTTATCCCATGAAAAGTCAACATCTTTCGCCAATACCTTGCGCAATGGAGTGGTGATCTCAGATAAATTTGGGGCAAATCTGGACAGATATGTGACCATACCAAGAATGGTCTCCAATTCGGCCTTGCTGGTAGGGGGCAACATGTCCTTAACAGCTGAAACCTTCGCAGGATCAGGTTTTAACCCTTCTGCCGACAACATTGACCGAAATATGTCACCTCAGAGACACCAACTTCGAGTTTATCCTCATTTAAGCGAACACCATTTTCCAATGAGCGTTGCAAAACAGCCTGGAGATTGTTGTCATGCTCTTCCCGAGTCTTACCGAAAACCAAAATGTCATCAACAATTGATACAACACCTGTGAGACCTTCAAAGCATTCATCAATTTTCCGTTGAAACTCATCACCTGATGAACGCAGACCGAACGGAAGCCTCAGATACCTGTACCGACCGAACATGGTATTGAATGTTGTGAGGAACGATGATTGTTCAGACAGCTTAATAGACCAGTAGCCAGACCGTGCATCAAGTTTTGTGTAGTATTTAGCACCTGCGAGCTGCGGAAGTATGTCATCGAGAGTCCTCATTGGGTAGTGCGGACGTTGAATGCGTTTGTTCAAATCTTTCGGGTCGAGACAAATTCTGAGCTTTCCTTCTTTTTTCTGCACAATGACCATAGAATTTACCCACTCAGTAGGTTCATTTACCTTAGCAATGACACCTAACTTTTTCATGCGACTCAGTTCTGACTTGCATCTATCGTGTAGCGCAACAGGGACCTTTCTTGGTGGGTGGATAACAGGTGTTGAATTGGGTTCTAAGTGAATCGTGCACTCCCCTGGGAAGAGACCAATACCTTGAAATACCTCAGAGTGGTCATGTAGAACAGATTGTTTTGTGTAGAAAGTGGGTGAATTGCCAGTTTCTACTGAGTATGTGAGTTTGAGTAGTTTGAAATGCATGCTTGACTGTAAGCCAAATAGTGGAGGTGACTTTGTATCAACTACATGAAACTCGACATTGTGCGTTTGATCAGACCGTGGATGTAAGCAGGGCAGTTTGATGCACCCTAACAAGTCAAGTGAGTTACCATTGTATGCGGATAGCTGTGTGTTGGATTTTTGAAGTGGAGCTTTGATGTTCAGTTTCTGAAATACAGAGTAGGGAAGGATGTTGACTTGAGCGCCTGTGTCAACTTTGAATTTAATCAAACAATTTGTAGGGCCTACCTGTATCTCTGCATATACCTGTCCATTGATAATCCGGGACTCAACACTATCCACATATACATCCGAATACACATCCAATTCACTATGATCATACACATCCTGATCACAATTATCCATGGCTTGAACATCATTGACATTTTTAGATTTTGAAAGGCACATTTTAGCGAAGTGGTTCCACTTTTGACAATAATGGCACTGTTGTCCTCTGGCTGGGCACTGATCTTTGTTGTGTGTTTGGCCACAGTTTCTGCATCGCGGGCTCCCATTGGGTTTCCATGTTGGTGGCTTGTTACGCGCCTGTCTGTCATAGGTCGGAGCTGGAGAAGCTGGATACCTGTGTGGCTGTCGTGGTGGCATCCTTGTCCGGACCGCATTGACGTCGGTGTTGGCACCTAATGGTGTTGGTTGATTCATAGTGCGCAATTGTTCCTGGGCATACTCAATTGATTGGCATATCTGAGTAGCCTTGTCTAATGTCAGTTCTGTGATTAGCCGCTCTCTCACTTTCTGCGATTTGATACCGAACACAATTCTGTCACGTATCATTTCATCTGGATCAGCAAAGTTGCAGTCCTGTGCTAATAGCTTCAACTTTGTGAGAAATTGTTCCACTGTGTTTTCTCCTTGAATTTCATTGTTAGACTTGTAACGTGAAAACACTGGATTGCACTTAGGTTGTATGTGCAATTTGATGGCACCGCAAACGGCTTTCAAGTTTGTCTTCTGCTCTTCACTTAAAGACTATGTGTCGAAGATGTCTCTGCCTTTATCGCCGATCCAGAGCAGCAAGTATGTTATTTTCACATCGTCTCCCTTGTCTTTCAATGGACCTCTGAATATCAGGTCAGTGTGTTGCTGGAATTTTCTCCACGCTTCAGGTAGATTGGTACAATTCCAGTACATACATGGAGTTGGTACACCGTTTAAATCCATTCTGTAGTGAATGATTGAAATTCTGCTCGCATGGAATTTAAGTGTCTAAATGTCCATTCAGGAATGTTCAAATTCACACTGGTAATCCGTCTACTCTGACACCATGTTGTATTAACACTATTGTGGATGAATACAATTAATTGAACGACTAGTTGTGTTCTATCTTTGAATTGGTACTATGTTCTCTGAGTGTTATTACTAGACTGACTCTGTACATGTGTAACATGGGGAGGGCGGGACTTAATAAGCATGATAAGGGGCTGCTGTGATTGGTAGGTGCCATGCTACAAGGAGCATGGTCAGGGGTCAGGGTGACTGGTCACTGCAACCTGAGTGGTTGCATAACGACATTGATGGACATAATGTAACAGGCTTTATCACAGGGGCGACAGTATATTGCAATAGACATAAAAACAATAAATACACCATATGACCAGAAACCTGACATGTAACACTTACAGGTCACGGGAATTGCGAGCAGTCGGCGTGTGAACACATCTGTGTTCTCTCCCACACACGTGACAATGACGGAGCTGGATACCGGTGTCTGTGTGAAGCGGGGTACCAACTGGACACGGATGGAACATCCTGCAAACGTGAGAACATGTTGTAACCTATGTCAATGCACATACTGATAAACAGGATATTAAGATGAGTAGCATGTCATACAACACATCATATTATCATGTTTATCATTGTAGATTTCGAATGATGTGTCATTACTTATAGTGGTCCATAACCAAAGAAAGGGTCAACCAGTAATTTCATGCACGTAGTATCAAGTACTGCTCTGTCTATGATCGGCATCTATAAAACAGAAATGAAAGATACCCATAAATAGAGAATAGTAGATTAGTGCCGTGAATGGGTAAAAATATCTGGCAAGGCTCAGGAAACGGGCTGGGTGAGGCTCTGCCGAGCATATCCTGTTTCCGTGCCGCGCCAGATCTTTTTCCCATTCACGGCACTAACCTACTATTCTATTTATCCCGTCAACACCTACAAATAGCTTTTGAATGCAATACAAATAACCCCAGCCACCGCACATATTCATACGCAGTGATTAGGTTGTATTGACAGGATATCAAAAATGTTTCACGGCACCGTGTTTCACGGCATAATTATACGGTGTTCACGGGATAAACTTGCATGCCTAGCGTTATTAGCTTAAGCAGGTACAAGTATATGTGATATCCATCTAGCAGTGTCCAACGAGTGTAACTGTAACCACTGTGTGTTCATACATGTTTACTATACATTTTATTCAGAGACGACAGAGTTTATCCTGTTCGCCTCCAAGCATTCCGTACGTGGTATTCCGCTTACTGGTGCCCTGAACTACACAATTGACTCCATGGAACCAGTCGTTGTACAGGCGATCGGTAGGCGGGGAAACAGCTTTGTGGCCGTGGATTATGACGTCAGCACCGGAACCGTGTACTTCTCCGACATCTACAATCGGGCGATTTTGAAGTCCACTGTCAATGACACGAGTATGTATTCGATATTTGAATGGATTGTATGAGATCATAACAGGTAGTTGAATGTATTGAAGTATGTTAATTGCATCCGTATACTCACATCAGAACTGGTATGGTTGTGTAACAAATTGTCGCCAAATGGTTTCCACTTGTTCACTTGTTATTTCTTGATACTGAATGAAATGTTTAATGCCTCTTAGAGTGGCAGGTTTGCCGTATGTCGACCAGGTTGTACATTTCAGGATTTGCACAGCCTGCTCGCCACTTAGTCAATGAAACAGTCATGATGATTAACACATATTCCATTACAGTGTAAGTTTGGATGAAGACACATGTATGTGATAATCGTAATTTGTTTGTCTGAATAGGCTTTGAATTGGCCGAATCCAGCTGTACTGATAACAAAGTGTCGTATACAGCATACTGAATATGTATATCCGAGTTACAATGAATTTAATATGTCTCATCGCCTTGCCAGATAATTTGAGCATGGTACAACTTATATGTGTACAACTTCCAGAACTAGAGCCCGTCCTTGTAAATGGAATACGTACAGTGGAGGGAATCAGTCTCGACTGGATCTCACGGACGCTCTACTTCACGGACTTCTTCTCCAAATCGCTGTCTGTGATGCGTCTAGATCACCCGGATCAACGAAGACGGTTACTGTCTGGACTAGGAAGTCCCCGTTCGGTAGTCGTGCATCCTGCAAAAGGGTAAGCGTTTGTGAAAAGTGTGTATAATTATCACTTACATTGCATGTAAAATAAACGACGACATTATTCTTAAGGCCAAATGGCGGACCCAAAGCCGTTAACCATTAGACTTCTGAGCACGAAAATTGTCGTCTGCTGATGCTTTATATTTTGCATTCTTTCTAAAAAAAGACACGGTTTGACAGCACTTTAGAATCATCCACTGGAAATGATTCTAAAATGCTGTCAAACCATGTTTTTGATGAGAAAAATCGAAAATAAACAGCAGACGAAAACATTTAATTCGGCAGTGTAACGGTTAATCTTGCCAAGATGTAAACTTTTCTGAACATCTATTGGCCATCTCAATTCGCAATCAAGCATGATATTCAAGCATGATGAAATAAAGAAATTGACAAATATAGGCAAGATTTGTGTAGGCAGTAGTTATACCTCATTCTTTACATTAGTGTAACCGTAAACTTACCGTCTGTATAATTGAGCCGGCGATCGGTGATTGCCCTTCCTGCAAAAGGGTACGTGTTTGCGAAACCTGTGTAAATGTATCACATGCGATTTTGCCGGTGTTATATACATGCGTTTTTGGTGCCCGTGTTATAAGACATCTGACATGTAAAAAAGCGACGACATGCATATAATCATAACTTTGGGGCACAAAGGCTAACTTTGGTCCCAAAGGTATAACACATATCTACAAATAATTAACAATGATAGACTATATTACAAAGTTATACTTCATATTTGACATTACCGGTAATATTATTTAAATGTGAATGATAGTGGCAGAGAATTTGTATACTATGGTTGTAAATGTATGTTCATCAACTGTACATTACACTTATGACAACTAGTGAATGTATTACATTTATGCAATCCACATCCACCTTTTCAGATTCCTATTCTTTGCTGATTGGTTGAAGACCCCAACAAATAACCCGTATATAGGTCGCTGCCAACTAGTGAATGTATTACATTTATGCAATCCACATCCACCTTTTCAGATTCCTATTCTTTGCTGATTGGTTGAAGACCCCAACAAATAACCCGTATATAGGTCGCTGCCATGGTGACGGTACCCATATGAAGAAAATTCACAAGCATGAACTAGGCTGGCCTAACGGCATGTGTGTGGACTTCGATACAGATCGCCTGTATTGGGTCGATGCATATTTTGACAGGTCTGTGAATTTTAATTGTGGGGGCAGCTTTATTCTGTATCCACTGACTAGGACACCAGCTGATAAGAAAGACATTATGGACTTGAAGCACATAATTCTCGAATCAGCCCGCATGTCCCCACAGCCTAATTAGGCACTATGCTGTTCAACATTAAATCGCTAACGTAGTCATACTACACAAGTGAACCGATCATATTCTGAATGTCTTAATTCGCATCTGAAACATGATCTACAACTGGTTCATATGTGGCTGTGACTGGAGAAATAGGGCGTGTGGGATTTGTGACCCCTTGTCGCTCCAGCACAAATGGCAACTCCCGCAGTCTATATATCTATGTCGCTTGTTAGAAAGACGATGGATGTTTCAGTGATGGAATCGGGAACAGTGTTGACTCTGATCAGACTGTGCGGGTGCCATTTCTTCAGTCACAGCCACATATATTAACAGGTACTTTTATGAGCTGGCTGTACACACATAATACTGTCACCTGCTGCAATTTGCTTGACACGTGAATATGTCGAATACATTTCTGCACATGTATTCGTATGAACGGAAAGACTTAATTGATTACAAGGGTAAAGTTGGAAATGTTCAAATCTTTTGATACCTTTTAAAAAACACATTCTTCAGGCGTATACTAAGTAGTGGGCCTAATATGATCTGCCATTCATGTCACACATTGCAGATTACAACACACGAACCTTGACGGTGGGGACCTTCAGACAATGGCAGGGCTAAAACTCGTCCATCCATTTGGTGTCGCCACATTCCAAGGTAGGTCGTTGATATTTTCTAGTGGTTAATGCACCTGTCAGTGTCTTCACCGGGTGGGGCAGGTGAGTAAGGTTGAAATACAGGCGGAATTTGGGAACATACATGATGCACATCAGATGCAGTAATTAAACAATACATTAATCCATGGTGGGGATATTAAACATAAAGTGTAAGTCGTCTGGGAATAACTCCGGAATAGATGCAGCCATAATATGCGCTTCATATCATCAACGGTAATGACTGATATTTCTAGGAAAACGTGACATATATTAATCACTCTCAAATCTGTTCCCAGGTTACATCTACTTCTCCGACTGGAAACTACAGACCATCAGTCGTGTGTTGAAATCTGGCGGAAACGTCACAACCTTACTAGAAGGCGTAGAATTCATCAGAAGTCTGAAGATATATTCAAAGGAATTGCAGGTAGTTCCAGGTATGTGTAATAGTTATCCACAGGATGTCTAGTTTAGAGAGGTTCGATTGTAAGTCTAGTATGTAATCATTGCATGACACGTATGGATGCATTGCAATCATGGACACTTAATACATAATTATACACATATTTCATTGTGCTTACCAGATAACTTTTCATTGTTGGAGCAGGTTAAATGTCATAAATGATAAATTAATTGGTTGAAGCATGCTTTTAATAAGTAAACGCAGTGTGTAAAGCGGTTTTAATGCCAATTAAATTAATACATCACATATTTCCAGATGGTCATCCGTGCGCCAATAGTAACGGTCGCTGCTCCCATTTCTGCTTCCCCATTCCGGCCGTGACGACCCAGCTTGATCGCGTATGTGGATGTCCATACGGAATGAAGCTTAAAGACGACGGTGCGAATTGCGAGCCGGCCCCGTTCGAGGTTGTTGATAAAGGGTGTGGGGCGAACAGGTTTGAGTGCGACAGTGGGCGGTGTATAGCCGACATGTTTCGATGTGACGACGAAAACGACTGCCTGGATAACAGTGATGAGCAGAAATGTAGCACAGGTATACACAATGACATTCATCAAGTTATCGTATTATTTTTACGAATGATCATGATGATCTGAGATAAGATGATATATTGCATAAAACCCTTCAAGTCTGGCTTGATAGAGTACACGGGCAGGTACAAATAAGCAGTCAGCTTCTTATTCGTAAACACATTTAGTTTTGCTATTCTAATAATACTGAGACTGAGTCAAAATTGTAAAGTGTGGCAAAACGCAAATTTTAAAGATGTGAAATTGACACTAATGTCAAAGTTTTTTTTTTTATCATACTCGTACATGCTTAATGAGTTAGTTGCGTTGATTGCCAATACGCTTATATACACATAGTGCAATACATAATTAGCAGTACCTTATTACGGCTACCTATATGCTGTGGTTATTAACATGACTGAAATCGAAATTCTGATGAAAATATTTCATTTGCGGATATTCTATCTGTTACCATGAAGCTACATGTATCGCCTCTCAACACCTCACCATAACAACCGCCGCCCACTACAAAAGCGGAGCTTACAGTATATTGTAATAATACGCATTAATTGACTCACTGACTCAACTTGTCCATTATAACAGACAGGACTTGCCCGATGGGAAAGTTCCGATGTAACAACGGTAAATGCCTGAGCTATCATTGGAAGTGTGATGGAGACAACGACTGTGGCGATATGTCCGATGAAATAAACTGCAGTAAGTCTACTTGTGAACTCGTTTAATACAAGATCCTACAATGCATCATCAAAACTGCTCAAAACTGGAAATATTTAGTTTCATGGGGAAAAGGCAAGTTGGTGAGCTTCCAAGTTGCTAGTTTGACCACATTCCGACCCCAAAAATGGAAATCAGTTGTGTTTACAAAGAACAAAGCTGAACGAAAAATCGATGTATTTTGGGAAAATGGGAACAATTAAGCGTATAACTGTCAGTTATGCATATACCATTGTATTATGTGAGTTTACGCATGCCTTAAAAACGGCGTTTACGTGAGTATATGTACGTTTAATTATTTAAACTGTTCTAATTCAATATCCTATATATTATTTATATTATACCGAAGATATTATAGTAAACGAGGTTACAGATTGGTTATGTAACGAGTCAGTGGTGCGTTTACGTATATATGTCTATCATCTGAATGTATTGCTGTATGAATTACTCGCCTGTGTATCGAGAAGTATATAGGACAGGAGTTTTATTATTCTATGCAGTGGGACATATACATACATTATTTATATTGCTGAACAGGTGTCTTTATTAATATATCTGAGAAGAACTGTGCATCGCATAAGTTTTGCTCTATCACCTTCCTATATACAGTATATAGATTGGCACTCAAGTGTGACATACGGGTTACTTCATGCATGTAGTATCAGTATGTCTATAATACACTTACATGAATGTATGTATTATATATTGTATACTTACATTCCGCAGCTGAGAAGAAATGTGCACCCCAGGAGTTCCGCTGCAACAATTCTCTGTGCATACACATACGGCTCAAATGTGACACGGACAATGACTGCGGGGATGGCAGCGACGAAGGCGACTTCTGCGGTAGGCTGCGCGTTCACATGTCAATATTGACACAGTCTTTGACACAAATGAACATCAATGAGATCCACGATCATTTCCAAATATGATTACCAGAAAATGTATACATTGCAAGGACCGTTTTATTGCACAGTCCATGTTAACGTCTCCTATTCAACATACCTACCAATGGATTATAGAAAACTCGGTGATCAAACATACCTGACAAATATACTTTCATGCCACACATTGTAGAAAATTCATCAATAAAACGTTTCACTTTGTTTCCCATTCCAGAACATCACAAATGCCTGGTGGGCTACTTTCAATGTCAGGACAAGAAATGTATCCCTACGCGACTAGTGTGTGATGGAGAGCGCGATTGTTATCGCGGAGAGGATGAAGTAAACTGTCCGCCACTCGTCTGCCCAGATGATGGTTTTAAATGCGAAACGGTATTCTGCGTATATGTATACACAACCGCCTGCGCTAATCTTGCCAATATTTGTCAATTTCTGTATGTCAAAATACTTTAATATTGTGATTGAAAGCAAGCAGCTTGTTTGGCTGAGCTTGCTCCATTGCGAGTTGACATTGCCAATAAATTACGTTAGAAACCAGGGCTCCAGATAAGGAATTAGTAATTGAATAGTTTCACTCCATCATATCTGAAGCAATTGGGTATTTCAATATCTTAATTGGGTAAAATAAAATCACATTACTGTTTACACATCAACAGACAGCACTTATTGAATAGTTTGCTTCAAAAGGAAAAGATGTGTTTTCATGGAAAATAAGAAAAATATGCTATATTTGTGGTCTGTTTATTGTTTTCTGTAGCATGATAAAGGTACCACAAATGTGTTATTGCTTTTTGATACTCGCTACTTCTGATTTAAATTGGGTTTTTGGCAATTTTAATTGTTTTTTTACGCAAATACGCATCTTATCTGGAGCTCTGATAAACGTTGCTAATCTGGGCAGGCAGGATTAACGGAGGCGATTGTGTATGGAAACAATTATCTCTATAAGTCACCAAATGGGGTTTCGAATTAATAAAGATAGAACTGATCCATTCATTTCAAACCTTTATGTACAAATGTGCTCCACTAGTCTACTCAGATGATGGTTTTAAATGTGAAGCGGTATGCTGTGTACATGTATATCTGGACTAAACATATTTTACATCTCTCTCTCTCTAAGTCCCCAAAAGGGGTGTGATATTAATGCAAACTTTCAATTTATCTTAAACGCATTCTGTATAAGTATCCAAAAAGGGTCTGCGAGTAATGGAACCTTTCCATAAACATTAATCTCAACGCCGTTTTTGGGACTTAGACATTTGGATTACCTTTTAGTTCATACATGCATGTTTAATACAATTGCGGATACGATAAGTAATGTATTGTGGTCACTATATGCTTTTATAAAGTTCACCCTATCATATCATCGTTTGTCACCGATATTGACAATCGTCCATAAATGCTGCGCCTGACAGTGAATGTTGATAATATTACAGATCTATGTGAGTTTAATTCCGTATGCATTTATGAAATAATTGTCAAAATTCAACGAAATAAAGTACTGTATTTCAAAATAAGTATTACCGAGAGTTAATTACATATACATGTACTGTTGCATATTTGGCTGCCATATGCTATGCAATCCGACATGAATCCTGAAAATAATCATGTTAATACATAGTTATGTTTCATAATACATGTTTCAATAGTGCTTCAGGTCCACAACCACCATTGATTTTTCCCATATATTAACTAACCACACATTTCGCTATTCTCTGCTACTTTCATTTTTAGCGCGCCTTCCGAAGGAAGAAGTGTTTATGGCATACCCTCGGCTTCGTAGGCGTCCGTCTGTTCGTCTGTCCGTCTTCACAAATTATAATGGCCTATATTTTCTGTTTCCTTGCTTGGATTCGCCTCATATTTCACACACGCATTGCTCCAATGGTCCTCTACTGCGCTGTGGCAAACCCACGTCCGTACCACCCCTTATAAGCCCAGGGTCAAGGTCACATACTTTGTGCATCTCGAAAACTTAACGCTCGGACGCTCGGGTAAATGGCCTATATTTTCTGTTTCCTTGCTTGGATTTGCTTCATATTTCGCACACGCATTGCTCCAAGGGTCCTCTACTGCGCTGTGGCAAACCCACGTCCGTACCGCCCCTTCTAAGCCCAGGGTCAAGGTCACATACTTTGTGCATCTCGAAAACTTAACGCTCGGACGCTCGGGTAAATGGCCTATATTTTCTGTTTCCTTGCTTGGATTTGCTTCATATTTCACACACGCATTGCTCCAAGGGTCCTCTACTGCGCTGTGGCAAATCCACGTCCGTGCCGCCCCTTTTAAGCCCAGGGTCACGGTCACATACTTTGTGCATCTCGAAACCTTAACGCTCGGACGCTCGGGTAAATAGCCTATATTTTCTTGCGTGGATTTGCTTCATATTTCACACACGCATTGCTCCAAGGGTCCTCTACTGCGCTGTTGCAAATCCGCGTCGTGCCCCCCTTCTAAGCCCAGGGTCAAGGTCACAGACTTTGTGCATCCCGAAACCTTAACGCTCGGGTAAATGGCCTATATGTTCTGTTTCCTTGCTTGGATTTGCTTCATATTTCACACACACATTGCTCCAATGGTCCTCTACTGCGCTGTGGCAAATCCACGTCCGTGCCTCCCCTTCTAAGCCCAGGGTCAAGGTCACATACTTTGTGCATCTCGAAAACTTAACACTCGGACGCTCGGGTAAATGGCCTATATTTTCTGTTTCCTTGCTTGGATTTGCTTCATATTTCACACACGCATTGCTCCAAGGGTCCTCTACTGCGCTGTGGCAAATCCACGTCCGTGCCGCCCCTTCTAAGCCCAGGGTCATGGTCACATACTTTGTGCATCTCGAAACCTTAACGCTCGGACGCTCGGGTAAATAGCCTATATTTTCTTGAGTGGATTTGCTTCATATTTCACACACGCATTGCTCCAATGGTCCTCTATTGCGCTGTTGCAAATCAACGTCGTGCCCCCCTTCTAAGCCCAGGGTCAAGGTCACAGACTTTGTGCAACCCGAAACCTTAACGCTCGGGTAAATGGCCTATATGTTCTGTTTCCTTGCTTGGATTTGCTTCATATTTCACACACATATTGCTCCAAGGGTCCTCTACTGCGCTGTGGCAAATCCACGTCCGTCCCTCCCTTTCTAAGCCCAGGGTGGATTTGCTTCATATTTCACACACGCATTGCTCCAAGTGTCCTCTACCTCTGCTAAGCCCAGGGTCAAGGTCAAATGTTTTGTACGCTCGAAACGTTAACACGCTCTGGTAAATGACTCTAACCCTAACCCTAAATTTTGTTTCCCTTATCCAGCACGTTGTGTTTTCAAATGTGCACTCGGTTCCTTTGCTGCAACCATGCGCGCTTCGTTGTCCTCTGACAACTCTTGTTCGTATGGATGTTGTTGGACCTATTTTCACATAACCTGCACCCATTCTGCTCTGGATATTCACTAATTAAAATGTAGGTTTAATTATTTTTAAGAAAGATAATTTCAATCTTCTGTGACCACCCTGGTTGTGGCGCAAACAGTCAGTTGCTGAAACTGAAACCGCCTCACATGACAAAAATGATCCGACTTACAAAATAATCCCAAAGCATATGCTTGAAACTGATGTAAATGATACAATAACATGCCTGTGAAGTAGATTAGTGCATTAATCGACTGGTTTCTGCAAGCAAATAGTGTCTATGGCATAACAAATCCTGCTTATTTTTTTTAATGTACTACTTTTTACTACACCGCGCATGAATATCTGATGATTTAGCGTGGTTAAACCTTCATGTACGTGTGCATGTACCAACAGGTGCGACAATGTATTCCCCGTCAATACAGATGCGACGGGGCGATTGACTGCACGGACAATACAGACGAAAAGAATTGTCGTAAGTACCGTCTTGCAATATATATATAATATATGTAACAGAGACAAATATATATGTGTCACCAGGAGAATAAAAACAGTATGCATAATTATATGCAACAGCGGTAGTAATCGATATACATGTACTGTCATTCTTAAGACTGTGTCTATTTAATTACAGAGAATATGTCCACATGTGTCCTGCATTTATTTGAAAGTAGTGTATTTGGAAAACAATTCAAGTCTCGGAAAGTGTTTAAATATTTGAAATTGTATGACATGATATACACACTCTTGATCTTTACAGTGAGGTTTTGCTAAACTGTGCATTTATTCCACATGTATAGTATACATTTAGTATATATAAATATCATAGCTTTAGCCAATTATAAATGATATCTTCACCACTGTATTATGCAGAACCCCAGAAATGTACGTACATGTATATACTTATGTTTTTTATAAATGCCAGCGGTACGTCCAGAGAATGGCTGCCATACTACAGAGTTCAAATGTGAAACTGGCGGTTGTATACCGACCAAGTGGACATGCGATGGTCAGCCAGATTGTCTTGACAAGTCCGACGAAGCCAACTGTTGTAAGTCATTGATATTCTTATTTTAACCTATTATAGTCTGATGATACACCGTCGTCTTTAACCTTCATTCCGTATGGACATCCACATATGCGTCCGGGTTAAAGATTTTTGTTAAAGTTTTTCGCTATACTATCAAAGCCTCGACGGGCGTAACACGCGGGCCGCGGCCATCTAGTATGATATTAGTGTTTATTTGTTTTCAGCGCTATCGACATGTCCGGTGAACGACTTCACGTGTGGAAACGGCCGATGTCTACCGAGGAGATTTATGTGCGACGGCGAGAACGATTGTACCGACAACACCGACGAAGATATAGTCGTTTGCGGTATATACCAAGCTACGCTATTCTTGCCAGTATTTGCCATGATTTTTATTTCAAAATATTGTGCTTGAAATCAAGCAGTTTGATTTGCTGAGAGTGAACTGTACGACAGCTCAGCGCTCAGCCAATCAAACTGCTTGGTAGCGAGTTGAGATTGACAATAGGACGTGGACATCTGGGCAAGATTATGTTTGGTTGTTTGTTGGGGTTTAACGGCCTATCAACAGCTAATGTCATTTAAGGCCGGGTCAATGGGTTTATTACAAAATCCCATATATTACCTGTAAGTACATGTAAATGTTCAAATGGGGGAGAAAATCCGTGGGCAAGATTAACGTAGGCGGTTGTGTATATATTGTGTTAATATTGTTAATATTGTTAATATTTCTCAATAATTGTATGCAGTGGAACCTCCCTGGACAGCCACATCTCTACAACAACCCCCTCGCTGTACATGCTGTAGCAGCCGATACTTTATGCATCCCAAAATGGACAATTGCCACATTCTGTATTTAACCTTCGTAACCAGCCGCCTCTCTACAACTGTCAGTGTTGTGCCCTCCCATTGGTGGCTGTTGTAGAATGGTCGCACTGTAATACCAGATGGGTCAATGCAGCAAGAATCGTCAATGAACATATGCTTTATTCTTGTCAATATTGGTCAATATCGATAATGCGTTGTGATCATGTACCCACATTATGTCACACTTGTGTGGATCATTGACATCAATCCAGCTACGCACTCATTTCTTTAACGGATTTAGAAACGTCTCGCGGACATAAATCCTATATTTAAAAATTATATTACATGTAGTTGAATAAACCTTATATACTGAAACGATTACATAATTTAGCATTTTATTATGAGAATACATTGCAATTAATTGTATATCCTATTAAACCGGAATCAATACGTTAACTCTTTCACCCCTAAGTAACTGAATGTGCTGCGATATGTTAATTTTGCAACCAATCCAATCATCGCAAAATAATTTTCAGACTATTCCATTTATAAAAAGGGGGTATTTGTTGTTCTCAAAAATATGAAAATCGTTACGAGCCGGCTCATCTGGATCTGCACTGTTTGCATAAACCGATATAGTGGGCTTTCGGGTTCAAAGGGTTAACGTCACGCGGTTCACTGCGGTCACATGCATATCCACATAGGGGTGTCCAATTTCTTGTCTACATCTGTGTTGCGTTTTGAAATCGTTTCGTATATTTACATGTAATATGTAGGTTCCAAGCCGGACACGTGTGGCGAGGATACGTGGCCGTGCCCTGGTAGCGATGTGTGTATAAACATGACACAAGTCTGTGACGGTGTAGAGCATTGCCCAAACGGCATCGACGAACGGCAGTCATGTGGTAAGCATCGATTAACATGCAGTATACACTATATTCGTTAATTATAGTAACTTGGGCCATAATTTATGTGTCTCCATTGGTTATCTTATTATACCCTGTATGTCGTGGGGTATATAGTATTCGTCATTCCGCCCGTTTTATTTATCGGTTCAGGCGGCCTCTGCTCTCTTGCTCTAGTTCTATATTCTTACGCCTTACCGCATCTCCGTAATGCCCTATTGTAACTCCTATAACATTCGATAAGTTTTTGTAAAGGACGTCAAAAGAATATGAGATGTTGGTCAACGGTTGATACACTATGAGACAAGTCATGTGAGTCTGTACCTGGTATACGTGCGTATGTATTGGTATATGTTTTGGTTCCAGATAGCGGGGAGTGCATGATAGATAACGGAGGCTGCACTTACAAGTGTATACAGACACCGATGGGCGCCCAGTGTATCTGCCCTCATGGACAACGCATCGATGACACGAATACATGCGTCGGTACGTGATCCAATCGCTATCTAAATAATATACTCGTACATATATACGTATTTGTGATAGACAATGGTAGCTTGATTATGTCTCGTAATTGGTAAAAGTATTAGTGATTCTAATACATGCGTAGGTACGCGATCCAATGGTTAAATGTATAGCCACACTCCTTAGTCGTAGATTTAATAATACGACAATATTTCTGCTTACAATTCGTTTGTCTTTGGCATGAACTCCTAGCGAAAGTTTCAATAACGACAATATGACACTGTGTCTGACAGTTGAATTAAACATATGTGAACGACCATGTGTTCTCTCCAGATGTCACATTGCATGGGTTATCGTTGTAGATAGGGACGAATGTGACAATCCTGAGCTATGCAGCCAGACGTGTGTAAATGTGAAAGGATCGTACAAATGCACATGTGATGCTGGATATAGAAGGTCCACAGACAATATTCGCTGCTATGCATTGAGAAGTAAGTGTGACTCTTAGTACTAGTTTATCAATGATTAATTTCACACTATGCACAATTTTAATTCCAACATGTGTATGTATCCTATAATTATGAATAATTCCGTTCGTTGTTCCTTAATTTTCATTCAGTCATTCTTATTGTCAATTCAGTCGGGATATTAACATGTTGTTAGACTTGTCTATGGGTTGAAACTGTCTTTTTGTTTCCTTGTGAGACAACGCATCGTTAATTATCGAGGGCTCTGCAATTACCATTCTCCGGTTACCGTGCTGTATTTTTCATTATACTTTGATATGTGTTCCTATTGTGTAGGGGACTTCGGCTTCTATACTGTTCGTATATCAATGCTTTTCAGAACTGTTTGTCTGTTGCAGGACACGTAATCTAATTTCAGTGCTATCTTACTTCGCTGTTTCAGATGTAACAATACCAAAACTTCTCATCAACACGAAGGACAGGCTGACGATAACGGGTACAGACATTTGGAACATGCAATCATCCATTCAGATCCCAGGTGCAAGGGCGTTGGCCGGACTGGATATCCATGTGACGGAAAAACGAGTCTACTTCTCCGACTCCAAGCTGAAGAAAGTATTCAGTATGGGTATGGACGGATCTAACCTTACAGAGGTATTCATCAATCGGCATTCATGTAAAGAATGCTAAAATACAATGAACTTACAAAATGTGTTGGATAGTTGTATGTTATTGGGTACATAATAACGCATACTCTATACATTTCTAGGCACATACATACCTTCGAATGAGCTCGATTTCTTCAAATTGTCAATAACGGCGAAAATAATACACGGTTCATTTGTCTTTTTATCATGCTTATAAACAGTTATTATAGTTTATAGTCATAGTCGTACATATTTGTACCGCATTGAACGAGTCTATATGGAAGGAGTAAAACAATTATATGTAAGACATCAATATATTTTTGTGTACAATTTATTTTCGATTATGCCACAGTCTGACAAACACCACATTAAACATTGAAACAATCTACGTGGGTGTCCGGTGGGAGCATGCGATGCGTAATTTAACGATTAGGATTCGACTTTACCAGAATCCCGACCGGTGACCTGGTCTGGCCCTAATGAACGTCGTTGGCATTCTTGTACGTGACAGTTGAATCTGGTTATGCCCCTTATATGAGTATTACGATTATTCGTAATCTTATTTTAGGGCCACGTGACTTTGGTGTGGTATGGACTAGGCACCAGGTCAGGTTATTCTAATTTCATGGCTGAATGTATTTGTATATTTGTATGTAAATATTCCGTTCTTCCTTTGGGACCCCCAATGCATCACGCTATATACGGGATCGTATTAAATGACCTTAGCTGTTGATAGGCCGTTAAACACTTATAAATCAAATCAAAAACAATCTGCTGTAGATACTGTTCTCTGGAAGCAATGTTGTCGAGGACATCGCCATGAACTGGGTTTTACTCGTGTTTTCATTCCTTGTGTGTAATTCGCTACCGTCACGTCTCTTGTTATCGATGTTCGTGTCTCCATACTGTAGATACTGTCATCTGGAATCAACGTTGTCGAGGACATCGCCGTCGACTGGGTTGGTGGCAATCTTTACTGGAACGACTACAGCTTCGAGACGGTCGAGGTTGCCAAATTAGACGGAACGAACAGGATGATTCTGTTCAGCGAGAATGTCACAAACCCACGGGGCATTGAGCTGGATCCACGGGAAGGGTAAACTAGTGCAGTAAAAAATCTTGAGATCCATGATATACGACCTCCAGAATAAATGCATGATTACACTGTATATGCGATTGTATTGTAATTTGTCTTATTTTGTTAAGATCTGTGTAATTATTGTCACTAGTTGCTTTTATGCGCATTGTTTGCTTTTCAGTCGCCAAATATGTCGTATGACATTATTCACAGTGACCCAAAATAAACACGGTTACAAACATATGTTTACACGACAGGGCAAGTTGTCCCTTCGAACTTGCTGAAACAATTTTACCGTTCATTCAAAACGAATTTTACGAAAAGTGTCTAAATATAATCCCAATATTCCAGCTTTATTGACCTGTTTCTTAAAATAGGAGATACTCGAACTATTAAATAGCAACACTTTGGCAAGTAACTTAAATTAAATGTACCTTATTTACCTCTTCTACATTCTTTTATTTACTTTAAGCAACATCGATTGAGAAATGGGTTACAGTTTAATACAAGTGAATGCTAATTAGTTAATAGTTAATGACCTTAAATTGTTACAGAGCTCGCTTCATTTTCTGGTCGGATTGGGGACAGAATCCCAAGATAGAGCGTGCTGGCATGGATGGATCTGACCGCACGACCATCGTGTCCACCAAGTTATACTGGCCTAACGGTTTGTCCATCGACTACCCGACCTGGAGGCTGTATTTTGTCGATGCCCGGATGGACTACATAGAGTACTGTAATTATGACGGTACAGGTAGAAGGCAAGTCGTCGCAAGTGACCATGTAAGTACATTCACATATGTTTAATATCCCTTATATTTTTAACATCATATTTAGTTGATGGTTACTTAAACACAAAGTGTATATCGAACCTGTGTTCGGTGGTGAGAAGTATGGCACTATAGGATTACAGTTTTGCTGAAACTACAAGTAGAAATATATATTTGCCAATGAGACAAAAGAGCAAGCAAAGGAAACTAACGTCGCAACTATGATACTGGTAGAGTGCTGGTTTTCAACGTTCCCTCTACAAAAAGCAAAATCGAATTTCAACAGGACTCGAGGTGCACTCTGTATTTACATGTATCGGGATACGGCCAACCAAATAACATAACCACATGCGCGAAATATAACATATACAATGAATGCGACGACTGCAGCACAAATGCTACTAAAGCTCCTAGCCAACAAATGACATATACACATTGATAAACATATCTTTCTACTCCCAGTTCCATAGCCCATCTCATTTGAAATTAATAAACCAGTGTAATAGACATCATCTTAAATGTACGACGCTTTATCAGGTAACGAGCTTGGTATTGGTCGAATACATACTGATAACATAGTGCTGTATTGTATAAGGCATTGGCCTGATACGAATATCCGGGTCACACCCAGTTGAAAACTCACGTTTCATTGGTCAAACGGTGTCACATGATGTTACCGAATTACATCTGTGGAATGACGTCACGGAAACAAGCCCGCGTTCTTTTCAATGATGAATACAGTGTCATAGTTACTCATTCTGTGGCCAAAAACGCTTCCTGATAAATGGAATACCATGCTAGTGTCTTTTGATATGAAGTTTATCTGGCTCGCCTCGGAAACCGGAGGAATCCGCGGCAAGCCTGTGAATTTCTGCGCGTTTCCTAGCCTTGCCTGATAAACTTGATATCAAACTACACTAACATGGTATTCCATATATTTCTGCTGCCAGTTTCTGCGTCATCCACACGATATCGTTGTATTCGAGGACTACGTGATTTGGTCGGATCGGGCGGCAGACAAAGTGAGTCGATGTAACAAGTACAATTGCACCAACAAAGACGTTGTCGGCTCCAACATGGAGAAACCACTCGGCCTGGTCGTCTATCATCCCGTACGACAGCCAGAAGGTAATACAACATCAGTTGTAATTATACGTAGTTGGCCATATCTATTTCGATATCGCGTATAACGTATACACTTTTTGTTTTAATCTGCCTCCATTGCTTTCCCGTCCTCGACCCAAGCCGTACCGATGTCGTTTCATATGTCTCGACAATACGTTTTTGTTAGTCTAAAGGTGGTCTCGTATAAATGGCATTTTCGTCATTGAACTGGACTGTACTGGAACGGTCCGCGAAACGAATTAACATATCATGTACAATCTACACTTTATAAATATATCCTTTTTCTCTTTGTCATATTCTTCAATTTCCATGGATCGCTTGCATTTGCTTTGCAATTGTTCACCAATTATATTAATTTACGTTTTTCTAAGGATTGAATTATGCTTAAACTATTGCATTGATGAGATCTCTATGTCTTCATTGAATGCAGTCATATATGCCGGTTGTCACAGTATTATTACACATGTACATGTACATTACTTGCATGTGTCTGTCCAGCGACAACTCCGTGTGCCAGAAATGACTGCAGCCACATATGAGACACGCCATGCGATTTTGTACCTTCGGACATCTGCGTAATTTCATGAAATAAGTTTACAAAATTTACGAGTACATGCGGAATTATAGTATCAACTGTTGACACCATTTACGTAAAATATGATATATTTTGTAAACGTATTTCATGCAATTATGCAGATATCCAAAGGTACAAAATCGCATGGTGTGTCTCAATATTATGTCTTCTATCACCCGTGACAAGCGATGGATATGTCTGCGGATGTTCCGTTGACATAGACCTAAGCGACGCGCATACGTGTATCCGAGGTATCAGATACTGGCACGATTTAACCCTTTGCCTTCTATTTTATTCAAAAAAATTTCAGCGACAAACCCGTGTGACGGACGAGATTGCAGCCACATATGTCTTCTATCACCGGTTGCGATGGATGGATATGTCTGTGGATGCCCAGTGGGCATGGAACTAAGCAACTCACACATGTGTGTTCAAGGTACTAATCGTTTAATATATACACATACTGTCATTTATCCCGTCAACACAGTGCATATGTGCCGTGAAACACGGTGCCGTGAAACATTTTTGATATCCTGTCAATACGACCTAATCACTGCGTATGAACATGTGCGGCGACTGGGGTTATTTATTTTTAAATTTTAAAGCCAGTTGTAGGTGTTGACGGGATAAATAGAATAGTAGGTTAGTGCCGTGGATGGCGAAAAATATCTGGCTCGGCACGGAAACGGGATGTGCTCGGCAGAGCCTCGCCCATCCCGTTTCCTGAGCCTTGCCAGATATTTTTTCCCATTCACGGCACTAACCTACTATTCTCTATGTATGCGTGTACTGACTACATACATGCACATGTACATTGGACCATCACATTTCGTCTAATATAACTATATATTTCTTTACACAAATGAGCTCATGCAGTTAGCTCACATTCGTTATATTTCAAGTTTTTGATTTGTTTTCGAAAATTGTATTTTTTTATCGCCAATTGTTTATTTTTATCGCCAATTGCGAAAATGGCGATCGCCAGCGGAATCCCTGAATATTATTTTGTAATTTATGTAATACTAATGTGTTATTATGAGGTGTCTCAAGCTGAAATAAAAAAGGTGTCTTGTAATTTTAATTCATACCGCTTCTTACTTTTATTGGCATAATCAAATGACGAATTATGAAACACTACCTCTTCACCACATTTACCATTACAATTTTGTGCTTCACAGAGCAATCCGACTATCTCCTATTCGGGTATGATGAAGGTATAACGGGGATATCTCTACCGTTGGGCCCCGGTGAGCCAAAGGTTACACCTATCACAGCTACCACTGGGACAACAGATGTGACATACAACAGCATGAGCAGGGAACTATACTTCATTAAAAATACCATGGATTCAAGTGTAAGTTATTTTGTCCACTGACCGTGTCAAGTCGGTACCCGGGCTATCATGTGTGATGCCTAGTGATAATCTTGTTATTTCTAGTTACTGGGATGGTTTATTATTCATTTGATGGAGGTTATTTTTCCGAGTAACATTTTCTGTCATGTGTGTTCATTTCACGCGGGACGGTACTACGTTAATCGTAGTGTACACGTTTATGTTTTGTTGAAGATCCTTCGATTACCGCTGTATGCTTGGATGCTTATACATGTATATGACTTTAAATGTGACATACTCTTTTTATCTGGGCCCATCAGTCGCTTTGGTTATATTGCCTCTAGTTTACTTATGACGCTGTGACTGGAGAAATGCTGCTTATTAGTTTTGCGACCAGTATAGATCCAGATCGAGCTACAGCAATGTGCTATGTGATCAGGAAACCAATGTTGAATGTGTTTGACTTGTATATCTAGGTATCATATCATTCCATGTAGGATATAATAATCTGTTATGTATTCGGTCAATACAAATCTCGTTAGTTGATAGTGTATGTTGCAGCCAGCAATTAGAAAGCTAGAGATATTCTCCTTCAACGAATCTGGACTTCTTCCAACTGGTTTCCCCGGCAACCCTTCCTCCTTGGCGTATGACTGGTTGGCGGGTAATCTATTCTGGGCTGATCCCGGGAAAGGAACCATTGAGGTGTTACGACTGAACGGAACTAAGGTCTACAGGTAATGATGCTCATTGTTGGCGTTGCTGTATTTTGTCATTTTTACATAGTGTTTCGATTATTAAATACAGTGGAATCTCTCTAAACCGAACATCATGTGGACCTCCCGGAGAGGTGTTCTATTGTAAAACAGGCAAATAAGCACTCCAAGAAACGAGTGTGTGCAGGAACACACATTAACATAATGGATAACTCTAAACTAAACACACCATAACAAAATACATTTTGTTCTGGGTGTCTGGATTAGATTAGGTTCTACTGTAATACTGTAATACAGGGCCCCAGATAAGGAATTAGTAATTGAGTATTTTCACTCCATCATATCTGAAGCAATTGGGTATTTAAATATTTTAATTGGGTAAAATATAATCAGACTACTGTTTACACATCAACAGACGGCAATTATTGAATAGTTTGCTTCGAAATGAAAACATTTCTTGACATTTCATTAGAATTGTCTCCTTGGAGACAATTCTAATGAAATACCAAGATGTGTTTTCATGGAAAATAAGAAATACATGTTATATTTGTGGTCTGTTTATTGTTTTCTGCAGCATGATAAAGGTACCACAAACATTTTATTGCTTTTTGATACTCGCTACTTTTGAATTAAATTCCGTGTTTGGCAATTTTAATTGGGTATTTAAGCAAATACCCAGATTACCTGGAGCTCTGGTAATATGTAGGGAAATTGGAGGCATTTGTGTCCGGGACTGTAACACAGCTGCCACAGTCCACGACAGAACAAACACTGTGCAATAAAACCGCACTTGCAATGTATATTGTTTTTTCGGGTAGGCGTGTCAAACCTATTAATAATGTATATTTAGCTGGTGGTTGAATGACACTTAATTCACACGATATGATCTTACAATCTGTATGCTAGTGTATGTACTTCTTTTCAGAATTGGAATAACAAATTGCCCGTTGTATAGTTTGTCCTGTATTCTGGGGCGATAGTGGAAACTATGAGGCGCTACATGTGACTACATTATTTATAGTTTCCTTTCAGGAAGGTGATCCTCAGTAATATGGGCAGGTCGATTGATTGTGTCACCCCTGTCGCTCTTGTTGTAGATCCATACAGGGGGTGAGTATAATTATACTAACTGCAATAGCCACTGTACAACAGGGCCCGGTTGTTCAAAACATCAGTTAGCTTAATGGTCTGTTGAATCCTTAACTGAATGGTTACAATCTCTGTTAAAACAGAGATTTTAACCATTCAGTTAAGGATTTAACAGTCCGTTAAGCTAACGGATGTTTTGAGCAACCGGACCCAGGGTATTATGATTACAAATGGCTACTCTATTTTTGTCGAGCCCGCTTGCGGAAAGCGAGACACAATGACGTCCGGGTGTCCGTGCGTCCGTCCGTCCGTGCGTCCGTCCGTCCGTCCGTCCGTCACGTCCGTCCGTCCGTCCGTCCGTCCGTCCGAAATCTGCGTTAAAGTTTTTAAATACCTTATATCTCTGCAGTCCTAAGTCGCATTGACTTGAAACTTTATATGCTTATTAGTCATCATCGATATATTCATGTTGTATCACACTCATGCGGCCCATGTGCCCAAGGTCAAGGTCAAATGACTTTGCGTTAAATTTTTGTCAACATTTACGTTAAAGTTTTCAGATACCTACTATCTCTGTAACCGTAAGTCGGATTTGCTTGAAACTTTGTATGCGTATTGGTCATCATCCATATCTTCATTATGTGTCCCACTCATGCGGCCCCTGTGCCCCAAGGTCAAGGTCAAATGACTTAGAAGTTTGCGTTAAAGTTTCTGTTAATATTTACGTTAAAGTTTTCACCTACCTACTATCTCTGTAACCGTAAATCAGATTTGCTTGAAACTTCGTATGCTTATTGGGCATCATCCATATATTCATTCTGTGTCCCACTAATGCGGACCCTGTTCCCCAAGGTCAAGGCCCAATAACTTAGAAGTTTGCGTTATTATAAAATCTGCGTTAAAGTTTTACATACCTTATATCTCCACAAGTGTTACTCCAATTTACTCCAATTTACTTCCAACTTCCAATACTTCCTTTTCATCATCAATATTTTCATTCCATAGCCTGCTCATGTGGTCCACATGCCCAAGGTCAAGGTCAAATGAATTTGAAATTTGTGTTAAAGTTTTTACACACCTTATATATCCACAAGACTTACTCCAATTTACTTCAAACTTCAAATAATTCTTTATTAGCATCCATATTTTCAGTCTATAGCCCACCAACTTCCAATACTTCTTATTCATCATCCATATTTTTATTATATAGCCTGCCCATGTGGTCCACATGCCCAAGATCAAGGTCAAATGACTTTACAATTTGCGTTAAAGCTTTTATATACCTTATATCTCCACAACCCTTAATTCAAACTTCAAATAAATACACTCTGAGACCATCAAATGCCTCGGCGGGCTCGGCATGCAGGCCGCTGCCATCTGGTTTACTAGACTAACGAAGCTACCTACATGTAGTATGACGATGCAGATCCAATTGGTTTATCGGTGGATTCAGTGTGTTTCTATTTTAATAAAACACTTTGGAATTTCATTTGTTTTTAACTACCCTACCCTCTTCCTGATGTATACAGTTGTCAAGTTGTCTACTTATACATCTGAATCTGGCATGTGTACAGATAATTAAATAGAGATAGAAACATGTCGGCTATATTAACGTAATCCGATTATGTACGTAAATTAAACATTGTCATTTTTATCGTTTAAGATTTTACAATAGTTCTAAGCAAATGCTTGAAGACCTTCCTACGATACAGCACATTACCCTGGATATCGCATACTATTACAAACGGTGTCTAATTAACATGTTGCTTTATACTTATATTTATCTTTAGAACAATCTCCTGGGCTGATCAAGGCGGGAATGGAAAACGGCCCAAGATAGCTTCAATGTCGATGGACGGGATGCAGAGACAGATCTTAAACCAGAGACGGGTTGACAAACCTGTATTCCTGGCACACGACATTGACACTCAGGACTTGTACTGGACAGAGGGTCGTAGACAGGAGGCAAGTACATATAATTTTAATATATACTTGCCTCCTGTCTACTATATATTAAAATTGTAGAATGTCTAAGTGCACGTATAATATATAAAGAAAGTAATTCATGAAACCTGTAACTTACGAGTTATTACTTTCTATATATATCAGGATAATATCAGTCGTTTGATGTCAAGAATTTAGGTATGGACTAGGAAATGCTTATAAAGTCGGAAGCGCCTTGTCATCATGTTTTCTTGTGCTTTTGCATGTATATTTTGTTTAATTGCTGGGACTTCGTTTTCGATGTGAATTCATATGAGTGTGTGAGGCTCATGTTTCATGTAAGTTATATGTCCTAGTTGTTTAGTCTATGTATTACATTGTGGGTCTCTGCACCGCTAATCACAGAATGTACTCTTTGAGGATTGTGAAATGCAATACCGTTTTCCACCTAAACTACTTATTTGCTGTGACAAATCTGGTACAGCTCATACCAGAAAAAATTTAATACGTAGTATAAAACCACACTTTCGACGTGTATCAGGTAGTCGTCGGTAATTATGGATCCCTTGACAACGTATTAATTTCTGTTAGTAAATGCTATCCAGTGATTTACCATGCTTCTGGTAGGATTTATTTCATTGAAGGAAATATTTCCTCCTAGACGTTCGCGAGACGTAATTGACGTCACGTTTTGACTTGACGTCATTTCCGACGATGCAACCATTCATACGTTAACGAACGTTATAAGTTTGTCTAAGAGCAAATTTCATATTTTTCGAAGAGCATGTAATATACATTTTATTCCACTACCATTTTGAAATACCGGATTTATTCCCCTTGACATCAAGATGTCTCTGGAAACAAAGCCGGTATTTCAAAATGGTAGTGGAATAAAATATATTTATTTTATGATACTATTTAACTTGGGCGTTGATGGTGTATTGATCTCTATTTTATATATCTACAATGTCAACAATGACCCGAATAGTTAATTACTCCATTCAATGAATCAGTAAATTGTTCAATATTTCAGATCCTGAAATGGGAATTTGCCACCCGCCGGATATTTATTATTCGCTCCGATGTGGGAGCACCTGCAGGGGTAGCTGTGTACAAGAGCGTGCTATACTACTCGGACACGAGCTACGAGACCATCAATGCTGTCGACCTTGGAAATATAAACAAAGTCAATGTCATCAGAAGAAATCTAAAGGGGCTGACGTTTCTTAAAGTGTACTCATGGCAGCGGCACAAATCACGTATGTGTACAGTAGTATTTATTTCTAACCCTCATGCATGTAGCGCATTTATCGTCTGCTGTGTTTCTCACTAACAACATGCTGGATTGATAGCGTTTCCGAATCGAATCGTCTTTTGAAAGACAAATTTGATTGCATTTACATGTGCTTTCAAAAAAATTTTGTAAACAATTATAAACATTTAACGACGATATTAGTTCCTCCCAATTATATTGTTAATGTATGTTATTAAAACAGTTTACATTATGACATATTTAGTATTTTATGACACATGACATATGCCACACCTTATGAAAATGAAACAAATCAGAACAGCACGATCATAGCCTAGTATATATACTCATATGAATCAGACGAGCCGAAATGTAAACATGTAAGACCATAAAAGACAACAATATTTTAAAAGAACTATGTATGACATAATTATGCTATGCATGTACCCACTTTCAGCCAAAACAAACGCTTGCACGGGAACATCTGGTAATTGTGAACAGCTGTGCCTACCGACCGGATCAGTTACACGTGTCTGTGACTGTGGCATTGGCTTCTACCCGCACGATAACGGACGTTGCCAGGAGGCGGAGTCATTTATCGTGACGTCACAGTTACACACAGTGAGCGGGTACGCGCTGTATAGGGGCGAACATGACGAGGCAATGGTGCCGATTACTGGAGCAGGTAAACGTCAAAATATGCATTTATTGTTCAAAATCAATTTTCTTCCAATTATGAGCAATAAATACATATTTTGAGTGCATGTATAAAGTAAAAAAAAAAGATGCACAGAGGCCAGCATGCCGAGACGATGGTACCGATTGCTGCAGCAGGTAAATGTCAAAAATATGTATGTATTGTTCATAATTGGAAGAAAATCTTAAATTATTAACAATAAATACATATTTTGAATGTATGTATATATTTAAAAAAATGATGTACTTTACAAAAGCGAACATGATTAGGATTTGGTGCCGCTTGCTGGAGCAGATAAGCGATACAATATGTATTTATTGTTCATAATTGGAAGAAACTCTTCCCATTATGAACAATAAATACATATTTTGACGCTTACATATATTTATAGGATTACAAATATACATCTACTGGCCAGTTCAATAAGTTATTACTTCCCTTAGATTTATTAGTATCTAACTTGATGAACTCTTCAACGGCTGAGATCAAAATGATACAGGTATTCACTTCCGATCAGTAATCTGCAATACTAATATGTCCATGCTCAGGGGAACCAATAGTGTATCAATATCATCATCCCACGGGTAGGTGGTAGACGGTGGAGGATTAGACATATAAACAATACCGAGAGGCAGACATGTCAACATATTCCCGGCGTTGGGATATTAGAATTCCATGAATATTCGTTTCCCCACCCTCGGGGAATTAGACACAGATTTAATTCCAAGAGGTTCATTGCAGACGACTTTATTTTAGAATGTGTGTAATGCAAGGGCTTGCCAACCAAAGACGTTGTTTTATGAGTTGAGTGTAAGTTCATGTATTGTTCATCAGGTCAGAATGTCATTATTAAAACTGTTTGCTATTTGCCAATGTTGGTTTGATATTATATATTTACATGTTTAAGTCGGAAATATAGATTTATAACTACCATTTATCGACGTGTATTATTACTTTTAGGCAGGAATGTCATACAAGTGGACGTTCACACTGCGAAAAAGTACATATACTGGTGCGAAAATGGACCGGTTGACACTGCGGGCCGTGGTATTCACCGAATCATGCCGGACGGTAGCGGATACAAGTCGATCGTTTCCACGGGGATTGGATTCGGCGGGATAATTGGTGTAGCTGTTGACTGGGTGGCAGGTTAGTACATGTGTATATATAGAGAATACCAGGCTAGTGTCAACGAGTGTAATACGTATCTATGTATGCTAGATTATATATATTACATAACCATAGCATGCATTGCATAGCGTGATTTCTTTAGCGATCGCATTTTCATGTGTTTAAATTCACTGCAAACGCCCATTTGGTGCAATTAATAAGTGTTATAAAACCTATACATAAAGGCTCTCTCATTTTCCTATTTGCTATTTTTCGTAAAATATAGTACGTCCGTACCAGAGCATATTGACCAGTTTTAAATAATGTGCATATTTAGCTGATATACAATGTAGGTCACAACTCTCAATTTGTAATGAAGTTTGATTTCTAAAAATCCACATCAATATTTACTTACTAGCTGGTGTATATGATAGTATATGCATCGAGAAATGAATATTGATCGTTGTGATGTATAACACATCATATACACCATATATAAACATTCCTTACTTGTATAGTATTTCCTCATAGGGAACCTGTATTTCACGAACGTAATGAAGACTGAATCATATATAGAAGTATCGAGACTGGACGGAGCGTATCGTCTCGTGGTTGTCAAGGAGACTGAAGGGGCACCAGGGGCGGTCGCTGTCAATCCAATCAAAAGGTACAGGCACACACCTGCGTTAATCTTGCCAATATTTCGACGTTTTTGAATATATATTGGCAATATTAACTAGCAATCAAGCAGTTTCATTTAGTGTGCATGAGCTGTAGCATAGCTCAGTTTCAGACAATTTTACTTTCAAACAAAATGATCAAGTATTTTGTAATATACACATTTACAAATATTGGCAAGATTAGCAGAGGCAGTGGTGTATACGTGTTTCCAGAATTAATTAAGATTAGAGATGCTAGCAATGTATACTGAAATGTATTGTCACTAAGCAAATTCCCATTATTAAGAATGCATACAAAAACGCTTGAAAAAAGAAACTGTATCCCCAAACGAGACGGAAGAGAACATGTAAACAAAAATGTTGCTACTTAAGACCATATAGTCAACTTGTACAGCGAGTGTTCAATATCAGGGTATTGGATCACGTAGTCTATTGTTTACAGTACAGTAATGGCGGCGCTCATGAGGTCTCAGGTAAATCTTATTGTTCATCAACTGAGGTTTCTTCCTTTTAACCCTTTCACCCCTAAGTAACTGAATGGGCTGCGATTTGTTAATTTTGCAACCAATCCAATCACCGCAAAATGATTTTCAGACTATTCCATTTATAGAAAGGGGGTATTTGTTGTTCTCAAAAATATGAAAATTACTTTCAAACAGTGCAGATCCTGATGAGACGGCTCGTTACGAGCCGGCTCATCTGGATCTGCACTGTTTGCATAAACCGATATAGCGGGTTTTCGGGTTCAAAGAGTTAATCATGACCATATTCCAGCCGTTAACACTACGAGTACATGTAAGCGATTATCAAATTTAGCAGTGCCTGTATTACTTGTGTAGTTCGTCTGAACATTTTTCAGAGAAATTTGAATCGGTGGTTCAAACAATTCCCTCGTACCACGACAAACGTTTAGCCACGGCTGCAAATTGTCGAACCTTATATTATTATTTTCAGATACCTGTACTGGACAGACAGTGGTCAGTTCCCTAAAATACAGCGGTCATTGTTGGATGGTACCAATATAACAACGATGACCGTGGATGGTGTTATACATCCCGTGGACATTTCCGTTGACATAGCCACTCATGACGTTTACTGGGCTGATGCAACGCTTGACTATATACAGGTACTATTTAAGGAATACAACTTATGTACTGATATCGGTGAAAATTGAAACAACCCAGCTTTGTCATCTGCTGTTGTTCTATATTTCATCTTATTTCTCAATAAAAAACATGGTTTGACAGCAATTTAGAATCATTTCCATAGGAAATGATTCTAAAGTGCTGTCAAATCATGTTTTTGGTCAGAAAAATGGAAAATAAAAAATAAACAGCAGACGACAAAATTTATCTCAGCATTAACCCTTGCAATGCGTAAAGCACAAATTTTCGTCTGCTGTTGTTCTATATTTTATCTTATTTCTCAATAAAAGTTCTGTAAAATCATTGTTTTTGATGAGAAAAATAGAAAATAAAAAGTAAACAGCAGACGGAAAAATTGAAATAACCCAGCAGTCCTAGTATCGTCATATATTTTAAACTATACCACTTTACAAAGGGTCAAGATGAAACACATTTTAATTTTTTATATTAATTCCTTTTTTTAAAGCTTGAGAAAAAACATTTCAGCTGTCCTAGTATCGACATACATCTTCAATTAAACCACTTTTCACCGGGCCATGAAGAAAACACGTTTTTATTATTTGATAGTATTTTTAAAAAAATAATCCTGATATGTCCCTTTAAAGTTTGAAACGAGGAATTTGGCCGTTACTTGTTTGTCGATTATTTGTAGTTTTTTTGTTTTCGTATGTGTACTTGCATTCGTACAATCGTCCAGTTTTCAAGTATGTGCACCATTTGACAGGTGAATACTGATTATGGCTTTAACGTGTACATGTATGCGATTTTATTCAGAAATTGTACTGAAGAGGAACATTGGTTATGAGCTGAACGTGTAACACATTATATTATTTTATCCAGAAAATGGACTATAGAGGACAAAACGTGGAACTAATACGCCGAAATGTCCCCAACCCCGTGGGTGTGGCTGTGCTCGGAAATAACATTTACTGGGCGGACGGGAGCTTAGAACAGATCTTCAAGATGAAAAGGAATGGCAATAGGAGGGAGGTGGCAAAAGTTCTGAAGAGTGGGCTGGACAACCTTCGAGATATTGCTATTTTTGACGTGGACATTCAACCAACTGGTAAGGATATAATATACCTAAAGGTAGTTGCAAACGGGTAACTCTTGCAATCCGCTCCCGTACCGCCCGTAGCAGTAAATTGTAAAAGTTACCGTTCACAACTAACATAAAGGATCCTGCATGAGTGACGATTTAATACGATATTTATTAAACGAGTTTACTGATTTCATAAGCATCAGTCAATAATTCCAGTACAAAAATATTTACACAATTCCCTAACATTTGATTGGCCCGTAGCAAGTCTCTGTCCAAAATTTATATCCCATTAAACTCCCACGCTGAACTACTTTCCGTAACCGTGAGGCGCAGTTAAAATAATTCTTAAGAAAACGGAAAATAAACACATTTTCTTGATGAATTTATTTCAAATGCTGGAATTATAAGGAATGAATGGCCTTTTTTGTGGAATTTATCGGGGATATTAACTTGGAAAAGTCGCGGGAATACTGGACGAGGCCTTCCGGCCTTCGTCCAGTATTCCCGCGACTTTTCCACGTTTATACCCCGATAAATTCCACAAAAAGGCCATTCATTCCTATATCATATTAAATCAACACGAATGTTACATTGCATTTATTGCATAAGCAATGACACATTAATTTAAGTTTAATTGACGTTTTACTCACCACCCAGCATGTTTTATGTAGCCGTCCCATTTGCATATTTATCACACAAGTGCATTATGAGTTTTAATACATAGAGAATAACTCTGAGAGTATTTTGTACTCCCATTGTTGATAAGCAATGCATAGTCAGCTAAAATAAGTGTGTAAAATATGCCAATATGCACCTTATCTGGAGCTCTGCCAAATATATATTACCTGGTGTGGCCGGCGTGGTAGAATCACGAGAATTGCTCCGTAACAATGTATCTACTGGTATATTCTGGCTAGACGAAAATCCTTTGCTGAAAGAGAAAGAGAGAATAGTAGGTTAGTGCGTGAATGGGAAAAAATATCTGGCAAGGCTTAGTAAACGGGATGGGCGAGGTTCTGCCGAGCACATCCCGTTTCCGAGCCGCGCCAGATATTTTCCCATTCACGGCACTAACCTACTATTCTATTTATCCCGTCAACACCTACTAATAGCTTTAAAATGCAAACAAATAATCCCAGCCACCGCACATATTCATACGCAGTGATTAGGTCGTATTGACAGGATATCAAAAATGTTTCACTACGCACTGTGTTGACGGGATAAACTGTGGTATTGCACTGCGGAAGTGCATTTTATATAATAAATGGATATCACATAGATGATAATACACGAGTTTGTGGCGCTTATTAAACGAGTTTACTGATTTTAAAATTCATGAGAATATGCCGAGTTTCTTATTAAATCCGTCAACGAGTTTACTAAATACATTAAATTAACGCAAACCCGTTTCATTCGATGTATTGCATAAGCACATCATCATGCAATGACATGGTCGCATTATCAGAATATGGCGAGTTTCTTATTAAATCCATGCCCGAGTTCAGTAAATATGTTAAAGAACGCAAATGTTACATTCTATGTATTGCCTAAGCACATCATCATACATTGAAATTAGTTTGCATGTTTTGAAATATTAAGCACATCAACATGCCGACATTCCACTCTTAGTCGTCATGTGTGAGAGGGTTTCACTTTATGGATTCTCGACGTCATAGTTACCAATTTTGTCAGATGCCTATCTGGGAGATTTCACCGACGCAGTAGTAAATGGTACGTTGATCAGACTGCGCTGACGTTTTATTGTGTTGTTCACATATTTAATGAATCTGATTAGGTCTGGCTTTTATTATTTTCAGACATTTATAATTCGTAATGCAATCTGATTGATGGATTCATAATATATGGATCGCTGGTCGAATTGCGAACCGTGAAGATCCTGGCGAGCCAGAATGCGCAGATGCGCAGGTTGGCCTGTGTATTCGCTGACCACAAAGTCAATTGATCCGGTCACTTCGTGGTCATACTATATACCTCGGAATTCCTACCGTTTCCGAGCCGAGCCTGATAAACTGGACATCAACAGACACAATGCTGGTATTCTCTTTATCAGGCAACGGTTTATGCTAGCCGCTGATCAAATATAAAATAGTTTTTATTGAAAAGAACGCGGACTTGTTTACATTGCGTCATTACACTGGTGTCCATCGGTAACGTCATGTGACGACGTTCGTCCAATGAAACGTCAATTATCAATTCGTTGTTCCCCGGATATTTGTATCAGGTCAATTGCTGATACGACACTCTGTTATCAGTCAGTACGTACAAACAGCTCGTTATTAGTGTATACTGTTATGTCGTTATTTTAGGTTTTGTGATTTTGTTTGCTACATTGTTTGAACCGAGGTTTTTTTTCATCTATAGACCACAACAAAACTGGGGTTGGTTCCATTTTTTTCTATAAACCATATGGCCGCCATATTGAAATTCAAAATGGCCGCCATTGAAATTTATATTATGAGGTCAAAGTCATTATGTGTGGTGTTTTTGCAGAGGAAAACACATTATTATGGACAAGAAATATTGGCAGGATGAGTTCAACACATTTTGAGATACCAGCTAGTTTGGTTTTCAAAATGGCCGCCATTTCAAAATTGGAATTCTAGTATTTATTTTACATTTTTGAATGTCGTGGTAAGATTTTGTTTGTTCCTTCTGGTTTTACTCGTATTTCTCTGAACACAGTCTGCTGAGATTATTGCTAACTGGTATTTGTGGTCAAAAGATTATCATCACCAACAAACGAATCAATATTCTACCTGTATTAGAAGTGTATATATAATGAACATAGCATTTCAGGGCGGCCATTTTGAAATCCAAGATGGTGGCCAAAGGAATTGTCCAAAAAAATGGAACCAACCCCAATTTTAGACTTTGTGCTCTAAATATGACAAAAAAACATTGGTTACAAGAATGTAGCCAAAAAAATGCAAATCTACATAACCGTTCTGTACACACTATTAGGGTTAGGGTTATAAACCATCGTGATATTCGTCCAATTAATATTAGACAGTACAAAAATTTACAGTATTTTAAAAACATGTACTGAACACATCTGCAGCACTGCAGAGGAACACGATTGTAATGTGATTTTTTGTAGTTATAGCCTCAAGACTTATTTTATAAATGGTGGGTTGAATTTTGTTCATTAATATTATTGTATGATTGAAACGTATATGTATAGTTTTGCTGATTTATTTTACATAGTACACGTGTGCGTCCCTACTTAGGGTTAGGCAATTTGCATCTGATAAAATTACAGAACCATTGCTACATACTAGAATGACACATATACATAACACACGGGAGATAAATCATCCATACCGCTTTGCACACTAGGAATGGATGATTTATCTCCCTTGTGTCATGCCAATTCGATGGTCCAGTAACATAAGGTCAGTAACATAAGCTCGTAAGTGCTATGCTAAAACCAATTATTTATTACCACAAATTGATTTGTCTACTGGAATTTAGCACGAATGAAAGTAACTGGAGAACCGGGAGGAGGAGGAGGAGTAGACAAAAGGAAACTATTTGGAAATGATTTAAGATTACAGATTAAAGTTAAATTTTGAAAATCAATCCAATGTTTCTGAAATTAGAGGAATTATGATTTAACAGTTTCAGTAGCTGTTGCTGGACGTTAAACCATTTCATATTACACCTTTTCAGAAACGAATCCCTGCTCCGAGAATAATGGCTGCCAACAGTTGTGCTTTGCATACCCAAATGTATCGAAACCAGTATGCGCATGCGCAATCGGTAATCTACGCAGTGACGAGAATACGTGTCAAGGTAAGGGTAAATGTGTATTCAATTGATAGAAAGTTGGTTTGTTTATACTAAGGGCATTAGCAAGTACCATGGTTCTCAGACCCGGGGTTTGCGGATTGTCACTATATTCGTCACTCATGGAGAAATAAAATCGCATTGTAAATTCTCCACATGACATGATTAATAAAAAACACTACCTTGCAAACATATGTTAAATCCAATCATGACTGACGACAATCTGGGTATGTTTCATGTCTAAATAGGTCTTAGTAACTTTATAGGTCATATAGACCTATGCATCTGCATGGAGACCTGAACAAAATTAGAAGAACACCTAAAACCAAAAATAATACGCTCCACACAGCCACCCCTCCCACCTACTGTCTGTTCCACGTTTTGCTGCCGACCAACTTTTGGCCATTAAACACATTAAATCTAAAATAAAATTAAAAGTAAGTACTTTTTCATCAATAACAAAAGAGTCACCCTCCCCAACAAAATTTGTTTGATGAAATTCCATCAAATATTGATTTTATTGCGAGAAAACGATTTTCCTATGGGGCTAAAAATCGTTTTTTCGCAATAAAATCAATATTTGATTTCATCAAATAATTTCGTTTGGGGAGGGTGACTTTTTTGTTATTGACTTACTTTTTAAATATTTTTTAGATTTAATGTGTTTAATGACCAAATGTTCGTCGGCAACAACACGTGGAGCATACAGTAGTGTACTCCCTCACTTTGCGAGCTCCATTGTAGTTGCGAACAGTAACTATTGCAATCTATTTCCGTACCGTCGTATATTGCAAGAGTTAATGTTCGCAACTAGCTACATTGGATCGCCCACATGGGCTTCAACTTTAGACAGAGTCTGGCAACGTCCCTGATAACATTCTCTATTAATAGAATAGTGTACTGAATATGAGACAAACCCTTTGATTTTGTACCTAAATAGGTGTGCGATATTTCATGCAGACTATTTACAAAATGTACGGTGACATGTAAATCACGTCAAATTTGATGAAATGTTCACAGAAAATGGGGAATAGAAATTCAACCTTTGCTATGAACATTTCAGCTTTCGATGCCATTTTCAGAACATATGACAATCTGTTCTGAAAATGGCATCGAAAGTTGATGACATTTTGGACAGAGACTTGCTACGGGCCAATCAAATGTTAGGGAATTGTGTAAATATTTTTGTGCTGGAATTATACATATATCATGCCAGATATACTATGACAATCTCTGTAAATATGTTCATGGTATATCTGGCATAATATATGTATAATTCCAGCAGTAGTATATAGGGTATCACTTCATTACCGCGACCCGGGGTAATAGAATTAGCCCAAGCCTGGGCTACCAAGAGGGTAAAATTGGGTCATAATTTACCATAATTAAGCACGAAAAAACTACCTCCCACCTATGACAGAGGTTTGTCATAAATATATAGGAGTGTAAAATCCGTGGCAAAATTGAGGATGTTTTCAACTACCCCACACGTTTTTCTCCTCCAATAATATTGGTGTTATAGGAGTGTAAAAATCGCTCCGACAACAACAGTTTTCGGCAACCATCGATACTGCGACCCGGGGTAAGAGAATTAGCCCAAGTCTGGGACACCAAGAGGGTAAAATGTTGTTATAGGAGTGTAAAAATCGCTCCGACAACAACGGTTTTCGGCAACCATCGATACTGCGACCCGGGGTAAGAGAATTAGCCCAAGTCTGGGACACCAAGAGGGTAAAATGTTGTGACAAAATTATGAGAATATATTTGAATTCGTATTGAACAAAGTAAACATAATATCCGTCCCCAAATGGAGGAGGTTTTCGGCTACCTTTTTCAGCGACTTTCAGCTACCACAGAGAATAGGGCTCCAACGTCCAATACAAGAGCACCACCACATAGAACATTCAAGAAAATCCGGAGAAAGGCGAAACGAACCATTCTGCCTATTTTTCCGACATTTCTACCGCCGAAAGGTGACCGCCGAAATAATTTTGATAATTTTTCTAGGAAATACAACCAATTGAACATATAAATTCAGCTACATATAGTTCAGCTACTTCTCAAAAATGCAAGAAACTACAAAGTTCGCGACCGCAAAAGATATGGGGATACGCTCCGTAGGAGAGCGGACCGACAAACACGTACTACTTCAAAATATATATGAAAACAACCTGGCAACCGACATATCCACAGTCTGCTACACTCCAACGATAGAAGTTTCAGAGGGGATAGAAAATCTAGCACAAGGGGAGGGAATTCGTACACATTTGGAACCAGTTTCCGAAGTATTTGTAGACGACATGTATGTATGGACACTACTAGCAGCAAATCAAATCTCCACAACAAAAGCAGGTTCTAGATCCGTATCCGCGGCAGGGCCAATCGCAAAAACAATTCTTTCCAACATTCGAGCCCACGCGCACGTAGTAGGGCTACCAGATAGCATACAAGTACGCATAGTATCCACATCCAGATATTCCGGAGACACAACAACACTATATAGAAGAACATGTACAGCAATTTTAGAATCGGATAGAACCGTTCTAGACGTATTCGAGAGAAAACATCCAGCAAACCAGAAACCAGAAGCTATAGTAGTAGCGAAACTAGATGTAGCCAACATAGAAATAGGAGATCTTTTCGAAAAACTTCCACACTTTCTAGAAAGCCTTCGACTAGACGGTATAGGATTGTATGCGATAGATTGCACAATAGACTACGCAGGTACACTAGATAGAGAATGTTTGCACAACCACCTACAAAACAATTGGGAAAAAGATTGCAATATCTTGGACAATGTAGACAATGTCGGATCTCTTTGGAGAGGAAAATTCTACAACAAGTTTGTATGCCAGATGGAATGTGCAGGCGTCCTCGATAGTATGGGGAACAACGTGGCAAACTACTGCGATTGTACAGATTCTAGACTAGGAGAAACATTTGCACACCCACTAGTACAACAAAAGGGGATATGTAGGGTAGAGGTGTCTCTATATGGAGTACAGGCAGAAGATATTTCTCTAGATCTTGCAAACCAAGCGGTATAACACATACAGAAAATGGGGGATCCAGAGGACGAGAAACTTTTTTGGGAACAACCACTCGAGAAGCAATGGAAGGCTCTAGCGTCTACTATACACTGCAACCTAGTTCTACTATCAAAACAGACAAAAACACTATATGCTATATATTGGGGACACTCGGGGACACGAAGGCTATGTGGGGTATACAAAACATACCAAGACCAAGACATACAAGTATTGGAAGAAACATATTTGCCTCTATGGGTATCCGCTTTTGGATTTGTAGGCCTCCCTATACACGCGGTAGTATTGGATCAGGATGAAGATGGGGTAGGTACAACCCTACAAACATACAGGAAAACAGAAGGTGGAACATATCTAGCGAGAAGCAAAGCACCGTTTGCGAGACATAGAAAGGAAATTCCAGAACCCAGCAAGGGTATTCGTCCACTAGGAGACTAGGCATACCAGCACCACGCCCAGACTGTTGGACCACTCTCTTTCCAAGGGATTGTAGTCTGGAAATATACAGCAGGCTCTTCGCTGCCTCCTTGTTGCCCTCTGGTCCAAAAGTCTGGGCGTGGTGCTGGCGTATGCCTAATCGTGTGCTGGCTGGTATGCCCAGTCTGTCTAGGTGTGCCCAATATTTCCGTGTTGAACATTGGGCAAAATATATTTGCATGTGCTTGCATATTTTGTGCCTAGATGCCACAAAAACGAAATTTGTCCGAGCAGGATATAGAAGATATTCGCAATCTTCGAGGTGTCGAGTCTGCGGACGACACGAAGAAAAAATATGGGATCGGTACCACTCGTCTTCGAAGAATATGGGACGCCGTCGATGCGGAACTTAGTACAAAGCCCGAAGAACCCCTAGAAGAACAAGAAACTACTACCCCCGTAGTGCACAGGGTGACCGCAACTGGCCCTCCCACCAAGTTCCCCACGGATCTACTAGAAGATATACGAAACGCAAGCTCGTTCGAAGAATCGACGCACCTGTCCGACATGGAGAGACGTTTGGAGAACCGGTTGGATACACTGGAACGCAGGCTGTTGGACGCAATTTCCGACGATGCCCGCACGGTCGATTCCGAGTGTCCGAAGAAAGACGAGCTGGAGGTGCACGATATTTGGAAAACTGTAGAGAACACAAAGTGGTGGTTTGGTTTGTTTTTTGTGGTGTACGCGGTTTGCAAACCACTGTATCCATTCGCTCGCCTAGAAGTTTGCAAACTCTGGAAGAGTGAAGTAGACCCCGACGCCCAGTTCGCGCACTCCGTAAAACAGTCCGGTACGCCGAAGGAAACTAGCGACTCTGTACACCAGCACTCTGGAGGGCGCGACCCTTTCTACATGGCGTAGCTCTTTGTGTTGCATAGTTGTTTTATTTGGGGGGTCTACAAAGCTGGCAGCATGGATACTCGCATTTCCTTGTGTTTTGCTTTTGTTGTGCCTAGTTGTAGTGTACGCATGAGAATGGGCCTTTCTAGAAGCTTGGGGTTTCCATCCAGCTGATCCTCCACAAATGCGTTTGAACAGTACAGGCTCGTTCCTATTTGCAAAATATACCTTTCCTTCTTGCGATACCGATACTCCCCATATCCAGATATTCTGAATTCCGTGCCTGTTGGCAGGGTTTCTAGCTTCTCGCATAGTCCCCACTTCTTGTCCCGTAGATATACCATCTTGTCAAATTGTTCCACGGTGGCGTCTGCCTTTGTGGCTTCTTCTTGCTTCTCACTCTCTTCCTCGTCTATCTTTCCCAACATGTTTGCGATCCCTTTGGGAGCTACAATATTCCCTAGGAGGACTCTGCGACTCTTTTGTTTTCCGAATGGTTCTGAGAATCCTTCCACATCGAATTCTAGTGGGAAGTGTGCGGGCCCACATAGATAGAATGGGTGTACTTTCCCAAATCCTTCCGCAAAAGCGTATTTCTCCAATATTTCTGGGGTGGATAGAACATCTGAAAGGGGCTTCGGTGCCCAACATATCATCGGGAATGGTCCTTGTCCTGGATGGGGTTCTCCTTCTAGTGTTCTTGCTTGTATCGCTAGAATTGTACCACCAAATGTTTTCTCTGTTTTTGGGATGTTTTTGAATCCAAGTACCTCCACGTGGGCTGGAACAAACGGGTTGTCTCTGTCTACCCATAGGTCTAGAAGTTTTGTAGATTTCTTGTGCGTGCGAAACTCTGTACTAGCTTCGTGTAGTGGTTGCCGTAGTTTTTCTATCTTTTCTTCTAGTAGGGCTTTCCTGTCGGACACTTCTTCCAGCCTCTCTCGGGCCTCTTTCTGTCGTAGAACTATCTTTTCCCACTCCTCCCGCTTTCTCTCCCTGGCGGCCTCCCTATTGATTTCTACGTGTGCTCTCCAGTTGTTTTCTACTAGGAGTAGTTTTTCTTCCGCTAGTCTCGCAATTCGATCTCGTGTGGATAGTAGACAGGTTTCTCTTGTTGTGGCTATCTTCTCTATTGGGAATGGATGGAGGGTTCTGTTCCCGTTCCAAACCTTCTGGTTCCATTGCCATCGTACAAACTCCTAGTGGACGAATACCCTTGCTGGGTTCTGGAATTTCCTTTCTATGTCTCGCAAACGGTGCTTTGCTTCTCGCTAGATATGTTCCACCTTCTGTTTTCCTGTATGTTTGTAGGGTTGTACCTACCCCATCTTCATCCTGATCCAATACTACCGCGTGTATAGGGAGGCCTACAAATCCAAAAGCGGATACCCATAGAGGCAAATATGTTTCTTCCAATACTTGTATGTCTTGGTCTTGGTATGTTTTGTATACCCCATATAGCCTTCGTGTCCCCGAGTGTCCCCAATATATAGCATATAGTGTTTTTGTCTGTTTTGATAGTAGAACTAGGTTGCAGTGTATAGTAGACGCTAGAGCCTTCCATTGCTTCTCGAGTGGTTGTTCCCAAAAAAGTTTCTCGTCCTCTGGGTCCCCCATTTTCTGTATGTGTTGTACCGCTTGGTTTGCAAGATCTAGAGAAATATCTTCTGCCTGTACTCCATATAGAGACACCTCTACCCTACATATCCCCTTTTGTTGTACTAGTGGGTGTGCAAATGTTTCTCCTAGTCTAGAATCTGTACAATCGCAGTAGTTTGCCACGTTGTTCCCCATACTATCGAGAACGCCTGCACATTCCATCTGGCATACAAATTTGTTGTAGAATGTTCCTCTCCAAAGAGATCCGACTGGTGGATTTGGGACTAGAATAGATATACAGTTGGCTCCTACATTGTCTACATTGTCCAAGATATTGCAATCTTTTTCCCAATAGTTTTGTAGGTGGTTGTGCAAACATTCTCTATCTAGTGTACCTGCGTAGTCTATTGTGCAATCTATCGCACACAATCCTATACCGTCTAGTCGAAGGCTTTCTAGAAAGTGTGGAAGTTTTTCGAAAAGATCTCCTATTTCTATGTTGGCTACATCTAGTTTCGCTACTACTATAGCTTCTGGTTTCTGGTTTGCTGGATGTTTTCTCTCGAATACGTCTAGAACGGTTCTATCCGACTCTAAAATTGCTGTACATGTTCTTCTATATAGTGTTGTTGTGTCTCCGAAATATCTGGATGTGGATACTATGCGTACTTGTATGCTATCTGGTAGCCCTACTACGTGCGCGTGGTCTCGAATGTTGGAAAGAATTGTTTTTGCGATTGGCCCTGCCGCGGATACGGATCTAGAACCTGCTTTTGTTGTGGAGATTTGATTTGCTGCTAGTAGTGTCCATACATACATGTCGTCTACAAATACTTCGGAAACTGGTTCCAAATGTGTACGAATTCCCTCCCTTTGTGCTAGATTTTCTATCCCCTCTGAAACTTCTATCGTTGGAGTGTAGCAGACTGTGGATATGTCGGTTGCCAGGTTGTTTTCATATATATTTTGAAGTAGTACGTGTTTGTCGGTCCGCTCTCCTACGGAGCGTATCCCCATATCTTTTGCGGTCGCGAACTTTGTAGTTTCTTGCATTTTTGAGAAGTAGCTGAACTATATGTAGCTGAATTTATATGTTCAATTGGTTGTATTTCCTAGAAAAATTATCAAAATTATTTCGGCGGTCACCTTTCGGCGGTAGAAATGTCGGAAAAATAGGCAGAATGGTTCGTTTCGCCTTTCTCTGGATTTTCTTGAATGTTCTATGTGGTGGTGCTCTTGTATTGGACGTTGGAGCCCTATTCTCTGTGGTAGCTGAAAGTCGCTGAAAAAGGTAGCCGAAAACCTCCTCCATTTGGGGACGGATATTATGTTTACTTTGTTCAATACGAATTCAAATATATTCTCATAATTTTGTCACAACATTTTACCCTCTTGGTGTCCCAGACTTGGGCTAATTCTCTTACCCCGGGTCGCAGTATCGATGGTTGCCGAAAACCGTTGTTGTCGGAGCGATTTTTACACTCCTATAACACCAATATTATTGGAGGAGAAAAACGTGTGGGGTAGTTGAAAACATCCTCAATTTTGCCACGGATTTTACACTCCTATATATTTATGACAAACCTCTGTCATAGGTGGGAGGTAGTTTTTTCGTGCTTAATTATGGTAAATTATGACCCAATTTTACCCTCTTGGTAGCCCAGGCTTGGGCTAATTCTATTACCCCGGGTCGCGGTAATGAAGTGATACCCTATATACTACTCCAGCACAAAAATATTTACACAATTCCCTAACATTTGATTGGCCCGTAGCAAGTCTCTGTCCAAAATTTATATCCCAGTAAACTCCAACGCCGAACTACTTTCCGTAACCGTGAGGCGCAGTTAAAATAATTCTTAAGAAAACGGAAAATAAACACATTTTCTTGATGAATTTATTTCAAATGCTGGAATGAATGGCCTTTTTGTGGAATTTATCGGGGATATAAACGTCGTCCAGTATTCCCGCGACTTTTCCAAGTTTATACCCCCGCTAAATTCCACAAAAATGCCATTCATTCCTATATTTAACCTGTCCATAAAGAGGGAAATTCCTAAAATCAGAACTGAATATTTACAGAACGTGGCCTGTCTGCACACAAATGCCCCCGGTGCCAGATTGGAGAAACTGTTACAAAGTTAACTTGGAAAAGTCGCGGGAATACTGGACGAGGCCTTCCGGCCTTCGTCCAGTATTCCCGCGACTTTTCCAAGTTTATACCCCGATAAATTCCACAAACTTGGAAAAGTCGCTGAAATACTGGACGAGGCCTTCCAGCCTTCGTCCAGTATTCCCGCGACTTTTCCAAGTTTATACCCCGATAAATTCCACAAAAAGGCCATTCATTCCTGTAGTGCACATATGTGGCTGTGACATTCCTAAAATACATCCATCAATAGGCGTCTAATAGCGTCGCGAAAATGTAAAACAAGTAAGTCTATGTTCTGCAAATTTACAATGTTACATGATCAATTCGATGTCGATGATTTTTGTCAAAATAGAGGAGAACCCATGTTGTTTTCATACACGGTGAGACAATCATTTGAATAGTCTGTTGATGTAGCTGGGTGCCAGACATCACCATTATGGGTGTCTTCATAAATATTTAGTTAATATGTCTTTATTATTTGAGCATATAATTGATATTTGATGCTGGATATTAATTTTAATTGTTATATTCTAAGTATAAGTTATATCGGAAGAGTTTCGGGTGTGCGAGGCCATGTACACGCCCATATGTTTTCAAATTGATTCATGTAGTACAACAACAATGGCGGATCCCTGATATCGCATGAACTGTCTGACATGTGACACACATATTTCCGGTGTTGAGTCATATCTGTCAAAATACAAACTACTTTATTTGTATACTTGTTTCAGATTATTATCAAAAGACTTGTAACTTGGGCGAAGCCATGTACACTGACTATATTTATTTTCTGTAAATATTCTGTTCTGATTTTGGGATTAACCTTCTATCCATACACATTTAATATGGGATTTGACCCTGTTGACCGACCTAAAATGACTTTAACTGATGATAAGCCTTTACACATCATTATATAAATAAATAATAAGTGTTAGTAATCTTGCGGAGGTAACCTAGTTTCAGTACTTTCAGTACTTTGATTATATGTTATCTCCTTTGAGATAGCATATTATGTCACGCAAATTCTATGGGGCAGCCTTATTGTCGTGCTAAGCCTAAACGGCGAGTATGACCAAGAAAATCGTGCCAACTTATCCTATGGCGTTTTGGTCTGTCTTGCTTGGTATCTAAAACTCTACGTATACTATTCTCTATAGTTTTCACAGTTTTGGGCTCAGTTTATCAATTACATTTTGGAAAATACGAATCAAGACATTTCGTGAGTATGAATACAGCAGTTATTATCTTTAGTTCTCACAGTTAGGTAGCAGTGACCAGTTAGCCGCCAATTTCTTACTCTTTTTTTCTGGGAGTTACAAACAGTAGTTTATTCTAGAGAAAACGTATGGATGGGAATGTGTTTGCACCAGCAGAGTACATTTGCCTCTGGATGATGATTGAGAAAATATGCAACTTTCAGTCTCTAGTGATCAGTTTTTGCGGAGATAACATATTTCAGTACTTTCAGTACTTTGATTTTCAGTTTGTATACGTGTTTATTCTCCCCGTAATCGGTCTAAGGTGCATCGGGAAAACATCCCTCACAAACCGTACAATTGTGTACATGTATGTAAATATTAAAGGTACATGCCCACTCAGTAGGCACACGATGTTCTTTATATCTGAGACATCATCTGAGACATGCTCTGGCAAAATAAACATTAATTCACCATCACCCCACGTATTGATTGGCATTGTTATACATTTTATATCTGACGTAAATTCCACACTGGTATCAGGGGCGATAACCGTGTTTCATTAAAATGTTAACGGTTTTATGTGGCCGGATTAGCTCATTAGATAGAGCGTCGGACTGCGGATCGGGAGACCGCTGGTTCGATTCCCACCTCGACCTGCTCCGAATGGTCTATTCGGCGTGTCCTTGGGCAAGGTCATCGAGCCAGTGCCGTCGTTAAATCAAACCATGTACAAAATTTACATTTACACTCTTAATTTTTAGAACTGGTGGAATAGTGACACAATTATACACTTACTTAATTCCTACAAAGAACATGTTGTGTCGCTTACGGAATACACCCGCCTGTGGGCCCAGGTACACCTAAATATGTAGATTTTTCCAAGTATGTAGGCTTTGACGGCCTGGGCTTAGCGGGGGTGGTACGAATGCGGATTTGTCACAGTGTGGTAGAGGACCATTGGAGCAATGCGTGTGTGAAATATGAAGCAGATCCGAGCACGGAAACAGAAATTATAAGCCATTGGGTTAAATTTTCCTAAATTTGGATGTACAGTGCAACCTCTCTAAACCGGACACCCTGGGAGGTCCCCATGGTGTCCGGTTTAGAGAGGCTCCACTGTAATGTAGGTATATGAGCGTGCGGAGACACGTGCTGTTAACCCTAACCCTATGGAATATGTTAACGAAACGTCACCCATGCGTAGATATCGAGTCAACGACGTGTCCCGCGCAAGAACCACAAATGGGCCAGACGACATTATGTAGTCAGTCAGTACGTATGCAAACGGTCGTTACAGGAACCACATTGATATTAGTCTAATTAATATTAGACAGTATAAAAAGTTATTGAACAATTATTTTATAACCAGCTATGTCATCTGCAGCTCTGCAGAGTAACGTGCAGTGATACTGAATGTGATTTGTTTGCAGTTATAGCTTCAAGACTTATTCTATAAATGGTGGGTGGAATTTTGTTTATTAAAATTATTTATATGATTGAAACGTACACGTATATTTTTGCTACCTTCTTTTAATTAGTACATGTGTGTGTTCTTACATCGGTTGTAGGCAATTTATATCTGAGAAAATGGCAGCACCTGTTAGATGTACTGTTTAAAACGGAATGGATGACTTATCTCCCTTATGTTATACCAATTGAATCCAAAGAGAAAGTGTGCACTGCTTATTTTATGAGTTTATGCTCTTATTACAACGTAACAAATACATGTATACTACAGTGGAACCTCTATAAACCGAACACCTATAAACATAAGTTTCTATAGTTTTGATGGGTTTCACTGTAATTTATATAGACTGCTAATGAGTCTTCATGTTAGCAATTAACAGAAGCGTGTCTCCGCACGCTCATATACCTAAATTACAGTGGAGCCTCTCTAAACCGGACACCATGGGGACCTCCCAGGGTGTCCGGTTTAGAGAGGTTGCACTGTACATCCAAATTTACGAAAATTCTAGTTCTACCAGAACGAGACCTATAAAAGGTGTTTCATGGCAACAAATCTGACGACATTATGTTCTGTTTCCATGGTAACCAAGAACACCGGCTAGGGAAGCGTCGGTTTTGCCAACTGGTACCATCGTAGACTAACACGCCATCTCTCTATATCATGTTTAACCTTTATTTTCATTATCTGACTTTTATCATTTATTATTATTAGCCGATCTATTTATAGATCGGCTAACATATTGGTCATCTATCGAAATCTGAAAAAGTTTGTAGCAACCCTTTTCTCCGCTATTCGATAATATACGAACGCGAATTTTTCTGTATCACTTCCAAATTGCATCAACCGATAAAGTTTGCATTTTTGGCAATTATCTCCGTTTAAAACTTTAAATATAGCCAAATAACACAATTTTGAATACGTAATGAGCTGAACGCCGGAAGAGATTGAACCCGGAAGTTGTTGTTGTTGAAGTCCATAGTTGGCTCTAATGGCCATATACGCCAACATACGCCGATTATTGGGCTAATTTAAAGCTTTTATTTATTAAACCAGAACAAGTTTCAACCACGTATAATCGCGTAAAATGTGTTTATTCGGCTAATTTATAATCGACCTCTGCTCAAAATCTCCTCCGATCGCGTATGCGCGTCATTTGACGCTTGTTAATATTCACAAAATTTTCCACCAATCAAAACGAAGAATTGCCCTTCATAGCGAACTATGATTTGTTTACGTATCATGCAGGGATGGCAGGGATGCATCCAGCACGCGCGATTGCGGCAATCCCCCTTAATTATTGTCAATGCCGCAAATTATTGATTGTCTTGCGCTCGATATCGCGCAAAAAATCACGGATGGGCCCCTTTTTAAATGACCAGTGCGCACATTAAGAAAACGTAATTGACTATTTAAACGCGCTGCGTATTTAAATCATTTGAAGGCGTGCAGTTCAATCGAGTTTGTGCGGCCGTTGAACGTAAGCTTCGAGTCGATGTAAACCATTTAAATCGATAAACAAGGGATAAACAAGTGACAACGTTATCAAGGCCAATCTGGGCATGTGCCTGAATACGCAGGAGCTTGCGTCTATTTTTAGATGGCACTGTAACCGCTAGCTCCGGTAGCTCCGCCCACTCGCGTGCTGCCACAGAATTCGGACAAACAGACAGTGACTACAACTTTGTGTATTGTGGAGTGTAAACTGTAGATAAATAGAGCATACAGTACAGGTGTTACGCTGGAATATTTCGCAACATAATGGTGACAACAAAACATTGCTGCTATGGCGATTCACGAACACGGAAACCCGGTGAAGACAAATCCTTTATTGGATGGATTTGGCGGGTTTCCAAAACCTGCACAAAATCGAGAAAAATGTCAACGCTGGGTACAGAACTGTGGTCGAAAATAGTTAACCATTGACAATGTTACCAGAGACACCTACATATGTTCGATGCACTTTACCCTGATTTGATCGGCTAATAACATCATGCTCTGCATGACTTTTCATTTATTTTGTTACAGAGACTGGCTTCCATTACCTTGACTCGTATAGCGAAATCGAACATCGAATACTTGACATGAATACCATCGTATTATACATGTATGTAATCCAATATAATTGTAGCATGGTCCACTTGATGGTTATCTCTTTTTATCTCATTATTCATTCAGATGGCTGTTCTAGATTTATTTTCATATTCCTGTTTATTTCTTTGGAATTGTAATATGAGCAATGGAAACTACAGTAGATTCACATGGGCAGGCTTGTTTATAGCCGACTCATATGTACCTACACAGTTCTCTAACATTATTATTTACATGTATCGTGTCCGGGCCATACGTTAAAAACCGTATGGAATATGTTAGCTACCAGTCCACCAAAATTTGAGACTTTGTTTAGCAATTCTTGGCCGAACGAGCACATCCGCAAGTTTTTTTCTCAGATATCCTCTTCATATATTCACAGAGGCTACTTGCTGTATACACCTGCTACATTATATGTCAAGAAACTTTAGTACCTAGACAAGTCAAATTGGCAGACAGCTAGGAGCATTTATAATGTGTAAAAGTTCGCATGTGGTGGTCAATTTCTGCACTTATTCCGTCTTGGCCGCTGGACTAAAGGCGCCCGAAAGCAATGTGACATGCAGAGTTTGCACTAACAAATAATGTGTAAATCAATTCTACATGTATACATGCCCACACCGATCATAATCTGTACTGGTACCGAGTGTTTTGTTTTCGAGCTACAAACCTCTGTTTCAGACTGTTAAAATTGTGTCCCAAACAGCAAACACACATTTCGAGCGGAAGATGCGTACAAATTGAATCTGAATATGCTCACTGAATGGACCAGATCACAGTTTAGCACACAATTTTACGAAATACTTGCTTTTGTCAGCTGAAAATTGAATATTAAACGAGACTTACCTAAGTCGAAGTTTGTTTAAGATGTTGTCATCCTAAACTGCCAGAGAGTATAGGCCCTCCCTCCCACCCACCCGGGTGAGATGATATCAATGTCGAACGTATAACACCATTGCTTTAAAGTCTGAAGCCGATCACGTGACATGTTACATTCCTCACTCCTCACTCCTCACTCCTGGCAGTTTAGGATGACAAAATCTGAATCAAATTTCGACTTAGGTAAGTCTCGTTTAACCCTTTGAACCCGAAAGCCCGCTATATTGGTTTATGCAAACAGTGCAGATCCAGATGAGCCGGCTCGTAACGAGCCGTCTCATCAGGATCTGCACTGTTTGAAAGTAATTTTCATATTTTTCAGAACAACAAATACCCCCTTTTTATAAATGGAATAGTCTGAAAATCATTTTGCGATGATTGGATTGGTTACAAGATTAACATATCGCAGCCCATTCCAGTTACTTAGGGGTGAAAGGGTTAATATTCAATTTTGTCACCTAAACTGCCAGCCGGGATTAGTGGAGTCTTTAGAGCCATGGGCTCTAAAGACTCCACTAATCCCGGCTGGCAGTTTTATAGGTGACAAACACGCAGAACACGACAATATAGAGAATACCAGGCTAGTGTCTTTTGATAGCAAGTTTATCAGGCAAGGCTAGGAAACTCGTAGGAATTCCGAGGCTTGCCTCGGAATTCCTACCGTTTCCGAGCCGAGCCTGATAAACTTGATATCAAAATACACTAGCCTGGTATTCTATTTATCAGGTAACGTTTTATGCTCGAAAATGTCCACAGATGACGTCGTTATCTATGGACAGAACGTGGACGTGTTTACGTTGCGTCATTACACTGACGTCATTCGGTAACGTCACGTGACGTCATCCGACCAATTGACCGTCAGTTTTCACTTCGTTGAAACCCGGATGTTTATATCAGGTCAATGCCTGATACAACAATATGTTATCAGTCAGTACGTATTCGGTCAATACAGGGCAGGTTAACTGATAAATGCTCTTTAGGGTAAGTCATTTAACTGCAAGAATTTATATGACTTATCACCCTGAACTAAATATTTTTACAACACATAGCATGCAACACATTACATGCAACTACCTTTACCGGGGTCGGTTGTTCCCTCAGCTGTCGACTTGTGACAACACACAATGGCTAAAGGAACTGTCGTTGTAAATTGGACGCTGGTAATGTCTTCTATTCACACAGTCAGATTTCCAACCAGCCGTACGAAGAATAGTGTCAATAGGCACTTTACCAGTTGCTGCACTTGTAGAAGCAGCACGTGTTGAATGCGGCTTAAATATTGACAAATCAATACCCGCATCATTAAGGGATTCGCGAATCCACTTACTAATAGTGTTTTTAGTAGCTTCAGAATATGGTTTCTGTGTGGTGATGAACAATCTAGTATCATCATCTGACCTCAGTTGGGCAATGGATTGCAAATATTGTTTCATACACACCACCAGACACAATGAAGCATTAGCAGGATAACTTTCCACATATAGTTCATTCAAATGATTAGAAGGTGTGGACTGTTTTAACAATTTCCCAACTCTTAACTTTACATAGTTATCCGTAATCACAATGTTATGCACTTCCAGTGAATGAAGTGTTTGACACCGTTGTCCAGTCGTAAGAGCTAAAAGTGTGGCCAGCTTTTTCGACACTTGCCATAAGGGCACAGTAACATTATCCAATGTTTTTAGGTAATTCAAAGCAATAGAAACATCCCAAGTGACGTTATAACGTGGTAAACATGGACTTTCATTGAATATACCTTTCATAAAGCGTTTCATCAATATTTGTTCTCCAATATTGTCATTTGTAACTGTAGACATCATACTGGAAACAGCAGACTTAGCAGTGTTAATTGTACTATAACCTATGCCACTGTCATATAATTGTGACAATAAAGTGATAAAAGTCTTTACATCGGTATTAAAGATATTACATGTTTGCCTGTCACAAAATAGCATCCACTTTCTGATATACGTCCCATATTGTTTCTTTGTTGTGGTCCTCCAAGATGACAAGATGATTCGGACAGATGCCTCTGAAAATCCCTGACCAAGCAGCGCCTCCCGGATATTCTGAAAAACCCCAGCCGCATTTTTTGCAGTGGATGTTGTCTGTCATTGTCCTGCGTATGTTGCAGGCAGTCGTTTGTTTTGGGCAGAATATATGGCTGATGGCATATCATCTGTAGTAATGTTTGGAACCACGACTGTGTCGGGAATATTGGTGCAACCAGGATGACTGTTGCCCTTTCTTGTTGTATATTTTGGAGCACCTGTCCCAAAATACTGAAAGGCAGAAACAAATACGCAACATGATTAGTCCATGTCAGAGAAAATGCATTGATAGCAACCGCCTCTAAATCTGGATTGTATGACACATATCTGGAAAGTCTATGGTTTGCCTTTGATGCAAATAAATCAATAGTACATTTCCCTAGCACCGATTGAATGTTATTGAACACTTTATCACTGACCATCCATTCCATATCCTCATTTTTCTGCGACTCAGGTTATCAGCAGTAACATTAAGTTTCCCTGGTATATGGTACACACTGATCCATATACCTCGTTGCTTTAACCAAAACCATGTATCCTGTGCCAACCTGTTCAACAGGGATTTCCTACCTCCCATTGTTGACAAATACTTTATAGCAACAGTATTGTCGAGATGAAGTTGGATATGAATATGTATAACATTGGAACAAAATTGTTTTACAGCTATATTTGCAGCTTTGATTTCCAGAGAGTTGATATAATACTGCTTTTCCTGTTCCGACCAAACACCACTAATGGTCTCTCCAGTAGGCTTATTTACAGCACCATATCCTAATTTTGAACTGTCAGATTCAATAATGATTGCTGCCTGAGGTAATACAATTGGTCGATAAGCTGAACTAACATTATCAATCCAACCTTGCAAACATAATTTCACCTCCATATTTAGTATAACATGCGCATCAAAATTACCTCTATGCGTTTGCAATGCACTATCACGTATAATTTCCATTGGTTTGTAAAACAAAGGTGCATGAGCAACAGCAGGTTCACTTGCTACTAACTTGCCTATGACCTTGGACAAATCCCGAATTGTAGCGTATGTTCTTTGTTTCAGCCAATAACATTGTTCAACTATTTCAACAACCTTCTCAGCAGGCAAAGTTACTGTCATGGATACAGAGTTTATCACAAACCCAACAAAAGCAATTTCTTGTGTAGGGTTTACTACAGACTTATCAGGGTGTACTGTAAAGCCTAACCTATCTACTAATTGTAATGTTTCATATATGTTTCCAAACATTCTTCCTGTGTGTCACTTTTCAACAAACTGTCATCAATATACATGTATGCTGTATTACAATGTCCACGTTTTCGCATAGAAGAAAACAATGGTTTAACAGTTTTGTGAACATTCTTGGTGCATTGGACAATCCATTTGGGAGACAAGTGCAACAGAAAAACTGACACTTCCATTTAAATGCTAGCCAAGGTTGATATGCTTCGGCCACTGAAACACTATAGTAAGCATGTCGAAGATCAATTGACGCAACATAACAATTCTGTGTCACAAACGCCAATGCTGACTTCAAGGTTTCCCTTTAAAAATAATGGTTTTCAACATGTTCATTAAATGTACGCAAGTTTAAAATTAGTCTATGAGTCCCATCACGTTTTGGCCGAATTAAAATGTTAGACAAGAATTTAGCTTCACAAGCATAAATAGGCATACTAACATGTTTATTCACAAGTTTATTTATTTCTAAGTTAATGAAATCTTCCTCTGAATGATTAAAGCAAATACATCTAGGAACTATATTTTGTATCGGCTGCTCCATAAATTCAATTTTGTAACCATTTTTAACAATTTCCAGAATCCATTTATCAGAAGTTATATCAAGATGTGTAATTATCTGAAATTTGTCCAGCTATAAAAATGTCAGGCTTGTTTTTTTAAAGAGGCCACACTAGTACGTACAGTAACATCATCAACTGCTGTTCTTTGTTCTAATATTTGCGGCCGCACCCCCCTCTCTGGTCTTTCCGCGGCTGCGGATGCTGAGGGCGACCTTGCTTCTCTAAAAAGAACCACTTTTTTCAGTGAAATCCTTGTTGTAATACGCTTGTTTTGGCTTCTTATATTCATGGTTAGATTTAAGGGCATGTGATGGTAACTTCTTTTTTTGTGACTGTCGATATACGATTTCACTACCCAGTTTATTTGTTTCCGACAATGTTTTCGTCTGCTGGTTTAAATCATCACCAAACAGAAACTCGGATGCAGATGTTTTTGTACTGCACAGTTTGCGATACTGTTGTGAGACAGCTGGTTTCAACATGTATCGGCGCATGATAGACATATCACGGTGTGCATGTGTTAGCAACTGAAAAGCGTCACACGCCATATCAAAACATTTTGTGTTCTCCTCACTGTCATTTTCCAAACAACTATTCATGATCTGGATCACCGGGCCGGCAGCATTGCATTAGTTACCATTTTCTGATTGGAGAAAATCATTTTTTCCTTACGACGATAATCATCAGGAATATTATTCCACAGTTCTGGATTGACTAATGGCACGTGCACATTCTTGCAATTTTCCGGAACTTCATATTTAGGAACTAAAGCTTTTACACTCTTTTTTTGCACTCGAAGCTTGCATCGCTCTATTGATAATTAATCCTAATTTTTCATTGACCGGAGGGCCGACTAAATCCCTCTGTTCAAATTCTTGTGACAAGTTTAATCTGTCTAACTTACTTGTAGATGCATATTTATCTGATTGTTTCATCATTGGTAATTAAACCCCATTTCTTCAAAATCACTATCGCCCGATGATGACGATATATCGGACAATTCACATCGACTTTCACTTTCATTTCGCGTTTTCGTTTCATTGTTCATTGCGGAAATGGAAGTTGACCCGGTGTTGACGTATTTTTCACCCGCACTGGGTGCTCTCGATTGTGTTACAGACACAGAATTCTCACGCGACGCGCTGACATTACCGACCGCAATTTTAATACTGGCTTGCATTAGTTTCACACTATTTGCCAGTTCGGTGATTTGTTCTTGGGTATTGTACCATTACCCCGGCTGTGGACCCGAATAGGGCGACGTATAACACGGATGCGCCCCTGGAAATTGCGGGTACAATGGTAATCTCGGGGAAGCCTCGTAGCCCAGATGGGAATTCCCCGTAACCGCCGCTTCTCGTCCCATTGGATACAGCGGAGGCCTGTTGACAGATGTATGCTGACTAATCATAATGTTATTCATGCGGCTGGGAGCGTCGACGATTTGCTGACTAGGCATTGTTGACATAACCGGCACCGGCTCAGCGGTGACCTCTTCTGTCGAACACGAGGAGCCTTGCACTGACTCCATAATTTTCCGCCGTTTACGAACTCGGCTAATTGACTGTCATCAGAATATGATCTAAAGGACCAGAGACGGCCAACAGTCACAACGTTTTGTATAACATAACAGCTATAACAAAAACAGTTGCCCTCAGTCCCCTCAGGGTAAGAAGGTCTTAGAATTCTTCAAAATTGCCTCCAGTCCCCTAGAAGGACTTGAACTTCTTCACACAAATGCCTTCATTCCCCGCAGGGTAAGAAGGACTTTTGTTCCAATGTTGAACGCGAATTCCTCAAGTATTCCGAACACTCATGTATGAAATCCGTGCACAATTATGATAATTATAACCCCTTCATAATTTTCCCGAAAGGTACAAAAGTCATTACAAAAATCACTTCACACGCGAACTCTAAAACGTCCGGCAAATTTTAAAATCGCCAATATACTCAGAATTATATACAACACTGTCTGGTTATACTAATTTCCGTAGTTTTATTGATTTTAACGTTTATAAAACTTTAAAACTTCCGTCATTGAAAAAGCCAACCGATCACAGCAACATACACGTAACATCTGAAGCCGATCACGTGACATGTCACATTCCTCACTCCAATAATCCCGACTGGCAGTTCAGGTGACAAAATAGCATAGGATGCTGAGTATTTAATTATACGTCACATTCAATCACCACAGACAGGCAGTTTTGGAATATTCAGTAAAAAGCCCATAGGAAAACTACGAAACTAAGCCTTTTGCAAGTGGACTGGTACCTTAACGAAACTTCATCCATGCATATATATCGAGTCAACGACGTGTCTTGCGCAGGAACCACATCTCTAGCGTCGCTAATTTTGGAGTTATTGTCGCTTTTTGATTTTCGCTCAGAAATCGTTTTCGGAGTTTAAGTCCAAAACTATATGGAATATTTTATTGGCGATAGCAATCAGCATAAATCCACATCAGCCTGTTCATCCGCAGTCTGACCAGGGTCTACACTGGTTGCCAAAGATGTAAATTATCACAAGTGATGGTTTATCAATTGTTATTCTTAAACAAACTCTTTTTATGACAAAGCACAGAAATGTGATAAAAATACTAAAAGTTCGCTATTTAATTTCCACATATCCGAAAAATACAGGGAATTTGGGCAGCCTACATGTGATTGTGATGTTCTTACCGGCATTCCAGTTGGATTTTGTTTGTGGTTTAGTTTTATTATCCCGCCTGCTTTAGCAGAAGCGGGACATATGCATAGCTTTTCCGTCGGCGGTGGCGGCGGTGGCGGCGGTGGCGTCAACATTAGCTCAGTTTCCAGAAAAATATAAGTCCTACCACCTCCATACTTGGTATACATCAACACGGTGGTGTAACCATCTCACACAGAGGGAGCCCATGTGACATTGACCTGGTTTTCATGGTTAATTGACCTACTTTTCACATGCATTCAACGTTATGTTTTTGCGTTTAGCTCTGTTTCTAAAACTTAACCTCAGGTTAATTCATTGTAACTTCTGATTCGCTCAATGGAATGCTTTAATATCCCATACATGTATGTGTAATAACATTGCCGGGTTTGGAAAACTTAACGCTCGGTTTAATTTATTACAACTTCTGTTTCCCTTGATGGAATGCTTTAATACTTCTTAGGTGTAAACTATAACAACATCCGGCATGATTATATGGTGCCCGCTAACCCCAATGTGAAGGTCACGGGCTTAGAAAATGCTCAGTTTTGAAAACTTAACGCTTGGGCTAATTTATTGTAACTTCTGTTTCCCTTGATGGAATGTTTTAATATTTCACACATGCATTTGTAAGAACATTCCACATCATCTGCAGAAAGTTCATGGTGTCCGGTAACCCCAAGGTCAAGGTCACGGACTTCAAAAATGTCTAGTATAGAAATTTAGCATCGGTTATTTATAGCTCCTTATGTACTATCAAACAGGCGGGACATCTTGCTCCGCGGAGCTCTTGTTAAATAAAGCAGAACATTCTGATTTAAAATATCTGTTAACACCATTTAATACCACTTTTCAATACATATGCCATAGGTTTACTTTGGTATGACTATCCCGTAAATTAATTCATGCATATTCAAGGTGTATGCTCACGTGGTCATAATGTAACAACAACAACAGTGGCTGAAAGTGTTGAAATCTTGCCCACTCCAAAGTAAGTATTATTTGATATTTTCCTTAATATGAAACGGATTTTGATGAAATATGGCGCTGCAAGCGCGTCTTCATGAGCTGCATTTGGTCGTCCAGGGAGTTCGGCACAGACTTATGTATTGTTTACGAAGAGTCTTCGTAAAAACGACATACGTTTGGGCCAAATTACAGCGACCACCAAATGCAGCTTAACAAGACGCGTTTGATGCGTCATATTTCGTCAAAATCGGTTACGTAATAAGGACAATATAAAAGAATACGTACTTTGAATCGGATGGATTCTGGAAGTTTCAGTACTTGTTGTTGTTGTTAGTACCACGTGATCATACACCTTGATATTATCCCTCATTAGGATTCCATTGGTATTAAAATGAAGCAGTTTAAAGTGCTAACACTAATATTACAGAAGTCAGTTGGACTCTTCCAGCTGCAACACTTGTCAGATGTGGTAATATTTACAACATTACAACGAATTAGAACGTTCTGTTACACAAACGTGATATCATATACAGACAGAGGAACATATATACTAAACAAAAAAGCATACCTACCTACCCAACATATTTTGGGAGCCGTTACCGGATATAAACAGACACAACGCTTGTATTCTATTTATCAGGTAACATTTTATGCTAGCCGCAAGTATACATTTAGTTTTGATAGAAAAGAACGCGGACTTGTTTACGTTGCATCATTACACTGATGTCATTAGATAACGCCATGTGACGACGTACGAACAATGACACGTCAGTTTTCAATTCATTGTTCCCCGGATATCTGTACCAGACGTAATAGGGTACGTAGTACATAGTCAGTACGTATACAAATGCTCGTTACCTGATACATCATAGTCTACTAGCCATCCCTATATGTTATATAGTGAACCGGGACATGTTGAGTACTATAAGCTTTTATGCTTGAAATGTAATATATAGGTCCTCAGGACTCAGAAACTGCCGGATGCTAAGTTTCATATGTTTAGCATTTTTCATAATTGACCTAATTAGCATATTAATTAGGTCAAATCACCAAAGTAAGTCTATCTTTCTTAATAAGCCACATAGAGACTTAATTTTGGTGCCTATGCCCATTTTTTTCCACCTCAAAGAATCGACCTAACACAATCCCAAGCACATATATTAATTCCAACCTACTGAAATTCAAGATGGCCACCATTTATAATGAGGTAAATGGTAAAATCGTCATAACTCAGCTACATTTGCATATATATCATTTTATAGACTTAACTTTGGTCTCTAGGCCCATGTTTCAGACCCAAATTAATCATTCTAACACAGTCCCAGGCTCATACAGCCATTTAAATCTAAAAAAAGACAAGATGGCCGCCATGCATAATGAGGTAACGGTTAAAGTCGCAATAAATATACAACTACTACAATAGAAACGTTATATGTTTATGTACATCAATGTTTTCTACCACAATGAATCGATATAACACAGTTGCAGGCTGATAAAACAATTTAATCTGTCTGAAATACAATATGGCCGCCACATATAATGAGGTACATAGTGCATTTAATAGTTGTTATAACTTGGCAACCACTAAAGATAACACATTATGATCATTTCAACAACCATGTGTTCCACCCAAAGGAATCAATCCTAGAACGTTCTGAAATAATTCCGAATTAAATATGCATGAACATATCCGTGAGCGTCCATCACCTCTGCTCGCCACTTTCAAGAATTGCATCCTGAACTCGTTGATACTTTCTCATGCTGTCGTTCACGGATGGTCTTCTTGAACAAACGACTCAACTTTGACATACTGAGGATGTTAGCTGTGCAAAAGGAGGACGAAATACATCCACGTATTTATGCAGTGCTTCCAAAAAATTCGGATTTAAAGTAAGTTTTATATTAACAACAACAACAACAAGTTTACATAACAACAACAAAACAGTTTCTAGGAACATTTCAAATAAATATATGAATCTAGGTCCCACACCCCGTTAACTGGTGTATGATCTTGAGTCACACACCATTTCATAATCCCCTGGATCCTCCACACTATCCCAATCTTGCAACAAACATTCCAGTTTTCTAAACTGATAGCTGATGTGCATCTGGGGGTGGATGGTCGAGTTTGGCTCCATGGCATCGGGGCAATATCAACTGTAGAGCTGTCTCTGATCAAAATAAAGTTTGCCACAGTAATCCCTGCAACGCGAGTTGCATCATTATGTAAATTCCATGACAAGCCGGTGTCAAACTTATTGCAGCAAACGGGGACTATACGCATTATTAAATAGTACAAAAAACGTATCGAGACATTCAATGAATATCGGTGACATTCCAGTTGACGGGTGACCTGATTCAACGTTAAATTATAATAAACTAGTAAACGAAATGAACGCATAATTCCAATGGAAATTATTAAATTAATAATACAGTTCATAGCAGATCTACATGGCTTTCAAATTTTCTTCCAAAGTTGAAATAAACAGGGTGATCAAATCTGTTAAGTGTATAATATAAATGCCTCCTTACACCAACTTGAAAAAAGTTTCTTGTTTTCAGATCATGTGTACTGGCGATGCAGTGCTTATTTGCTCCATGTGTTGGAAAAAGGACGGAATGTAAGCGATGTGGGCTTTCTGGAATACGAACGCTTATCCTCAGGAGTCAAGAATGTGGCGATGCCATACCTGTGCGACTCGAGGATATAATTGCAACAAATGGTGACAATGCATCAGTATCATGCCACATCGTGTTACAGTTCATACACATATGTGTCCCGCAATGTGTTAGTTAGTAACAAGAGAACATCTAGAGATTTGCCACATGATGATGAACCTCCACAACGACTTAGTCGTTCGCAAGTGTCTGACTTTGTATTCAAAAGAGATTGTATATTTTGTGGAAACGTGTGCTTCCATAAAGATCCCAAAAATCCCCCTAAGTGGGTGCCTATATACCAATGTGAGACTGAAACAAGGCCTGATCAAACAACTTTCAAACAGGTGATACTTAACATATGTGATGAACGACGAGATAATTGGTCCAGAACCGTTGAGGTTAGAGTCAACGGTGCTCAAACCGATCTACCAGCAGCATATGCTCAGTAACATATTACATGTTACAATACATTCAGAAAGATACCCATTGACTCAACCAAATATGAATCTTTTAAACCATGTGTTGATAAATCATTGAAGTCTGTAATCAACCATATGAAAACTAACATTTCCGTTACGTGGACATTAGCTGAACTACATGATGTTTATACTCACAATTCCAGTCTCCTAACTAGAAAACAAATGATTGTACACTTGACTGAGTACTTTGGTGATGATATTGTCGTGTTGCATTTAGAAGGTTGTTCTTCCCTTGTTGGCTTTCGGAAGTTTGTTGGCAAGTCTCTCAAACTGGTCATGCAGTCACTTGTTTCTGATGTTGATGATGATGTTGACCGCTTGATCAGAAGAGTCAAGGCAGAAGTCAGAATAGCTTTAGGTATGAGAAAACTGTTGAAGACACAAGTTCAACTCTGCTAAAATTTGTCTCTAGTTTTTTGTCTAATGGTGAGACGTCCAACGTATCACTCACTCTCGCCCAGTGTCTCCAGTAGCATGTCAGCAAATGTACTAATCCAACTAGTCTATGTCTCGCAGTAAAACTGCACCATACCTTTTCATAGCAAATGCTCTGTCTTGCACCAGCTACCGTGCATGTGAAGGAGGGGACGAGTGCTATAATGCATTGACACAACGAGACGATGATGAAGTAGACATTGACGAAGGGGAAGAGGATGTAGATAGCGATCGCAACCATGAATATGAAAGTGATGACTGAGACAGATAGTGTCCACCTTTGATCCTGTTGATTCACCAATTTTTTTAAGATACAATTATAGATAAGTTCAGGGGCCCATTTCACTAAACCTCGTAAAATTTAAGAAGTTCGTAAAAATTGTGTTTTTGTTTGCATACATTTTGTTAACATACAAACTTGCTACTGTAACAATACTACATTTTAAATTGACACCTACAACAGTCTTACATAGTCTTACGAAGTGCTGCAGGTGTATATAATAATAGTTACGTTGTAACGGTTTCTTGAATGGTTTTGCAGGATGATGATGCAGGAGTCTCCTGGTAACGTGTTGCCATATATATTAACATTCAGGTGTTTGTCTGCTCAATCATCGATCTGGATACGACGATATACATAGCATTCCCATTCCTCTTGTCTCTCAGATAAGATATGTAACATTGATCACGTCTGTACATGACTTACTTGTTGGTCGGACGTTAAACCTTTTCACTATTTTTCTTATGGTGGTCAATACTATGTATTTTGATGACTCTCCAGTCTTGTATAATGTTTCACAGTGCTTACTGGATTATTAACCATTATTGTTGATGTTGTTTTATGGTAAATTTGATGTTATCGTGGAATATCCAATATCCATTGCGATACATGTTCAACTGTGCCATAAAATATTCTGAAAACCACAGTGCATACGTCGCAAATGTACAATGACCATACCTGCACAATTATATAAAAAGTGCTCGTCCATATCTTTTTGCTATAGCTGCAAGGGCAGAAGGGGGAAATAATATTAAATACATACTTCGATAATTATGAGTTGTTCAAAATTATATATTAAGAACCATTCTAAATGAATGTATGGTCAAAATAAACACCAAAACGAAGTCGCTATCTATGGATATTGATGGGTCTTGATGATTTTCTTAATTTTGAATAGCGGCCATATTACATAATAATGAATGTTCAGAAGAGTGCTGGTCTTTGAAAACATGCTAAATCGAAACCCTAGTGTCGACAACATATGGCTAGACATCAAACAAATTATCTATATGCAAATGTAGCTGAGTTATGACGATTTTACCATTTACTTCATTATAAATGGCGGCAATCCTGGATTTCAGGAGGTTGCAATTAATGTATATGTGCTTGGGACTGTGTTATATCGATTCTTTGGGGGTCGACAACATAAGTATAGGCAACAAAATTAAGTCTCTATGTGTCTTATTAAGGAAGATAGGCATTATTTAGTGATTTGACCTAATTAATATGCTAATTAGGTCAATTGTGAAAAAAAGCTAAACATATGAAACTTAGCATCCGGCAGTTTCTGAATCCTTAGGACCTATATATTACATTTCGAGCATAAAACCTTATAGTACTCAACATTTCCCGGTTCACCAATTGGCTAGTAGACTATCACTGTAATGGAACAAAATTAATATCTGTCTAATGAATATTAGACGGTATAAAAAGTTATTGTCTAAAGCTAGATCTGCAGCTCTGCAGAACAACTTGCAATATGACAATAAACGTGATTTGTTTTCAATTATAGCTTCAAGACTTATTTTATAAATGGTGGGTGGAATTTTGTTCATTAAAACTATTTATATGATTGAAACGTATATGTATATTTTTGCTAACTTCCTTTAATTAGTACAGGTGTGTGTTCTTACATCGTTTGTAGGCAATTTATATCTGAGAAAATGGTAGAACCTGTTGCTACAGTTATATGCAACTAGACTAGATTTACTGTGTAATATATAAAACGGAAGGATGACTTATCTCCCTTATGTTATACAAATTAAATCCAGAGAGAAAGTGTGCACTGCTTATTTTATGAGTTTATGCTATTATTCCTACGTCACAAATACATGTATACTACAGTGGAACCTCTATAAACCGAACACCTAGACAAATAAGTTTCTATAATTTGATAGGTTTCACTGTGCAAACTTATCCTATGGCGTTTTGGTCTGTCTTCCTTTGTATCTAAAACTCTACATATACTATTCTCTATAGTTTTCACAGTTTTGGGCTCAGTTTATCAGCTACATTTTGGAAAAAAAGAATCAAGACATTTCGTGCGTATGAATACGGCAGCTATTATCTTTAGTTTTCACAGTTAGGTAGCAGTGAGTGACCAGTTAGCCGTCAATTTCTTACAATTTTTCTGAGAGTTACAAACAGTAATATTTATTGTAGAGAAAACGTGTTGATGGGAATGGGTTTGCACCAGCACAGTACATTTGCTTCTAGATGATGATTGAGAAAATATGCAACTTTCAGTCTCTAGTTCCGCAAGTGATCAGTTTTTGTGGAGATAACATATTTCAGTACTAACAGTACTTTCATTTATTAAGTACATGTACATATGTACATGTATGTGCCCCTGCAGCAATGGTAGCCAATGCAAGGGCGGATTCAGGGGGGGGGGGTGCGGACCCGCCCCCCCCTAAAATTCGCCGAGTAAAGATTGTTTACAAGTTACAAGGCACGTTTCTACGTTCGCGTTGTGAATTTATTGTTTATTGGGGTTTTTTTTTGCTCCAAAATGCGCCAGAACGCCAGAACGCCAGAACGCCAGAACGCCAGAACGCCAGAACGCCAGAACGCCAGAACGCCAGAAATTCCGGGGGGGGGATGCCCCCGGACCCCCCTAGCGCGTTCGATAATATAGTCAAGTATTGCAAAATAGTTACGCCACCACCCCCACCCCCAACCCGAAATCCTGGATCCGCGCCTGCAATGTATAGCCTATATAATTACAATTGCTCGCGTATGGCAACTACTATATAAAGTAGAATTAATGCTTTATCTCCCTTGAGTTTTACAAATTTAAATACATATAAAATAATGAAACGTACATGTACAATGCATTTGAAACAGTTAGTGGAAGAAAGGGGCCCAAGTCCGTTATGGAAGAAGGGGACTAAGTCAATTTTGGAAGAAGGGAAAGGGGGCTAAGTCCGTTGTGGAAGAAAGGGGCCCAAGTCCGTTATGGAAGAAGGGGGCTGAGTCCGTTTTGGAAGAAGGGGAAAGGGGCTAAGTCCGTTGTGGAAGAAATGGGCCCAAGTCCGTTATGAAAGAAGGGGGCTAAGTCCGTTTTGGAAGAAGGGGAAGGGGGCTAAGTCCGTTGTGGAAGAAAGGGGCTAAGTACGTTGTGGAAGAAGGGGAAGGGGGCTAAGTCCGTTGTGGAAGAAGGGGGCTAAGTCCATTATGGAAGAAGGGGCTAAGTACGTTGTGGAAGAAGGAGGATAAGTCCATTATGGAAGAAGGGGGCTAAGTCCATTATGGAAGAACGGGACTAAGTACGTTATGGAAGAAGGGGACTAAGTCTATTATTGAAGAAGGGGGCTAAGTACATCATGGAAGAAAGGGACTAAGTCCGTTGTGGAAGAAAGGGACTAAGTCCGTTGTGGAAAAAGGGGACTAAGTCCCTTATTGAAGAAGGGGGCTACGTCCGGTATGGAAGAAAGGTACTAAGTCCGTTATGGAAGAAGGAGGCTAAGTCCGTTTTGGAAGAAGTGGGCTAAGTCCGTTTTGGAAGAAAGGGGCTGAGTCCTTTATGGAAGAAGGGGGCTACGTCCGGTATGGAAGAAGGGGACTAAGTCCGTTATGGAAGAAGGGGACTAAGTCCCTTATTGAAGAAGGGGGCTACGTCCGGTATGGAAGAAGGGGGCTGAGTCCGTTATGGAAGAAGGGGACTAAGTCCCTTATTGAAGAAGGGGTTAAGTCCCTTATTGAAGAAGGGGGCTACGTCCGGTATAGAAGAAGGGGACTAAGTCCGTTATGGAAGAAGGAGGCTAAGTCCGTTTTGGAAAAAGGGGAAGGGGGCTAATTCCGTTTTGTAAGAAGGAGGCTAATTCCGTTTTGGAAGAAGGGGGCTAAGTCCGTTTTGGAAGAAGGGGGCTACGTCCGGTATGGAAGAAAGGGGACTAAGTCCGTTATGGAAGAAGGGGACTAATTCCGTTACGGAAGAAGGGGACTAAGTCCGTTATGAGTCAGTTTTGGAATAGCGGGACTAAGTCCGTTATGGAAGAAGGGGCTAAGTCCGTTTGGGAAGAAGTTGACTAACTCCGTTATGGAAGAAGGGGGCTAAGTCAGTTTTGGAAGATCGGGACTAAGTCCATTATGGAAGAAGGGGACTAAGTCCGTTATGGAAGAAGGGGACTAACTCCGTTATGGAAGAAGGGGGCTAAGTCCGTTATAAGGGGGCTAAGTCCGTTATGGAAGAAGAGGACTAAGTCCGTTTTGGAAGAAGGGGGCTAAGTCCGTAATGGAAGAAGGGGGCTAATTCAGTTTTGAATCAGTTTTTGAAGATGGGGACTAAGTCCGTTATGGAAGAAGGGGGGTAAGTCAGTTTTAAGTCAGTTATGGAAGAAGGGGACTGAAGCTGTTTTGTAAGAATGTAGCTGAGTTAGTTTTTAGTCAGTTTTGGAAGATGGGGACTATGTCCGTTATGGAAGAATGGGACTAAGTCCGCTATGGAAGAAGGTTGCTAAGTTCGTTATGGAAGAAGGGGACTAAGTCCGTTTTTAAAGGAGGGGACTAAGTCCGTTATGGAAAAAGGGGGATACGTCCGTTATGAAAGAAGGCGGTTAAGTCCGTTGTGAAATAAGGCGGTTACGTCCGTTATGGAAGAAGGGGGCCATGTCTGTTATGAAAGAAGGAAGAAGAGGGCTAAGTCCGTTATGGAAGAAAGGGACTAAGTCCGTTATGGAAGAAGGGACTAAGTCCGTTATGGAAGAAAGGGACTAAGTCCGTTATGGAAGAAGGGAGTTATGTCAGTTATGGAAGAAGGGGACTAAGTCAGTTATGGAAGAAGGGGCTAAGTCAGTTATGGATGAAGGGGACTAAGTCAGTTAAGGAGTCAGCCCCATTTTCCCACTGAGCATAGACTAACATGTCGTGTCTCTGAAGCATGTTGGACATTTATTTTTCATTATCTGACTTTTATTATTTATTTTGTTATGGAGACTGGCTTCCATTACCTTGCCTCATATAGCGAAATTGAAAGTCGAATATATAACATGAAAACGCACATAATGTTGACACTTGCTACGGACTATACAGGAGTATTCTGCAGAGTTAGTTCCCGCAACTATGTATCCCCTTCGCCATGTTCTTTCCGATGTTAATATCGGAAATCTCTAAAGTAACGAACCCATGATACCAATGGACCAATGCACCACCCGCCCCCACGGATGTCAAAATAGTCCGGCTGCCGGAAGCTTAACTTTGTTTGGCCTATCATATTGTTTGTACTGGTGATTTTGTTTGTCCTGTAGCCGATTTCACCAACACTGCAAAGTATACTTTTCTAGCAAAGTATACTTTGAGGGAGAAATTTTCCATTTAATGATAAATTTATAAACTTTTATTATATTGAATTTATTACATTATCACAGCCAAAATGGCTGTGATAATGTAATAAATTCAGTATAATAATTCTGCAAACATTTAATCATCAAATATATGCTGTCGTTAGTTCTATATGAAATAATGCATCTCCGGAAAAATAAATGATTCAAAGAATACTTTGCTAGATAAGTATACTTTGCAACGTTGAGGAAATCTGCTACAGATCATGCACATCAAGAATCCGACTGATGACACTCTGTCGTCCTTGAGCTTTTTTTTTAGAAATTTGCATAACTCCAAAATGGCCGTCAGACCATTAAAGTGTGCCATATGTTGTTTCCACGTGATGCATACGTTAAAAGTCTAAAGTGGATTTAATTTACTTATCGAGATAATTGGTCAACATTAAAATTCAATTCACGGTTGTATGCATATTTTACATATGACTGACTGCCCTCACACTCCATATGAAAACAACAAACAACATGTATACTAATATTTGATATATTAACATAATAAACGCTTACAGTAAATTTAATACATAATTAGACGCGTTTGTGAAGAGCGAAAAACCAAGATGGCCGCCTTATATAAATATATTATCCTATGACGATAATCATAGAGAATAATGATTAAGTATATAATTGCACATAGGCGACATATCGTAGTAAATTGGAATAAACGTACAAAAGTTATGTATACTATGAACGTTTTTACTAACTTAGGAATATAATTATATAACTACCAATAGCAGAAATCAAAGATGGTTGCAAAATATAAAAATAAAGTTGCCTTTTTTGCGCAAATTGCATATAATTACTAGGATTATTGAACAATTGAAGCATATATACATAAATTATATCGGGTTTATGGGCACCTTGAATGTTTATGTAGCTTTCAAATGCAATATTAGCTATACCTACATTGTAGTTATGTAAGTGACATTCGTACGTAAATATATAAATTATCTGTGCGTGAAACACGGTGCCGGGATACATCTTTTGATATCCTGTCAATACGACCCAATCACTGCGTATGAATATATGCGGTGGCTGGTGTTATTTTTGTTTGCATTTTTAAGCCATTTCTATGTGTTGACGGGATACATATAATAGTAGCTTAGTGCCGTGAATGGCAAAACATATCTAGCGCGGCACGGAAACGGGATGTGCTCGGTCGAGCCTCGCCCATCCCGTTTCCTAAGCCTTGCCAAATATTTTTCCCATTCACAGCACTAACCTACTATTCTATATTATTGTGTTCTTTGTAACCTTGCTATTTAATTCGAAACTTGTGTCAATAGTAGAAGTTCAAGATGACTTCCAAATGAAACTTGTGTCAATAGTAGCAGTTCAAGATGACTTCCAAATGAAACTTGTGTCAATAGTAGAAGTTCAAGATGACTTCCAAATGAAACTTGTGTCAATAGTAGCAGTTCAAGATGACTTCCAAATGCAATACTATTACCCTCTATAGCGACCATCGTATACTAATTAAATCCAAGGCATTAAATTGCATCCATTCGCCTGACAGCACACTGGTATAGAACTATTGGTATCGTGGATAACGTGACAAGTTCTATATCTTATATACTAGTATGCAATCATACCCTTGTGTCCATACATGTAGCAGAAATCCAAGTTGGCATGCCAATGTTACTATATTAACTTTGTAATAATAATCAACTCGTTTATAATCGCTATTTTATTTTTTATTCTATTGTTAACATTGTATAAAAATAACTATAATATAACAGGGACCGTACATACAATCATTAATCCCAGAATAAAATTATGATGACACAAAAAATCTAGCCGCACAAGAAGGGACCACAGTTATATTGTTCAGCATTTTCATATTAGTTAAATTGTGTGGTTACTTCAATGGATGCTTGGGTCACACTGGGCTATGTATAAGTTATTGTTCACATATTGGACTTTTAAGGAATTAAATGCGAGGGAGCGCTAGCGACCGCAGCATTTAGTTCCTTAAAAGTGCAATATGCGAACAATAACATATTTATAGTTCAGCCAAATTTTACTAAGCATCTCCCTTTCCGAGGTTTGGTTTTTCATTTGCTGTCGAACAATTAATGATTAAATCTGGTAATATGTAACTTATTGGGGTTAAATCTTGCAATATGTGAAATAAGTGTAGCTCGATACTGGCCAGCTATTTGCTTAGACAGTAAGGCGATCTATAAATGTGCTTATACTTTGTATGTAGTTGTCTTTATGGTCTGTCGGGTTAAAATGGTTAATCCACCATATTGTGAACGTCTATAGCAGGCAACAATATTGATAACAATTACATGACTGTAATGTCTTATTGTGTGGATATATTGGATTGTGAATTATATTGTGTGAACACATTAGTTCGGTTAATAACTACATTTGTTCTAATTGCTCACTAAAACGCAAGTGGGTCGGTCAATTGGTATCAGAGAGCCCCCAGTTACATGCGGGCTCAGCAGGCAGGGATCAGTTTAAAACGCGCCTCCAATATAGGGTTAACTGTATTGTAATTTTCAAATTTGCGGCGTATATCAGAAAATGATAGGTCGGAATATCTGTTTAATGGCGACGCGCTAGCGGGTTAGGGTTAGGGTTAGGGTTAGGTTAAGCTATTTCTAATAGCGGTTAAGCTATTTCTAATGCACTCCTTTACTACTGGCGTAGGAATACATATTTAAATAATTTGCGACCGTTCATCAACAATGATATACCAGTAATGTATGACCATCAGCCAATCAGATTGCGTGATATTTATAGAGTGTATTAGAAGGCGGGTTCTATATAGTACAAGGACAAAGTCAAGCGACCATGATAATCGCTGGACACGACTACGAGAAACATGTGTATTTTATATTTCAGCTCCCTCCGAGTTTCTAGTCTTCGCTGCCGAGTCGAGCGTTCTGAGTGTATCGTTGAACAAGACCGCCAAACATGTTCCTATGACGACTGTGCGGAATCTTAAAGGTAAAATATTACATTTTTATGTGTGCAATGGGCAATGAAATATATTCATTATTGGCATGCGGAAATTGTACATTGTAATAGTATGGGTGTTCACCAATACTCAGAAATAATGATACATGAATAAATGTCTGTATTTGTAATTCGCGCCAAATTGGCGACAAAGCGTACCTACGCGACACGTGACGTCATAGTTACTATGTTCATCAAGGTGCGTAAGCATTAACTGTGACGTATATTTGGACGGCATCAGTGAATGTAGCAATTTACTCCAGTTGCGAAAACGGTTTGCCTTCTTTGCGCATGCATAATAATAAATGCGCAAGTTCACGTACTAGCTACATATACCAAGGGTCGGTGGTTCAAAGCTCACCTTAGGCATACATTGTATTTAAATGTGGCTGCGACTGGAGAAATGGGGCTGATGGGTTTTGTGAAAAGTGTCGATCCAGATCAGCCTGTGCATCCGCACAGTCTGATCAGGATCTTCACTGTTCGCCATTCCATCAATGAACCACCGCCATGCTTCTGCCAAGGAACATACATCTCCATGTATATCGTTATCAGCAGCCGATTTCACCAACATTGCAAAGTATACTTTTCTAGCAAAGTATACTTTGAGGGAGCAATCATTTATTTTTCCCGAAATGCATTATTTCATACAGAACTAACGACTGCATATATGTGATGATTAAAAGTGTGCAGAATTAATATACTGAATTTATTACATTATCACAGCCATTTTGGCTGTGATAATGTAATAAATTCAGTATAATAAAAATTAATAAATTTATCCTTAAATTGTAAATTTCTCCCTCAAAGTATGCAATGTTGATGAAATAGGCTACTGGCTACAGGCGTGTGCTATTTTATCAGGAGCTACACTGGTCACAAATCCATTAAGCTCCATTTCTCCAGTCACAGTAAAACATTAAATTTATCTTCATTTTTATTATTGGTAACTCCTGTCATTGTTTACATACACTGTATATACAGTGAAACCTCTCTAAACCGGACACCCTGGGAGGTACCCAGGGTGTCCGGTTTAGAGAGGTTTCACTGTAAATTAGACATATGAATATGTCAATGCATGCGGGTGTGTTTTGCGAACATGAACAGGCACTATCATCAGAGATAGATGACAATGAAACCCGTACAATTAAGGACACGGAGAATGTCTGTGTGTCCTGTTTAGAGAGGTTCCACTGTAAATTAGACATATGAATATGTCAATGCATGCGGGTGTGTTTTGCGAACATGAACAGGCACTATCATCAGAGATAGATGCCAATGAAACCCATACAATTAAGGACACATAGACTGTATGTGTGTCCGGTTTAGAGAGGTTCCACTGTATTGATTGAATGCCAAACTTTCAATTTTGTGTTAAATGTAGCAATCTATCTTTAAAGGAGCCGTCGCAATGGACTACGATTTTGAAGAAGGGGCTCTGTACGTTTCACAAGTCGGCTACAAACAAATAAGTCGGATTGATGTTGAAACGGGTCACGTGACGAATATCACGGGACATGTATCAGGTAACTACAGTAGACCTGGTGAAGGTGTAATATTCAATTTCAGTTTGTCATAGCTTTGGTCGTCGTTGTATTAATGAGTAAAAGAGCAATGTGGCACTGTGCATGGAGATAGTTCCGTTAGGTAAAATATGAACACTTTGATTGAATGTGATTTAAGTGGTCGTTTGACCGAACCATATTCTCTGACTGGACCAGTTGGTAGAAAGAAATGTCACAATTGGTATACGCCTCTTGTATCCAATGATAGTCACACACCAGTAGCATATTTCACCAACATTGCAAAGTATACTTATCTTGCTAAGTATACTTTGAGGGAGAAATTTTCAATTTAAGGATAAATTAATTATTTTTTATTATACTGAATTTATTACATTATCACAGCCATTTTGGCTGTGATAATGTAATGAATTCACAATAATAATTCTACATACTTTTAATCATCAAATATATACAGTCGTTAGCTCTATATGAAATAATACATTTCGGGAACAATAAATGATTACTTTTTAAACGTATACTTAGCTAGATAAGTATGCTTAGCAATATTGGTGAAATATGCTACAGGTGCTAGACTGGAATCGAATTACATTAGCCTCGCCGGATTATATTGCTTTTTCCCGGTATTTATATAGATTAGGCACTGTATTCAATCGTTTTTCGCGGTATTTATATAGATTCTACACTGTATTATATCGTTTTTTGCGGTATTTATATAGATTCTCCACCGTATTATCGTTTTTCGCGGTACTTATATAGATTCTCCACCGTTTTATATCGTTTTTCGCGGTATTTATATAGATTCTCCACAGTTTTATATCGTTTTACGCGGTATTTATATAGATTATCCACCGTTTTATATCGTTTTTCGCGGTATTTATATAGATTATCCACCGTTTTATATCGTTTTTCGCGGTATTTATATAGATTCTCCACAGATTTATATCGTTTTTCGCGGTATTTATATAGATTCTCCACCGTATTATATCGTTGTTCGCTGTATCTATATAGATTATCCACCGTATTATATCCACCGCATTATATCGTTTTTCGCGGTATTTACATTGATTATCCACTGTGTTTATTGATTTTTCGCTGTATTTATATAGATTGTTCACGTTATTTATATTTCTTTAGATTCTACACTAATGTTGTCGACATTGGCCGAGGGAATGGCGTACGACTGGATGAGCAAGCGACTTTACTGGTCAGATACGGCTATGGGTCAGATCCTCAGCATGCATCCAAACGGCAGCGGGCAGTTAGTCGTGGCTATGGCCGCTTCGCCGAGGGCCGTCGCCGTAAACCCGTGCAAAGGGTACGTACATATATGTGGCTGTGGTTTCTGATCAAATAGAACACTCCCCTAGCCCGACAACCATCTGTATTGCTTGTTAGAAGCATGACGGGTGTTTTTGTGATGGAATGGCGAATTGTGCAGATCCTAATCCGACTGTGTGCATGTATGCACACGCTGATCTGGACATGAACTGTAACATATTAAAGTTCATTCCAGTTATTTATGAAATTATTATGACGAGGATTTCCTACATTGGGTTGATCAAGGATTTATCTCTAGATATGTATTTGGGTTGATGCTGTGAAAGGGTTAAACCAATCATCATGTTGTTGTTGTTGCTCTTTTAGGTACATGTTCTGGTCGGATTGGGGGATTCTGCCGCAGATTGAACGGGCCACTCTGATTGGCACACAACGGCAGTCAATCATCAACATTGACCTCGGCTGGCCCAATGGACTAGCCGTCGACTATGACGAGGATTTCCTATATTGGGTAGATGCTATGAAGTACGTGCAATGTTAGATGTTCATACTCATAGATGTTCAAACTTAAGTTTATTCAACTGTCATATTGAAATATATGGTTTATTTGCCCCGCACCCCACCACACCACTATTCTATGAAGTGGCAGTGACTGGAGAAACGACTTATGCGAATTATGACTTTCCTGTGTAAACAACACAACACACTTATGTAACCTGATAGAGAATAGTAGGTTAGTGCCGTGAATGGGAACAAATATCTGGCGCGGCTCAGGAAACGGGATGGGCGAGGCTCTGTCGAGCACATCCCGTTTCCGTGCCGCGCCAGATATTTTTTCCCATTCACGGCATTAACGTACTATTCTATTTATCCAGTCAACACTTACAAATGGCTGCACATACGCACTGTGTTGACGGGATAAATAGCGATATGTATCGCTTGTTAGAAGCATGACGGGTATTTCATTGATGAAATGACGATGCGTTAACAGCCTAATCATATAGTGTGAATACATATACGATAGCAAGGGGGGCATATTGCGTTGCTCTTGAGGTTCCGTACGTCCGTCCGTACATCCGTCCGTGTACATTTACTTCGAAAAGTAGAACAGTGTGTAAGAGTTTCTCCAGTCAGAGTTCAGTGCCACGGGGGCATATCCATGTTTTACAAATATAATGTCTCGTTTTCTGTAGAGACCGAATCGAGCGTGCCCAGTTTGACGGGAGTAACCGGGAGATAATTGTGCAGACTACGGTACACCCGTACTCCGTGGCCTTGTTTGGTAACTTCGTCTACTGGACCGACTGGATACTGCGTAAGTGGTGCACAACCGCAGGCGATAATCTTCACAATATGTGAATTTTATTTCAAAATACTTGAATATTGTGGTTGCAATCAAGCAGCTTGCTTGGCTGATCTTGCCAATATTTGTTATTTCCCAAATTCCAAAATGCTTGAGTGTTGTGTTCGAAATAATGAAGCTTCATTGGCTGAGCCTGAGCTATGATTCAACTCAGGCTCAGCCAGTTAAACTGCTTGATTGTTACGATTGCCAATAGATGTTCAGAAACGTTGATATCTGGCCAATATTAAAGGTACATGCCCACTCAGTAGGCACAAAATGTTCTTTATATCAGAGACATCATCTGAGACATTTTCTGGAAAAATAAACATTCATTCACCATTACCCGAAAGTATTGACATTATAATACATTTTATATCAAACGTAAATTTCCACACTGATATCAGGGGCGATAACCGTGTTATCTTAAAATATTAACGGACATTACTATTTATTCTCTGTATTCATTTTTTGATGTGCAATGATCATACTTTATAATCTGTCGAAAAATTATATTTTCAGGTGACGCATTTAATTAGTATAAACATGAAAAAATAATGTCTCATTTGCATATGAAAGTAGCCTGATACCACCGCGCGTCACTATCAGTAAAATAAATATTACTAAATGATTATATATGTATAGCGGGCACTTGTAATTTTTAGAACTGGTGGAATAGTGACACAATTATACACTTATTTCATTCCTATAAAGAACAGTTTGTACCTTTAACGATGGTGTAGGTGGTCGTTATGAACCACCATAGTTATGCATATCTTACATTTCAAACAGTTGTGTACACACAATTACTTTTACGACGATTCCAACTTCAAATGATGTACAGTGAAACCTCTCTTAACCAAGAAACACCTGTGATCTTATTTTCGATGAGTTTTTTGGTCCTTTATCTCAGGTGATAATGTCTATTCGTGATCGCATAGCATACAACTATAGCTTGGAATGATCAAATGCCTGATTTACAGTGAAACCTCTCTAAGCCGGACACCCTGGGGACCTCATAACATGCAGGACAGTTGAACTGTTGTGTCCATTCGCAATTTCAAACATAAAAACAATACAATATTACGAAGGAATTACTGGCATTTGTGCACTTTCCATGTGCATGTATTTTGAGCGACGTTCTGCGTCATAAATTGAATGTACAATTACGGTGATGTGGCCAGCAAATCAAATTTGCTGCAGGTGTTATTACACGTGTGACATATCACTTTTTTGAACTGGGTTACAACACGCCATAACAACGATTTGGTGTGATAATATGCTCACTGAAGTGTGCAATTGTATATCTTAGTAACTGTGTGTGGTGTAAAATAGTGTTACCTGGTGCCTATGTTTGTAGCTGAGTTTTTGGTATTTAATGCACACTTTCCTTCATATGCATGATATGTAGATGGTGTGTATAGAGTTGAGAAGCATACGGGAGCCGATATGGCCGTAATGGTGGAGGGAGTGACCACGCGGCCCATGGACATCGTTGTATACAGGAACAGAAATAATTTGTGTAAGTATAGTATTATATCAGGTACCTACATGCGCCTTGACCTAATACACTCTAACTGGTAACAGCGTTGTTCTGTACCAGACGTTCGACCAATGAAATGTTAGTTTTCATTTCTTTGTAACCCGGATATTCGTATCAGTATCAGGCCATAATTATGTTATCAGTCAGTTTTTATTCGACCAGTACGAAACTCGTTACCTGATAAATTGTTTGTTAGGTAGTTCATTTATTTAACCAACATGTACCGTCACATGGCAAATGCTTCATGATCACACACTTTATACCATTTGCCAATGAACATCTAAAACACATATCTTACTGATTGTTAAATAATCCAGACGATCATCATCACAAGACGATTGTTTTGTGACACATACGAGTGCGAGTCGTGAAAATACAATACATGTATTGATGTAACTACATGTGCAGCGAAGATTTGTTGAAGGTTCCAAAACGAAACATGATATCTTCGATTGAATACCCGGCTTTCAATTAGTTTTGCGCCTGTCGTTTCTTTCAACGCATCATTTTGAAATCGTTTTCGTTGTTTCTAATTAGACAATGATGTTTTCGTTGGTTTAAACGTGTCACGACCAATAACCTAATCATCTTTTTCTAATTATAAAAACGAATACGGTGTCAAAACGATGTGTAAAACGTTTAACTTAAACAGGTTTCGTTG